>CAIGQW010054212.1:1684272-1705106 GCA_903798125.1 Danio choprae
TTATTATTATTATTATTATTATTATTATTATTATTATTATTATTATTATTATTATTATTCTTATTATTATTATTATTCTTCTTCTTATTATTATTCTTCTTATTATTATTATTATTATTATTATTCTTCTTCTTATTATTATTATTATTCTTCTTATTCTTATTATTATTCTTATTATTGTTATTAATAATAATAATAATAATAATAATATAAATGATAAAAATAAACTTTTATTATTACTATTATTATTATTATTATTATTATATAAATAATAAAAACGAAGATCCAGATAATAATAATTAATAACAATAAAAATAATAATGATAATAATATAAATAATAATAATTGTTGTTGTTGTTGTTATTATTATTAACATTATTATTACTATTATTATTATTATTATTATTATATTATTATTTGGTCCTTCTTTTTCATCAAAGAATTTAAAAAAAGTCAAATTTATCACAGTTTCCACAACTTATTAACAGTTATAAGAATCATTATTAATGATTGAGCACCAATAATAATTCATCATATTAGACCAGCAGATTAGCATATTATAAGGATTTCTGAAGGATCATATGAAATTAAAGACTGGAGTAGAGATGCTGAAAATTCTGCTTTAATTCACAATAATAAATGTCATTTTAAATTACATTAAAAAAAGAAAACAGTTATTTTAAAGGTTTATAATTTTTCACAATTTTACAGTATTTTTGATCCAATAAATGCAACGTTGGGAAGCAGCATAGGCTGCCTTTAAAACCTTAAATCTTACTGATCCCAAAATTGTGACTGGTTTTGTAAATATGATAACAGCATAATGAAAATAATGCAAAATATGACCTCTTCTGTTCCAGACGGTGAGTTTGAGAGGGAATGTCGTGGACTGTCTGGAGGGCAGGAGTGTGTCTGTATGTCATTACGCTCTGCTGATGGATGACCCTCACACTAATGTGTCCTTTACTGGTAGCATCTCTTATCAAATACAACCAGGACACACAAACACACTCTCCTTCTCTGGGACACTGTCCACAGCGGACTTTATCAGGTAACAAGACATCTTACGTTAGTGTTCTCAATTACTTATTAATACACAAAACACAGTTATACTTTTTAAAAGTGGTTGAGGTTATTGTGTGCATGTTGGGTCCGATTTTAGGTTGCAAAAACACTGAAAAATCATTGAAAATAAGTTAAAGGCAAATAACAAATCCCCTCAATTAATTTTGGTTTATTTGAAGATTTTTGGACTGTATCAGACTTGATTTAATGAACTTGTTTCTTTCACTCGCACACAGGCCTTTGGTTGTAACCACAGAGGAATATGGGAAACTTTGGCTGTCTCTGTCTCATGACGTCAAGCAGAATCTGAAACTGCTCACAGATGCCGGTGACCCTCTCCGAACCACCCTGAATGCCCTCAAAGACACCCTACAGCTGCATATAGTGGACATCATCGGTAAACTGAACCATAACTTCCATTTAACTCAATGTAATCTGTTTGATATAATTGCGCTTTTTCTAAGATTACCTTTCATATACGTTTTAATATAGCTGTTTATGAATGTAAAACATCTGTATCAAAAGATTAAAGTCCAGCTTGATGAAGTTATCGTCTCCCGAAAGAAAGAATCGGTTCTGAACTGCCTGAAATTAGTTGTCAGAGCAGTGTATGGGGCTTCTGACCAATCAGAGCACAGTAGGATACATTTGACCAATCAGAACACAGTAGTACCATCATACTGTTTGTTCAATCATAGCACAGTAGGACCATCAGTCCAATGAGAACAGAGTAGTACCATACTATTTGATCAATCAGAGCAGAGTAAGACCATATGACCAATCAGAGCACAGTAGGACCATCTGACCAATCAGAACAGAGTAGTATCTTGCTATCTGCTCAATCAGAGCACAGTAGAAACATCTGACCAATCAGAACAGAGTAGTACCATGCTGTCTGATCAATCAGAGCACAGTGGATCCGTCTACCAATCAAAGCAGAATAGGGCCATCTGACCAGACAGAGCACAGATGGACCATGTAAGCAATTAGAGAAGAGCATGGCCTCCTAACCAATCGGAGCAGAGCAGTGCCATGCCATACCATCTGATCAATCAAAGCAGATTAGGACCAATCAGAGCACATGCGGACCATGTGACCAATCAGAGCACAGATATACCATGTTACCAATTAAAGAAGAAAAGGGCCACCTGACTAATCAGAGCAGAGTAAGAGGATCTGACCAATCAGAACAGAGTAGCACCATACCATCTGATAAATCTGAGCACAGTGGTACCATCTGACTAATCAAAACAGAGAAGGGTCCTCTGACCAATCACAGCATAGATTCACCATGTTACCAATTAGAGAAGAGTAGGGTCACCTGACCAATGAGAGCAGAGTAAGACCATATGGCCAATCAGAGCACAGTAGAACCATCTGACCAGTCAGAGCAGAGTAATACCATGCCATCTGAACAATGAGAGCACATATAGACCATGCGACCAATCAGAGCACAATAGGACCATCTGACCAATCAGATCTGAGTAGTATCATACCATCTGATAAATCAGAGTACAATGGGGCCATCTTACCAATCAAAGGAGAGTTGGGCCATCAGATGGACCATGTGACCAATCAGCAGAGTAAGACCATATGACCAATCAGAACACAGTAGGATCATCTGACCAATCAGAGCAGAGGAAAACCATTTGACCAATCAGAGCAGCACAGTATCTGACCAATCAGTGCAGTTAAGGTCAATCCAAAGACTCTAAAGGGGGGATTTATAGATGCCAGATCCTTGACAGCACACAGAAAATCTAATTATACTTTGCTAAATTGCTTTAAAACACACAGATTGGTAAAATACCCAATTTCCACCATTTTCTTTCTCTTTTGCTTGCTTCGCATGTTTTTTTTTTCCCAAATGTACTTGTGTGTTACACTAAGCTCTCCTGAGAACACTGTAGACTGTGATGAAAGAAGAAGGAAGGGTCTAAATGAAATCTGAATAAGTATAATAATCACAGTTGAAAACAGCAATGCTTCTTCCACCAGTATCTAAAAACTAAAAAGTATATATATATATATAATAGGGCCTATGATATACACACTCTTTACCAATGCTGCACATTGATCCTGTAATTTGGTGTGATTTTATTCAGGCTCAGAGGGAATCGTAGCATGTCGTCTGCTCAGTGGCGCTCCCTGCCTCCTTCACTGTCGAGTGAACGGCTCTGCTCTGGCCATGTGGCTGCGCTCTCCACTTCCTGCTCTCCCAGACTGCATCCTGTACCACTGCCAGAGAGCGCTCGCACAACACTAAACATCCACAAACCCGCTCATGTCTTCCTGGGAAGCTCCACGACAGTGTTTACAGGTGTCTGTGACCAATAATGCAGTGACTGTTTGAAAGCAATACTTGGCTATTGCGTGTCTGACTAATAATTTTAATGATATATATATTTTTTTGTACATTGAATTGCATTGTGTCACTTACACTTAGATATAGTATAAATTATTTATTGATTTTAAACATTTCCAGGCTGTGATTTGTTCTGTTCAGGTAGGTAAATTCGTTATTTTGTGATTATTTGTTCAAGGAAAAAAAACAAATGCGGGTTTGGCAGATCATTTTCATTTCGGATCATTTTATTGGCTGAAGTTATTTGTGCAGTTTATTACAATAGGTTTATTAGAGGATTTTATTACATTATCAGAGTATGTTTTGCATACTAATTAAAGGTCTGAAAAAATATAAAAGATGCATAATACAATCAACCCCAAGCAGTAAACTACTGTAGACTATTTTTGTAACACATACAAACTGACAATATTTAGTTCTTTTTGGCATTGTAAATAATTCATTGAATGCTATTCAAGTAAGCAAGTAAGTGAGTAATGTGTGTATTTATATAGTACACAGCCATACACCCAAAGCGCTTCACAATCATAAGAGGGGGGTCTCCCCACTCCACCACCAGTGTGCAGCATCCACTTGGATCATGCGACGGCAGCCACAGGACTACAGTGCCAGTGTGCTCACCACACACCAGCTGCAGGTGGAATGGAGAGACAGTGATAGAGCCAATTCGGTAGATGGGGATGATTGGGAGGTCATGATGGGTAAGGGCCAATGGAGGAAATTTGGCCAGGACACCCCTACGCTTTATGAGAAGTGCCATGGGATTTTTAATGACCACAGAGAGTCAGGACCTCGGTTTAACATCTCATCCAAAAGACGGCGCTCACTGACAGTATAGTGTCCCCTGCTAGCCTCACTAACTATTCACCTTCATAAACTTTTTAAAAAGTTACTTGCCCAACCTTTAAAGCAACTTCCTCTTCCCTCATTTTTAGCCCCTCATACCATTTTTCACAGTCTTTTTTTTACGCAATTAACCTGCTTTTTATCTCAGAAATGTCACATTATGGAAGTAAAATGAGTTGAGATTGTAGTTAAATACAGATTACAGATCATAAATTGCAAGGTTTTACATCTGTAGAGGGATGTAAACAATGACAGTATATACAGCAATCAGAGAGGGAAATTCAGTAACTTTCAAGACCTTTTTTAAGACTCTTTCCATACATGTGAAGACCTCATCGCCACTTTAGGTTTCACCCGGTAACATTGGCGACATTTTAATATACAGTATATTTACTAAATACTATACTATACTTTACTATATACTGTAACAAACTAATCCTAAACTAAAACATTATTCATTTACTGAATAAAATGCTAATTGGTGCCTATAGAGCTGCAGGATTTAATCAATTTCATAAACTACACAAAACCTCAATATTCAGATAAAATTCAGGCAAACTTGAGCATACAACTATACATTGTAGAATCAAAAATGATACAAAATTTAAAACCTTGTAAAAAGCATTTAAGAATTTTTATTACTTTTTAAGGGCCTTAAATTTCTCTAAATTGATTTATCAACCTTTAATACTTTTTAAGACCCCGCGGACACCCTGAATAGCAATGGTCATAATGTATTTACTGTTTTTTAATTTCTATAGCTTCTAAAAAAATCCAAAAAGGTCCATATATTAATACACAATGTTATGATAGCTGTTTTAATGTTAAGTTATGATTGAATTGCCTCTTGTTACAGTTATGAATTAGTTTGACAACATGCAGAAAATGTTCATGGGCCAATGACATCACCACATTGAAATGGCCTACTAGCAAAAATCACTTTGGTAGTAAAGATCAGTACGTTACAGAACAGATTATTCAGAATATAGCTGTTCTTGCTATTTTTAACTATCTATGTTTAACTACCAACTGGTTGCTTGTGTTTGTTTTTGAGTTTGAAGATTTTTAAAGGTGCACAATGGCATTATAGAGTTGAAGTCAGAATCATTAGCCCCCTGTATACTTTCCCTCAATTTTTGTTTAACGGAAAGAAGATTTAATAACTGATTTATTTTATCTTTGTTATGATGACAGTACATAATATATTACTAGATGTTTTTCAAGATACTAGTATTCAGCTTAAAGTGACATTTAAAGGCATAACTAGGTTAATTAGGCAAGTTAGGGTACTTGGGTAAGTCACTGTATAACAGTGGTTTGTTCTGTAGACAAATGAAAACAATTATCGCTTAAGGGGGCTAATAATATTGACATTAAAATGGTTTAAAAAGAAATAACATTTGCTTTTATTCTAGCCGAAATAAAACAAATAAGACTTTCTCCAGAAGAACAAATATTATAGGAAATACTGTGAAAAATCCCTTGCTCTGTTGGACATCATTTGGGAAATATTTGAAAAAGAATTCACAGGGGGGCGAATCATTTTGACTTCAACGTTTGGTTGAAGACGTCTAAATAGTACAACCTTGGGTTTAAGGTAAGTTCAATTGAAGGTCATATTGAAAAACACTTTATCTTTAACTCTTTGTTATATGCAAGAAATGTAAATGTTTATTCCTTTGAGGTGCGGTTGTCTGCTGTTTCCCTGTTAATGTTTTGAGCTCGCGGGATGAAGCGCATGGCCAGGCAGTCGGGATCCTCTTCTACTGGCTGCATGGAGAGGTTGTTCGTCTGTTTGATGGTGCTGATGGTGCAGCCGTGACGAGGGCAAACAGTAAATCTTGATAACATGGTTATTAGGATGGCCTTAGTCATCACCATGGCAATGTGCTTCCCAACGCAGGCCCGCGGACCACAACCGAACGGCTGGAAGTATCGACTGGGAACCTGAGAAGGAGGCAGAGTTGACAAGACTAGCAGATGTACAGTAACTCACTCTAATTTACTTGGAAAAGATATTATGGTGTTTAAGTTTACTCGAAGAAGGAAACCAGTGGTGTTACCATGGTAGATGTTCAAAAAATGGGTATAGTACTGTATCCTCCCACCCGCCAAATTTGCACAGTATTATCAGAGGACCATACAATTTTATTACTTCTGTATTTTTTAGGGAAGTGACTAATTTGCATTTCTCCAAATGCTACTTCTCTAGATTCACAAATCAGTGTAGATTTTTCTGTTTTTGGAAAAATGTACAACATTGTTACGTATTTGTGAGAGAAAATTGATGTCTGGTTTGAGATCTACATATGCACCAATTTATGGGTCATAGTTATGAACAAAAAAAGTTTATTTTCAGGTTTGTATGTTATGTGATCATGTAGATCAGATTTGTCACTTTCACTATTGTTCTTCAAGCTGAATTCATAAGATCTGTATATCTTCTGTATTTTTTGGTAAATGTCAGATTGGACTTCTCTAAATTTACTGATCAATACTGTTTGTGAAAAGATGTACAACATAACTTGTTTTGATTGTAAAAAAATATGAATAATTATAATAGAATATATGAATGTGCCAATTTGTGCTTCACATTTAAGTGACGGATGCTCTAAATTCACGTTTGTTTGGTCTTTGTCAATCTCACATCTCAGATTCTCACAGTACTTACATCATAGGTCTCAAACTCGATTCCTGGAGGACCGCAGCTCTGCACAGTTTTGCTCTAACCCTAATCAAACACAGCTGATTCAAGTAATCAAGGTGTTCAAGACTACTAGAGACTGTTAGACAGGTGTGAGTTGGAGGGGGTTGGAGCTAAATTATGCAGAGCTGTGGCCCTCCAGGAATTGAGTTTGAGACAATTGACTTACGTTGTTCTCAAAGTTCTCCAAGCTGAATTCGTTGGGTTTTTTGAAGAACTCTGTCTTATGCATGCGTCCAATGTTCAGGATGAGGTTTGTCCCCTTTGCCACCCGGTAGCCATCAATGTAGTCGTCCTCCAGAGACTGCCTCATGATGAAATCCACCACCGGATGGTACCTCAGGGACTCTTTGATGAAGCGCTCTAGAACATTTAGGTTCTGCAAGTCGGCCGACTCTACGTCCCGTGAACCTGAGAGGACAACAAACAAAGACAAATAATAGGTATGTTATTCATCTGAAGTATCCTTTCTGAGACCAGTTTCTGGAGGTGACCTTCACAGTCATTGACTAATCCAATTGGTCTAGATTGGGTAACTTGCTGTTGGCTCCAAGACTTGTTATGTAGGCCAATTTGGGCCATCAAGAAACTAGCTACCTTAAAGTTTGTGTGAAATCAAAATGTACAATGTTCATTTTGCTAGCACAGATTGTTATTCTTTTAGGTGAATAATTATTCCATGCAAGTTAATCCACTGAAAACATGTTTGTTTTGGTAAACGTCAATCAAAGTCAGAGCATTTGCTTCTACGTTTGGATTGGCTGCTTCTCTGATGATGTCAGTTTGACGGCTTCAGCTACAATATCCTTAACCACACCCCTCTTACCTTTAGTTTGCTATGAGGGAATGATGTGCAAAAAAAGCCCTGTCCCCTACGCAATATTCTGTTTCAGTTGGAAGTACATCAACACACTGAAATAAATGTCTCAGCAGCTTCCAGTTCACGTGGACTTTAAGGTATGCAGCTTCAGACCTGCATCATACTGAGATGCCTTGTGAAGGTTTACTGTACCTATCTGAGACTGTATCTCCTGTACGATCTGCTCTTCCACAGCAGAGTTTTGCTTTAGCAGCAGAAGCATGAAGAAAAGACTAATGGAGAGCGTGTCTGGAGCAGCGATCACCATCTCCAGCACACACTGCCTCACGTCGTCCACAGACAGCTCATCATGGTTCTGTAGAAACATCCGGTAAGTTAACATGCTGTGTTGCTCGAATGTTGGAAAGCGTTTGTGTGTTTTAAAAAGTAAATTTGTTAACACACCAGAGCAAATATCAGCTCTGTTGCGAAGTCCATCTCGTCTAGCTTCTCCATGTTATTGATAGTCTGTCGCTTTTGCTCCACAAGCTTTCCCATTTCATCCTGCAGCTCTTTTCTGCAAGAAAAGTTTTTGTTTAAAGAATATACTCTATAGGGAAGGTTAAGAAATGGTTTTTCCTTCCAAATTATGTGTTGGCAAACTCAAATGTGCAAAATTCTTGATGGAATTTTTTACTGTTACCACATCTTATGGTAAAGTGTCAGGTCTCTGGTGGACTTACGCTGCCAGGTGGTATTTTCTGTACACAAAGTCCAGTTTGAAGAAAATATCTGGCTGTATGAGAACCGTCTGCCAAGTACTGAAATACCGGTGGATCTTTATTAGTAACTCTTTCTCTGCATTGAGCAAGCATAAAAAAAGAGTGTTAGAAATGTTCCCCAAAGATCCCTTCATTTAGAACCATTTCTTACAAGCAATGGAAAGATTCTATGGATCTTAAAGGTTCTTTGAGGAACTGTAGGTTCCAAATCAGAACCTTTTACTTTCAGTTAGATCCATGGGAGATGATCAGCGATATTCGATTCATCATAATATTTTGGCTCATCAGTGTATAATTTCACAGCTTGATCATAAATATCATGACCTTCCTCTGGCAATGGAAATACCTGAGCCACTCAGATCTACAAAGAACTCGAGAACCACACAGGAACCCTTGCTGAACCCAAAGAACCATTGAGGAGCTTGCTGACCATTGAGAGGGATCCTTAGAAAGAGTCTGTTGGAGACGTCCACCACGATGCAGCGCAGGAGATTCAGCACATCCACATGTCCTGAGGTGTCTGTAAACTCCTGCAGGACGTCAAGCTGTCTGTTGGTGGCGCTCACACACACCTCTACTGACTTCTGGAGACCTGGACCTGTAAGAGCTGAACAAACACACAAACAACAGATTCTGATGATTCCATGTGTGAAATGATCTGAGACCGGAGATTAACACTCACCTTTGGTGAAATATGTCCGCACTTTCTTCCACCGCGCAATGTTGCTGTTAAAGATGATCCCTTGTTCAAACATACCGATGCACCGCAGACCTTTGGCACTGGCAAACCTCCCTGTGTAATTATTGCTCTTCAGGACATGGTACACAGCGGAGGACCTGAAACAGTTTTAGGTTTTACTTTTTACACTTATGCTGCCCTTGTCAACACTTGATGACATAATTGAGCGTTATGGACTTGAGTTGTAGACTATTAACCTTATTCTTGACATATGAGCGGACACAGCGATTGGCTCGAGACTTCTGCTCTCATTCACTTCCATTGATTTTTAGAAAAACAGGTCGTTAGGATTCTTAATGTTGCAAACTGACATTTTATTATTATATTATTCTCCTTTTTATGTATAGTCATGAACACTTGTTTGTAGGGCTAGTAGTTTGACCATTTTCTGCAGTTTATTATTCCTAGTCATTTCTCCCAGAGGCGACTGAATCGGAAGTTCTAAAACAATCGAACTTTCGCATAGCAGGATAAGGTCAATACAAAACAAATGAGGTTTTAGCATCATAGGAGGCCCTCTTGAGCCTATTTTTGAAGTTAATTTGACTATTTAGTGTAATTGATGATACTCTATAATAATTGTGCATAATCAGCAATGAACTGCTGACGTGGTTGATTGTAAAATTTATTCATTCATTCATTTTCATTTCGGCTTAGTCCCTTTATTAATCTGGGGTCGCCACAGCGGAATGAACCGCCAACTTATCCAGCATATGTTTTACACAGCGGATGCCCTTCCAGCTGCAACCCATCTCTGGGAAATGATTGTAAAATTCTAATTAGTAAAATCGGAATCCATGAAGTTGACCAACACAGACATGCTTGAAAATGAGTGTCATACATCTGTAAATTTGATTGTTTCTTTAGTGGGTGTTTCCGCATAATCCTTGAACTAAAAACAGAACACATGTTATACGATTTGGAGATTCGCTTACAGCACATAAACCTAAGTCATGAAAATACAAGCTTTCAAAATGAGTCCACATTTTAAAAATGACACTGTCATTGTGTACTACATAGTGTAACTGTAGAAATGGTGACGTCTTGTGGATGTGTGCTACATTTTAGGCTATAGACATGTGCAAGTACTTGACAACCAAAACTATAACAGTGGACTACAGGTCTTTACGTAGGCATGTGCAAAGAGTTCATCAACAAAGCCACCTACTGGCCTGTCATGCATACTAC
Organism: Danio choprae; assembly: GCA_903798125.1. Classification (NCBI taxonomy): domain Eukaryota; kingdom Metazoa; phylum Chordata; class Actinopteri; order Cypriniformes; family Danionidae; genus Danio; species Danio choprae. The sequence goes on from CAIGQW010054212.1 coordinate 1,694,761, forward strand.
AACATTTTCACCTTTCCTCAAGATCGATGGGAACGAGTTTTGACAAATTTGTGAACTGTATGCAAAACCTTTCTGATTTTTGTTGACAAATATTTCTCTAAACCACACGAATGTGCCCAAATTAAGTTTTTGCACTGTGTATATTACAATACTGATGATAATTTAAAGTAGCGTATTACTTTTAAACTTTGACTTTTATTTGGTTACATTTCAAGCAATTTATATTGCGACGTATAGCATTGACTTCAGTTTGCACAACTAAAGACGTTCTTATTCTGCCATGCGGACGTGCGCTCGTTTTTGCGATTGTTTTAGAACGTCTGATTCAGATGCCTATGGGAGAAATGACCAGGAATAATACACAGCAGAAAACAATCACACTACTTGCTCTACAAACAAGTGTGTTCATGACTAAACAGACAAAGCAGAATAATATAATAAGAAAAGATCAGTTTGCAACTTCAAGCAGCATAACGAGCTGTTTTTAACATCTAAAATGAATGGAAGTGAACGAGACCAGAAGTCTCGAGCCAAAAAGATTCAAATGGCTGCGCCCGCTCGTACATGAAGGATAAGGTCAATACACTTCTGCTCATGAAAGTAATCAGTATCTAATGGCAGATATAGATTAAATGCAGTTTTAAATTTGCAAACATTTTTTTAGACTTATATTTTTGACACTTGCTTGCTTAGTATAACAGTCTCTTCTCCATTGATCCAAACTCTAGCGATGCTGCCATATTTCTCATTGTAGTAGTTGCACGCCGTGCCGATGCCCATCCAGAGGAACCGGCTGTAGCTAAGAACCGGCCCGAGACCCAACCACCAACCGGGACCTGAGCAAATATCACAACCATTATGACCAGTCGGTGGGTTGATGCCAGTAAATCTAATGGGTTTTAACTCACCTGGAAGAGCTGATTGATTCCGCCAATTTTTGACTCCAAATATTCTGTGCAGCAGAATCAGCATTAAGGTTCCCGTCAGCAGCAGTAACGTTCCCTGCACTGCAGTGCCGATGTTTACTGTATCCTTTACCACATGCTCCATCATCACCTCACATACAGACACACCCTAATGCACATGCAGTGGGGGAAGTAAGTATTGAACACATCACCATTTTCTTCAGAAATCATATTTCTAAAGGTGCTGTTGACTTGACATTTTCCCCGGATGTTGGTAACAACCAAAGAAATCCATATATGCAAAGAAAACAGAAGTAATTAGTTTACAAATGAAGTTATGTATAATAAAATTAAATGACACAGGGAAAAAGGTATTGAACAAATGAAGAAAGGGAGGTGTAGAAAGGCAGTGAACGCCCAGACAGCAGCTGAAATCTCTCAGTAGTAATTCAGCAACCCTCTGCTCTTCCTCAGTGTAAATGAATATCAGCTGCTTCAGTCCCACATCTACGTTTGCAAGAGGATGAAGAGGAAACCAGGGTGGACATTTCAGTAAGACAATAATCCAAAACACAGCCAAGGAAACTCTCAAATGGTTTCAGAGAAAGAAAATGAAGCTGTGGAATGGCCCAGCCAATCATCTGACCCGAATCCAATAGAAAATACAAAATAAAGGTCAGATTTGATAGACGAGACCCACAGAACCATCAATATTTTTACACTCTGTTAAAGTCTGTGAAAAAAAAGCACTTCATTCTCCATATGAGAGGCGTCTTTAAGCTGCTGTCACCACAAACTTATTAAATACATTTCAGTAGTTCAGCACTTTCTCCTTGTGTTATTTCATTGTTATTACACAACTCATTTTTCAGATTTTTGTTGTTTTTTATTTTTATGTTTGTATTGTTTGGGTTTTTACCAAATCTGGTTCAATTCCATGTCAACAGCTCCTTTAGAAATATTCCCGGGAAAAAACATGACGTGTTCAATACTCATTTCCCCCACTGTAAGTGACTTTCAGATTACATAGAAATGTGGCAAACTGCGCTGTAAAACTGCAGCATAATTGGCTAATAATGCACCACTCTTACCTTTAAAAATACATCTGAATTTTTTAAATAAAATGTTTACTTTTTAGTATTGCTGGATATACATTTATTCCATAACAATTTCCTTGACTTCATTTTATCTCCACCAGAGCATGTCGTGATGAATTCAAGGGACGTTTTGATTAATGTAAGGATATATTTAAAGGTAGAATTTGGGTTTTAATTATTATTTATTGACAATTTTGCCTTCTGTCTTTGATTAATTCATTTTCTTTTCGGCTTAGTCCCTTTATTAATCTGGGGTCGCCACAGCGGAATGAACCGCCAACTTATCCAGCATATATTCTACGCAGCGGATGCCCTTCCAGCTGCAGCCCATCACTGGGAAACACCTATACACTCATTCACACACATACACCACAGTCAATTTAGCTTACCCAATTCACCTATAGCGCATGTCTTTGGACTGTGGGGGAAACCGGAGCACCCGGAGGAAACCCACGCCAACACGGGGAGAACATGCAAACTCCACACAGAAATGCCAACTGACCCAGCCGAGGCTCGAACCAGCGACCTTCTTGCTGTGAGGCGACATCACTACCCGCTGCGCCACTGTGCAGCCCGTTAATTAATTTAACTCGCATATTATTAACTGAAACTAAAACCATTAAATTAAACATGGCGTAAAATGCTAAACTAATTTTGAAATAAATCGAATCTATTTCATTTTAGATGACTGCAGAGGCAATATTTTAGTTTAGTTTAGTTTTGAAATACTAAAGTAACTCAAATTAATTAGCTACATATCCTAAAAAAAGGTTTTTAAATATTATATAAAAATATTCTGAACAATGTTATATTTAAAATAATGACATTAAATCAATATTTGGGCTGCACGGTGGAGCAGTGAGTAGCACGATCGCCTCACAGCAAGAAGGTGGCTGGTTCGAGCCTCGGCTGGGTCAGTTGGCATTTCTGTGTGGAGTTTGCATGTTCTCCTCGTGTTTGCGTGGGTTTCCTCCGGGTGCTCCGGTTTCCCCCACAGTCCAAAGACATGCGGTACAGGTGAATTGGGTAGGCTAAATTGTCCGTAGTGTATGTGTGTGAATGAGTGTGTGTGGATGTTTCCCAGAGATGGGTTGCAGCTGGAAGGGCATCCGCTGCGTAAAACATATGCTGGATAAGTTGTCGGTTCATTCCGCTGTGGCGACCCCAGATTAATGAAGGGACTAAGCCGAAAAGAAAATGAATGAATGAATAAATCAATATTTTATATATAGTCATGTTTGTTTCCTGCAAATAAATGAACAAAAACACACTTACTAAAAAATTATTAAAGACAATTAAACTATTAAAACTTATTAAAAATAACGACAAATATTAAAACTAATTATATATATATATATATATATATAATACTTATTTATTAATCAATGTATTTATTAATAATATTTTGAAGCCTAAACCTTCAGATAATGCTAATTACTCCATTGAAAAATACATATCCTAAACAAACAGCCTTTATTATGTTAAAAAAAACTTAATAACCCACTCTCTCAGTATGTTATTCAACACATTTGCGTGCAAGATTTTATTTTTATACCTTACATCAACCTCATCCATTCATCAACCTCATCCATTCAGACCTCAGCCTAATAAATGATCATCGACTAAACAGTCTTTTGGAATAATATAACAAACACACTCACCTCTTTAAATCATTTCTGAACGTACAGCTCCGACCTGCCGTCCTCAGGCTCCCATCACCCCCAACTTGATTAGCTGGTGTTTTAGCCCAAATATATACTCTCCCCCCAAGCTAAAATCCCCGGTTGCCAAGGATTTTGCTTGTAAAGTGCTTTTGAAAGCCCAAAGCAGTCCAGCAGACACGTCCAGAGCTGAACAATGAAACAATGATGTACCAAAGTAGAGGAGGCTGAAGAAAACCACATAAAACGGGCCGTGTGCAATACTGTTAGCTCTTTAATGCGAAACACACATCTTTTCCTCCACTCTTGTTATTTTCAGGGGTTTATTGACCTCTCTGTCTTGGTTCCAGATCCGCCGTCTTTCATTCTCTGAAGGGCTTTTCATGAAGGCAGGTCAGAATGACCCAGAACCACACCAGTGAATGAGCTTTTATTGACCAAAGATGTGAAGGATGGAAACAATGTTGCCTGAGAAATGCGAGCACTCGTTTGGCTTCTTACAAATCTGTGAGGTACACGTAATCCGTTTTTATTATTTATTTATTTTGGAGGGCTTTGAACTTAATAAACCTGTTTCTATTGAAATTGGAATCAGCGTGTGAGGTTTAGATGTTTTCCTCCCTTAATTGAAATATCTTGGGTTTGACTTCAGTCTGAATAATTAAAAGGTCTTCAGGAATAATTGATTTTGATTGGACAGGGTTGTGTTTTTATATATATATTACTAAACATTTGATATCACATTCTGAATAGTCGGTGCTGAATTTGAAACTCATGAATGTGTGAAATATTATTCTTATAATGTATAATACACTCACCGGCCACTTTATTAGGTACACCTGTCCAACTGCTTGTTAATGCAAATTTCTAGTCAGCCAATCACATGGCAGCAACTCAATGCATTTAGGCATGTAGGCATGGTCAAGACGATCCGCTGCAGATCAAACCGAGCATCAGAATGGGGAAGAAAGGTGATTTAAGTGACTTTGAACGTGGGATGGTTGTTGGTGCCAGACGGGCTGGTCTGAGTATTTCAGAAACTGCTATTTACTGGGATTTTCACGTGCAACCATCTCTAGGGTTTACAGAGAATGGTCTGAAAGCGAGAAAATATCCAGTGAGCGGCAGTTCTGTGCTTGTTCCAAAACGAAGATAGGAAATGAAGTTTAGGCAGGATGTTTATAGTAATTTAGGAATGATCCGATAGGCTAGCTAATGATTAGCAGTAAGAAACAGCTGTAGTCGATCATATCAAGTGCTCCTCTCGAAAAGAGTTTCTCCAGTAGAGAGTTAACTTTTAAACTTCTCCAGATGTTATTGCAGTCTGTTATAATATAAGGAAAGTGTAGAAAATAACTTGAATTGTTAAATGTATAGTAAGAATCTGCTGTGTATATTTATTAGCTGCACAGTAAATGCTTTTAGTTTAAAATCTGAACTGAGGCACTTTTATTTATTCAACAAGAGTACAAAAATATACAGAAAAGGTATAAATCCTACAACAACAAAACAATAAACAGCAGAACAAAGCAAAACAAAAAGAGGAACAAAAAATAATGTCAGGGGTAATATAAATTACAATAGAACATTTTAAATCTATCTCAAAGCATGGCCAGAGTGACGTATAAATGGTCATATACAATTCAGTCAGCTGGGTATCATAGAAAACAGACAATACTGTAAGATACTGTGTTGATTTTAGAGCTTTAACATTGCTGGAGGTAGAGATTGTATCCAAACAATATTTCAAATCTTTACAAGAAATAAGAAACAGGGGCTTTACAGACAAACATTTGCATTTGTGTATAAAAAAATTGCTCGTAAAATAAATAATTTATTAGAAAATATTTATCTTTTACTTTACCAACATGATAAAAACCCAATAAAACATCCTTGTATAACAAAGACAAATGATCTAAAAGAGAGGCACATATAAATAAACTGAATTCTTTCCAAAAAATCTTAACATGGGCACATTCCCCAAAAAGATGATCGACAGATTCATCTGTTATTCCACAAAAGGAACAAAGAGGATCCTTCTCATGAAGCATTTTTTTTATATAAACATTCACAGTGGCGCAGTGGGTAGCACAATCGCCTCACAGCAAGAAGGTTGCTGGTTCGAGCCTCGGCTGGGTAGGTTGGCATTTCTGAGTTTGCATGTTTTCCCCGTGTTCGCGTGGGTTTCCTCCGGGTGCTCCGGTTTCTCCCACAAGTCCAAAAACATGCACTATAGGTGAATTGGGTAAGCTGTTGTCCATAGTGTGTATGGATGTTTCCCAGTGATGGGTTGCAGCTGGAAGGGCATCCGCTGCGTAAAACATATGCTGGATAAGTTGGCGGTTCATTCCGCTGTGGCGACCCCAGATTAATAAAGGGACTAAGCCGAAAATAAAATGAATGAATGAATGAATGAACATTCACCGGATAAATTCGATGTAGCAGTTTGAAGGAAACCTCTTTAACCTGGTTTGTGATTAAACGTTTGTTGGGTAAAGACCACACAATCTTCCAAGGAATATGATGAAATAAATTATTCCAGTGAAATATGACATGAGGAATAGAGGTTATTTCATTCTGAAAAAGATGCCAAATCTTTCTATTTCTGAGAGAAGGGTTAAGCATGAAACAAATCTTTCCAATCACTGTTTCACAGGCATTAATGAAGTAAAGGGAAGTACAGAATCAAGAGAGTTGTTTATATGGGCAATGGCGCCACTGGGAATTGCGTCCATGACTATGGCAAACTCTTGTGGAGTTATAGGAATACAGAATTTACTTAAGAACTCAGAATAAGAAAGTAAGTAACCATTATTATTTAAAAGTTGTGAAACTAAGCAAATATTGTTCTTAAACCAATTAGGAAAAAATATTGATTTATTTTTATTACAAATATGGTTATTCCAGATATAATAACTATACTGTGTGAGGCATTAATATTCATGAGGCAAACCTGCCTGAGTTTAAATAGCACGCATCATCAACGCATAACTTAGTTATTAATGGTCTTCTAATGCAGAAGTGTTTCGACGACTTGAGAAGTCAACTCATCTCTAAACATTTGTTTGCCTCTGAAACTCTCTGAAACAGTGATTTGCTCATTAAATAAGTCTGTCTGTAAAGATTTGAGTCAGATAAAAGCAGATTTTAAAGTAAGTCAAGCTCGTCGGTTCCTCAAACAGTGTGAGAATAATGATGAACTGGGGTCTTCTGACTGTGTTGAATAAACCAGGTAAGAATTAACCAACTTTCTGTTAAGGTTATCGTTTTTTAGCCTAATAAATTATTATTATTATTTAGTATGTGTAAGAGCTAATGTTAAGGTGTTTCCAGAGTTAAGTATACTCACCGCGAGGGCTTTATATTCCCGTGTAACGTTAATGAGGTAACACTAATGCAGGTCAGGTGCCAGGAAGGCATAACTGGGGGGTCATTTTAATCCCATAGGCTAGTACTAGTGCCTGATTTGGTGAGTGAGTAGGGCCCTCTGGTTACTTTCATTTATTTATTCACTTATTTATTAAGAATTTAAATTACTGACCAAATGCAGTAATACATATAACAGTGTGGTTATGAATGTGTAAGTTACTGATTTTATCCAATGAATGCGAGTTAATGAAAAGCTAATGTATATGAATGTGTCATCCTTTGTAGAGTTTCTTGATGGATATTTGAGCCAACCAAGCTCCCAGAAGCTCTAAGGAGGAAAGAAGACCAAAACAAATGATGCGATTTTGCATGTGGCAAATCATGCTTTATTGGTCAAACAGAGGCCTTCAGAGGCCGGGCCGCCTAGTACGATAACAGACAACTAAACGGCAGAGATATAAGGACAGAGTTCAATCTCATTTCCAGTCAGAGCAATATCAAACAGTCTAACAATCAGAACAGGTGCGGAGGCGGCAGTGGGGAGTTACCCAGGACCATAGACAGTGCTGAAGACAAGGGTAGTGCTTGCACCAGCTGTTCGTAAATTCTTGTAAAGTAACATCCACACTTGATGTGCTCTAGGATCTAGGATTTTTTAAAGGCAGGGGCCACAATTTACAGAGGGGGACCAAGTATGTGCAGCTGATAGGACAGGGACAGTGGCACCTTGGGGGCCAATCAGATTTTAACTGGGGCCGGTGCCCCTGTGGCCCCACTCCTAGATCCGCCCGTGTGCATCAAATAAAATATTTTGTCAGTTCCAGGGCAGTGGGCCAATCAGAAGAGCTTGAAGGCAGGGCAAGCATTGCAGGCTTTTATTTTCTGTAGCAAGCTGGCATGACAACTGTTTTAAACCATTCCTGTTCTGCAGTATTTGTGATCAGTATGATGATGCTGTGAGTTCGGGACAGCAGGTGTTTCTGTGGGAAGTAAGCACAGAGAGTCCTGATGTGTTCAGACTGAATGTCGGGTGTCTGTCGCAGGGTCAGAACGCTGCCGTCACCATCATCTATGTCACTGAGCTCGCTGTGCAGGCCCTGGTGCTGAAATATAATTGGCTAAACTGGCATTGGGCGAGTTAAATGACCTAAACAAAGACAGACGTTCAGGTACATAATGCCCATTTTCAAAGCAGAATATCTGACTTTTCAGATAAACAAGAATGTTCACTTGGCATGTTTCTTAAATATCTGCAAACATATTATGGTATTTTTATGCTTTAGAAGAGTCAAAAACGTACATACAGCACCTTTAAACGTATAAAGAACCCTACATGTAATTAGATGTCATTTACAAGGTGGGTGAAATTATATAGATATGTATAATACAATGTAATTAGAGGTCCACTTTTTTGACTACATTGTTGTTGTGCAAACCCACTGGGGCTCAGGATAACAAGAACTCTGAGACAGTAACTGGGGCAACAAACAGGAATCAGAGAGTCAATCGACCACACAGTTACAGAAACTGTTGACCGCTTTACCGCTGAGACTTTAAATGCTTCATCACACAGGTGTTCAGTTGACCTCTTTAGGACAATGTGAAATGCACATTTAGCTGTTTTACAGAGGATGTGGTATGTTGTTATTTTCCATGTGTGTGATCATTGTCAGTATCCTTAGTGGGCTGTGAATTTTTATTTAAAAAATCTATTAATCTAAATCTATGATTAGATACTGTACATATATGGATTATTTGACCGTATCATTGGAAGTGATTTGATTCAGATCCCCAAAGAGGAATTGCAGAGCATAATTCGATACGCAGTCATCACATGCAGAATTAAGGTGGAGATAATAATGTTCTCCAGTCCTTTAAATGAAACAAATCACATACGAAACTTTTATATTCTGTGCTTTTGCTGTTTTGAATCTATCAGGGATTTTTCTGAAGTTCTTGCTTCTCAATCACAGCAATAAATCATATTTTAAGTGGCACAGATAGCAGAAGTGACTCTCTATACAGCAATTTCCAGTATATGTTGTTACATTACATTTAGAGTAGCCTTCGATAGATTTTTCTGTATTTAATTAGGAGGGAATGAGAGCTGCTGCTTCTGTATAACATATAAAATGTAGAATATGTCCTCTTTTGTTGAATCCAGTCTTTATAATAAACGTGTTCGGTGTGTAATAGTTTGTTTTGGTTAAAAAAAAACCTCTAAATGAACTATTACAGTAGAAAGTGAAGAGTTGCTCTCTTTATCAAACTGCTGTTAGAATTTAATTAGCTAATATTGAACAATAAATTTGGCTACATAAAAAACACCACCATTATATAAATGCACGAGAGCTCATTTGATCAGTTTAGACGTGACGTTAGAGGTGTTTTGACTTTCACTTTCGATCTGAACTAAATCTCAAACTATTTTGACGGAGAAAAACCAGCCAGGTATGAAATCACTTGTTTACTGTTACCTGTTGTAGATTAGGAGGAAGGTTTAATTGAACCTCCTTGAATTTAGCCGTATATTTATGAACTAGAATATTACTTTGGCATAAAGAACGGTGTGAGGCACATCCGTGTACGTCACACCTGCACTTGACGTCATTAATATTCATGAGGAAAACCTGCGCCTGAATTTAAATAGCACGCCGCAACAACGCGAACGCACAAGACGGTTATTAACGGTCTACTGACTGATGCAGAAGTGTTTCGACGACTTGTGAAATCAGCTCGTCTCCTGCCTAAACATTTGTTTCCGTCTGAAGCCCTCCGAAACACTGGTTTACGCATTAAATAAGTCGGTCTGTGAAGGTTTGAGTCAGATTAAAAGCAATATTGTGAGGTCAATAATTTTACATAGGTGAAGCTCGTCAGTTCCTCAAACAGCGTGAGAATGGTGAACTGCGGTCTTCTGACTAGGTTGAATAAGCCAGGTAAGAAATCACATACTTTCTTTTACTGTTATCGAAGTCAATTTTTGAATTGATTTATCTCTTTTTAATACTCGTAAGAACTAACGTTAAGCTGTTTCCACAAGTATGTTTGCTGCGAGGGCTTTATAATACCGTGTAATAAACGTTAACGTTAAAATTTAACAGAACAAAGGATGTTGGAAATTTTCGTTTTTATATGTCCACACTTGGTGGTTGATTAAGTTTTAGGATATTTAGATAAGTCTAAGATTATTATATTTTGTTCAATAAAGAACTGTATGGGGTTTGTTGGATTGGTGATGTTGTTCTTCAGTATTTATTATTTTGATGTGCTGTATTTGTGGTTAATCAGCTGTATTTGTGATGTTGTTGTGC
>CAIGQW010054212.1:1723827-1734932 GCA_903798125.1 Danio choprae
TATATATATATATATATATATATATATATATATATATATATATATAACCTCTAAAATGTAACATACGTGCTGCAAACGTATTGTAAACGTTTGTTTATTTTCACAACGAAAAGACAATGTTTATTAATTGACATTACATAAACTATCTGTAATGTAAACGTACTCAAATTAGCCCAAATGCTAGTTTTCATTGCTAGTCATTTTCGATGCTATAGGCCTGAAAACCGACAAAAATACAACCCCATATTATAAACAACACTTAAATAAAGGCACAGAATCACGATTTTCTGAACTCACATCGTTCAAACTGTTTTGTTTTTGTCTGCTGAAGGTTGCGACTCCCACATGGGAAAATACTATAGTCATTTATAAACCATGCTAGTGTTTTTTTAAAACCATATTGTGTTGAAGTGCCTTATAGTTTATGTATTATAATATTTACAACTCTTTTAACGGATGTACATCATAGTAGGCTATAATTAATACTGTATTATTTTCTATTAGTGTTACAATAGGCTACTGTATAATATTGTGGAAAACTACAGCGGGCTGTTTATATTTCTGTAGTTGTTGTAGGCTATTACAATATCACCTATAGAAGTACCACAATCAATGAATTCAAGTACTTTACTATAGTATGGATAAAAAACATTAGTATTTACTATATAAATCTTTCATGTGGGCTGGCATGTTGTAAAACTGCAATATGCTGAACTTTTGTGCATCACAGTCTCATTTTGGACGTTTCTTTGACTTAAATGAATCTTTGGTATTATTAGATGAACAAGCAAAACAATTAGAAACTTAATTAAAATGCGCTCTCAGTCATAAATGTCTATATTTTATTAAAATAGAACACAAAGTGTATTATAAAAGCACATAGTAGTACAAAGTTAAAATATGATTGCTTTCAATAATTTGTTTAGTGTCCCGATAAATCCATCTCAAGTGAATTGATGCTTTACTATACGTTAGTATATATTTCACGGATAAAACCGAAACTGGGCAGTTATTAAATTGTAAAAAGCATGTTTTTTTTTTCATTTCTCCCCCAAATACTTATGTTTTTAATCTACATAAATGTGTTTTGTCACATAATAGATTAAACGCTAATATTTTAAACAGCAGTATTTTTGACATCCTCCTTTTATTCCTCTGTCACTCATTTAATTTCTTGTTAGTCTATCGGAGGTATTTACATTTTCTTCAACTTCAGATAAACAAACGTGAAAATACCTTGTTTATTTTACTATAAAACGATTAAAAAGCACATTTACAGTAAACTGATGATTACTCAGCGCTGAGAAAAGCAACGTGCACCACGTGACATCTCCGCCTATTTCTGTCATCAACCGACGTAATATTTTAGACAATAAAAACCACATTTATTTAATACATGTTCCTTTTGAAAATACGCTGGAAATAATTAAAACTGTAAAATAATTTTGTTTTACCTCACATCTGTGACCATCAAAATCACTTTCGGGCCACGACGCCCCGCCCCCTAAAGACAATGCTAATGTCTATTCTTCACACATGTTTCTGTTTCTGGGACTGAAGCCGCAGCGGAGCAGAGATGGCCACAAACCCGACGAGATCCACCGGACAGCCGACCAAGATAAAGAAGGATGAGTCGCTGCTGGGGAAACTGGGAGGGACACTGGTTCGCAAGAAGAAGATAAAAGAAGGTGACGTTTTTGACGCTATCCAAGCTTTTTGGCTTAAGAATTGAGAAAACAATGTAATAAGAAGAGCACGTGACGTCATACCTTGATTGATTTTTATCGCTGTCCATGGTGCTGCACTTGATCAATAACCATATTTAGGATAAAGCTTTGAGATGTTTTGACATTTATTCATCTAAAAATAGTAGTGATATTTCATATAAATAAGACATTATACATATTTACTGTACTATTATAAGTAATTTGAGAAGCACTATGTGATTTACTATTGCTATATCGGCGTAATTTACGTCAGTTATTCTAGTTATGTTGTTGTTGTTGTCGTCTGGGACAGAAATAGCCAGGTCAGGAGCTCAAGGTTATTCAGATAATAATGAAGTGCTATGCTTTATTTATTTTAGTTACGTTATTGTTTTTCTCCTTTCAATCTAACAAGTTAAAAGTCTTTATGAATGCTTTTTAGATGTGTTATTTTGTGGAGCTTTACATAATTAAACCCACCCCTTACATCCTCCATTTGTGTGAACAGCTGCACAGTTTAAGTGTGTGTGTGTGTGTGTGTGTGTGTGTGTGTGTTTGTATTTGTCACCCCTGTCTTTGTCTTTCATTGAGGAACAGAGATGTGAGGCTGTTTTGAGGTTGTTTTGATACTGCTGTAATCTTCAGACAGTTGCTACAGTATGCTAAAAGCCTTTTACAGTCTCTTTGTTTAGGAAAATGACTAGTTGAGGGCATTTAAAGAGTCTTTATCACTGTGTTTACCTGACCAGATAGCGATGAACTCTTAATATAGCGTCCCAAATGAAGCACAATGCACACTTGCACACTATGTAGTCGACTTACAATATATATTATGATAATACATTCTTGTCTCGGTGTAATTTACTAAATTTGGTGTAAATTATTACATGTTTGGTCTAATCACTTACTGTGCAACAAAAACTATGTTCTTCTGGCTACATGGGCTAATGGGCTGTTCTGGGTGGTTGTTAGGGTGTTGCTAGGGTATTGCAGGTGGCGCTGATGTTCACATGATTGGTAGGGATTTCTTAGTGTGTTCTTGTTAACTTTTAGTATGTTTTAAAGGTGTTCAGGATGGTTTTTAGGGTGTTGCTAGGTTGTTTTTGTTGGTTGCTAAGGGTGTTTTCTCTGATTTTAGGGTGTTGCTAGGATGTTTTTTTTGTCTCATTGCTGTAGTTTTTGTTTGAATGGTTGTCAAGCGTGTTGCTACAGAAATTTGGATAGTTGTTAGGTTGTTTTGCTTGTTGCTAGGGTGTTATGACTGGAAGTTACTGTATTGCTGATTGTAAAGGTGTTCTGGATTGTTTGTCAAGGTGTTGCTAGGGAATTCTAGTTGATTGTTATGTTGCTAAGATGTTCTGGGTGGATTTACGTTGTTGCTAGGCTGTTCTGATGAGTTCCTATTGTATTATGGTGGGTTCCGACCAATGTCATATGGTGGTCTGCCTCGTGTTGCTAGGCTGATTGTTAGGATATTGTTGTGATGTTTTTGGAATATTTGAGATGTTTTCAGGTTGTTGCTAATGTGTTCTAATGAATTACTATTGTGTTCTGGGTGGTTGTTAGGATGTTGCTAAGCTTTTATCGTCTTCTTGCTTTGATGTTTTGGCTGGTTGCCAGGCTGTTACTAGGGTGTTTTGGATGGTTGCTATGGTGGTTTTGTCTAATTGTGCCGGTGTTTTAAATCTGCTCTGACTGTAATCATGATCCTAGGATGTTTTGACAGGTTGTAAGCATGTTGCTAAGATGATTTCTGTGGTCTTTTGAATAGTTATAAGGGTTTCTCTTTGGTTGTCAGGCTGTTGCTATAGTGTTCTGGCCGGTCGCCAGGGTGTTGCTAGGCTGTTATGACAGGTTGTAGGGTGTTGCTGAGATTTTTTTTTGACAGTTGTGGCTGTTCTGGACAGTTGCTATGGTGTTATGACTGGTTTTTCTAGTGTTGCTGAGATGTTTTTAATAGTTGTGAGGGTGTTCTGGGTGGTTGTTAGGGTGTTACTATGGTGTTATGACTGGTTTCATAGTGTTGCTGAGATGTTTTGAATAGTTGTGAGGGTGTTTTGGACAGTTGTGAGGGTGTTGCTATGGTGTTATGACAGGTTGCATGGTGTTGCTGAGATGTTTTGAATAGTTGTGAGGGTGTTCTGGACGGTTGTTAGGGTGTTGCTAGGTTGTATGGTGTTGCTGAGATGTTTTGAATAGCTTTGAGGGTGTTCTGGACGGTTGTTAGGTTGTTGCTAGGATGTTATGACAGGTTGTATGGTGTTGCTGAGATGTTTTGAATAGTTGTGAGGGTGTTTTGGACGGTTGTTAGGGTGTTGCTAGGTTGTATGGTGTTGCTGAGATGTTTTGAATAACTGTGAGGGTGTTCTGGACGGTTGTTAGGGTGTTGCTAGGGTGTTATGACAGGTTGTATGGTGTTGCTGAGATGTTTTGATTGTTTTTCTGTGGTCTTTTGGAATAGTTGTGAGGGTGTTCTGGATGGTTGTTAGGTTGTTGCTAGGATGTTATGACAGGTTGTATGGTGTTGCTGAGATGTTTTGAATAGTTGTGAGGGTGTTCTGGACGGTTGTTAGGGTGTTGCTAGGGTGTTTTGACAGGTTGTATGGTTTTTGCTAAAATGTTTTGACTAATTTCTATGGTGTTTCGGATAGGTGTGAGTATTGCTAGAGCTGTTATTAATGTATTTGAATGGTTGTTGCTAGGGTGTTTTGGCTGGATGCTAGGATGTGCCTCTAGCTGGACGGCATGTAAATACAACTTTTCTGCTTTTGTGGTTGTGGACATAGTTTACAAATTGTAGGAGGAGATGCATTCATGCACTTACTTATGACGCAAGTCTGTGGAAAATCTGACTGTGTGCTGGTCAAGACTCTTACAGACCAGTGACTGATGTTTTGTGAGTAATAATAGATGAGCAAGTACAGCATATATAGCGCCACCCAGAGGACATTAGCTAGAAATAGGGGATTTTCGCATTTTGCATTGATTGACAGCAGCTCCGACACAGCAGATCCACACATTTCCCTTTCTGCTCTGCTGAAGCTGATATCAGAAAACATTGTGTCGTGTGTGTGTGTGTGTGTGTGAGAGTGTGTGTGTGTGTGTGTCAGGATGTTGAGCTAAATATTACATATTGTGGTAGTGAAAGATACTGGAAGATCTAGCTGTTGTGCCATTATTTGTTAAGCGTCCTCAGACGTATTCAAACCCTTGAAGATCATGGAGTCCAGTAAGTTTCACTCTTGTCTGCTATATTTGTCCATTGAGCATCAGTGATGTGTGTCTGTGTCTTAAATAGCTTTCATCAGAAAGTTAAGTTTGTCATCATGGGTAGTTTTCAGCTCTAAAAATACATTTCAGCCAGTGTTGATAGACTAATTATGATGAAACGTGGGTTATGAATGTAAAATCTAATGGTCAAGGTGGGACATGTTTTTCCTTTTGTAATGCTGTAGGTTGGCTCTGCACCCCCAGACTGAATGCTAATTTTATCTTAACATATGGGATATTTTTCTATCTTAACAACAAGGGATAGTTCACCCAAAAATGGAAGATTCTGCCATCATTTACTCATTCTCCACTGGTTTGAGCTTGCTTTTGTCTGTTTAACCAAAAATATATATATTTGAAACGCTGGAAACCGGTAACCATTGACTTCCATAGTATTTGTTTTTCCTACTATGGATGTCAGTGGCTACTGATTTTCAGCTGTCTTCAAAATATGTATTTGTTTGTACGACAGAATATAGAAACTCGTTAAGGAATCACTTAAAGGGTAAGCAAATAGTGAGTGATTTAGTGATTTTTGGGTGAACCATCCCTAATTTCTGTGTTTTTCAGTCATTTATTTTTACTCATTTTCTTGCATTAGATCTTGACGGCTATATAGAATTTAAAAAATGTTTAATTGTAATAATTCATTTATTTATTCATTTTCTTTTCGGCTTAGTCCCTTTATTAGTCTGGGGTCGCCACAGCGGAATGAACCGCCAACTTATCCAGCATATGTTTTACGCAGCGGATGCCCTTACAACCCATCACTGGTAAACACCCATGCACACTCATTCACACACATACACTACGGACAATTTAGCTTACCCTATTCACCTATAGCACATGTGTTTGGACTGTGGGGGGAAACCGGAGCACCCGGAGGAAACCCACGCCAACACGGAGAGAACATGCAAACTCCACACAGAAATGCCAACTGACCCAGCCGGAGCTCGAACCACTGCGGGACAGAAATAACACTTGATGACGACTGCTGTAGCCACACTGGTGTCTTATACACACACACACACACACATACACAACCACCGTGCTGCTTTAATTGTAATAATGTGATATCATTAATTCATTAATACTATTTCCATTTCATTCATTCATTCATTTTCTTTTCGGCTTAGTCCCTTTATTAATCTGGGGTCGCCACAGCGGAATGAACCGCCAACTTATCCAGCATATGTTTTACGCAGCGGATGCCCTTCCAGGTGCAACCCATCACTCATTCACACACACTCATACACTACGAATGATTTAGCTTACCCAATTCACCTATACCACATGTTTTTGGACTTGTGGGGGAAACCGGAGCACCCGGAGGAAACCCACGCCAACACGGGGAGAACATGCAAACTCCACACAAAAACGCCAACTGACCCAGCCGAGGCTCGAACCAGCGACCTTCTAGCTGTGAGGCGATCGTGCTACCCACTGTGCCACCGTGAGGCCCTGTTTCCATTTATTTTTGTTTATTTTATTTTATTTTTTCAAAACAAAACAAGGATGACAGTACAGATATTTAAGGAGAAAGAAATACAAACAGTAAACGGGAACGCGATTTATATGAATAAATATAATAACATTTATATTAATGTTTAGATTACTGAAAGGCCCAGTCGAACGATGTTATATTAAGAATTAATTTAATAGTGTTATTAATACTTCAATTTATGTTTATAATAAACATATTTAGCTAATTTGAATATCTGGCTCCAGGTCATATATGGGACTACATGGAAACGAACTGGCAGATGAAGCAGCAAAACAAGCTATCTCCTTAAAGGGCCAGAATGTTTATTTCCTCCGGAGGACTTAAAACCTACAATTAATTTGCATATAAACGAAACATGGCAAAGGGAATGGGACAACTGCATAAATAATAAATGACATAATATTAACCCGAAAATAAATGAAAGACACTTTGCAAATTATAATTTTGAGACCAGGCATGAACAAACTGTCTATACTAGATGTCCAATTGGACATTCTAGGTTGACTCATTTGTATTTACTGAATAACGAAGCACCACCTAAATGTAATCGCTGCCAAGCTGATCTTACCATCAAACATATTTTGTTGGAGTGTGGAAGTTTGAATACCATTAGACCGAATATTTATAAGGAGAGTACTTTGATGGATATTTTAAAAAAGGTACCACCAGGAAGAATCTTGCATATTTTTGTGTGAATTATTTATTTCTATTTTATATATTTGTCTAAGTGACTTTTTATTGTAATACGAATTTGTTTTTATCATGTAATATTTTTATGTATATCCATTCTGCCATGAAATAGTCATAAGTTGCTGATGTGGCAATAAATAAATAAATATCTGGCAACCTGCATTTCTTCATTGAAGCCACAATGGAGTACAGTAGAGTAGTTTCTGTTCTTTTTGGTTTGATTATAGAAGCTTTGATCTTCATGTAGTGGCACAAATGACTGACCGACAGTGTATAATGCAGAGGTGAATGACTGACAGTGAGTGTGTAGTATGGGCTCTAACTGTGGCAAACCTCTCTGACAACTGAACCGTGTGTCCCTCATTCCCGCTCCAGCATCCCAATGAGCCCACAAATAAGTGCTGCTATATTTAAGAGCAGCTCCACTGCTGTTATTTTTGTCGGCTTTGTAATAAATAACTTTCCCCTGCAGACGTGTACACACTGCTGGCAAACACTGGAGTGAGTGTGGGTTGATTTCTCAGAGTGTGTGTTTTGCTAATTGCTAATTACATGAGAAATAAGCTCCCAGAGACTGATGGCTTCAGAACAAGACATTTATAAGTTTATTCGTTAGATTTAGGCTGCATTTACACTCCAGATCTTGATGGTCGATTCAGATTTTGTGACTGTATCCGATTTTTTTTTTTGGTTGACCTGCTTGCATCATCTTTTAAAAGTGACTCGTATCCAATTGTGGGCATTTACACTGCACACGGCAAAAGGCGCAATGACACAGAAAAAACGAGCGGGCGCTGACAGACAGCTGATAATAAAAGAGCGTTCTCTTTTCAGGGTTGACAAGTTGTTCTGCTAAAGTTTATGACAGAAAAGTTCTCATTTGGCTGATGTGGTCCAGGGTTGTTGTGATTGGTTCCCCATCGTGAAGTGTGATGTCACAGTTTGCGCTCTCCTACTCATTGAAACAGGAGCAGTGAGGGTGGAGGATCAGAGGGACAGAAATAACACGTGATGACGACTGCTGTAGCCACACTGGCGGCCTCACACACACACACACACATACTCACTCACTCACTGCAGGGACATTAGCATTAGGATTCAGCAGTGTTTAACAGGACATGGCTGGACTACTGTGTGGAACCAAGAAAAGAAAGCAAGGTAGACTTTAGATTGCTGCACGGCAGACCTGCGTTGTTGTATGATTTGTGGTGCATTTTAATATATCACAGTTCAAATGAATGCAAAGCGGGTGTCAACATTATGGGATTCATGCAATACATATTTAATGTCAAATTAAATATATATTTATTAGTGAGGATGTATGCTTTTTGGAATGATACAGTCAAACATATTAAATATTATTGTATTTGTGTATTTATGGATTGGTTTGGTTTGCTACTGGACTGTGCGGCGTACGAGGACTGGTACAGTTTGTTCACTGGTTAGCAATTAGTAAATGGCGTGTTAGTGTAAAATATATGATGGAGTGATTTAATATCTCTTAATGAAAATTAAATAACCAAAGAAATCGACACATCAGATTAACGTTATGGATGTATGATATCATTTGCAATGTATTTATTTCACTCTCTCTATATATATTGAATCATTAACACCATTATTATTATTACATATAGTATTTATTCCATTTATTAGATTAAAGCTGTTATTATTATTATTAAGTTAATGTTAAATAATGTTTACAGTGTTAAAATGTTAATGTTTATAGTGTGGAAAATTACTATTAGGAAATTACTATTCCCAATGACAAACTATTAGGAATTTGTTAGTGTAAAATTTAAATTAGATTTATTATACAATTATAATTATCACAATTATAGAATATAGTTATTAAAATGATAGAATTATAGAAATATAATGTAAAATGACAGAATATAGATTAATAATTTGAACTGATTTTGTATGTTAAGTTATTTCCGAATGTTTATTTTTCAGTAATGCATATGTTTATATTTGAACGTCTGCTTTTTTTCTTGCAAATACAAAGCTATTGGCATTGATGATTATAAATAGCAGGATTCGTAGAGCGTTATTCGTTTGATGGTGGCCGAGAGGGGAAATGCACAATTAGGATGAGAAGCAGAAGCGTAATCTTGCAGGAAATGCAGATTGGGCGCGAGATGTGCTGCAGATCTGTAGGGAGGATGAAGAATCGTTTCCACTGGGCTTTAAATGTTTATACGAGAGGGTGTCCGCTTACATAGGGGCTGAGAACATGAATGACTGATGATTTTTTGCTCTCAATATAGTTTTAAAGACATTTCTTCCTCACTTAAAATATAATAGCATGTCAAGTACTGGTTGGCAGTTTCAAATCTTGTCAATTGCTGGAATTAATTAATTAATTAATTTTCATTTTGGCTTAGTCCCTTTATTAATCTGGGGTCGCCACAGCGGAATGAACCGCCAACTTATCCAGCATATGTTCTACGCAGCGGATGCCCTTCCAGCCGCAACCCATCCCTGGGAAACATCCATACACACCCATTCACACTCATACACTACGGACAATTTAGCTTACCTAATTCACTTATACCGCATGTCTTTGGACTTGTGGGGGAAACCGGAGCACCCGGAGGAAACCCACGCCAACACGGGGAGAACATGCAAACTCCACACAGAAACGCCAACTGACCCAGCCGAGGCTCGAACCAGCGACCTTCTTGCTGTGAGGCGAACGTGCTATCCACTGCGCCACCGTGAGGACCTTGCTGGAATGAAGTCATGTCAAAAAATTAAATAATGATGAAACGATAGCAGTATGTATGTTGAATTCAATTTTCTGTCCCTGAAGATTTCCATTTCGGTAGTGTCAGTTTGTATATTACTGTATGTACTGTACGCTACTGTTTAAAAGTTTGGGGCCAGTAAGATTTTGTTTTTTTTTTGTCAGCACTCGATGGTTCTGTGGGTCTCGTCTATCAAATCTGAGCTTTATTTTGTATTTTCTATTGGATTCGAGTCAGGTGATTGGCTAGGCCATTCTACAGCTTGATTTTCTTTCTCTGAAACCATTAGAGAGTTTCATCTAAGAGCTGGTTTCATCTTCATCTCCTGCTAATGTAGATGTTGGACTGAAGCAGCTGATATTCATTTACACTGAGGAAGAGCAGAGGGTTGCTGAAGAACTACTGAGAGATTTCAGCTGCTGTCTGGGCGTTCACTGCCTTTCCACACCTCCCTTTCTTCATGTGTTCAATACTTTTTTCCCTGTGTCATTTCATTTTATTACACATAACTTCATTTGTGAACTAATTAAGTTTTGTTTTCTTTGCATATGTGGATTTCTCTGGTTGTTATTAACATCTGGTGAAAAATTCAAGTCAACAGCACCTTTAAAAATAAGTTTTCTGAGGAAAGATGATGACTCGTTCAATACTCATTTCCCCCAATGTATATACTGTATTATTTAAAATGTCATTTATTTTTTTTTGTGAAGCAAAGCTACATTTACTGCCTTATTAATCTAGACTTCAGCGTCACTTGAGAAATCATTATAATCTTTTTTTAATTTAATCTTAATTATTATTATTATTATTTTTAACGTTTTTACTAATGCTAAAAAAACAACAACAAATGATTTGTTCTATATTTTTGTGGATCTCGTTTCATCCTGACCAGAAAGTTTGAAAGCATTTAATGCAAAACATGTTTTAAATGTTGTTTCACTTTAATTTAATGCATCCCTGATCGAATATAAGTGTTCATTTCTTCATAACAGTAGTATATGTGTGTGTGTCAGTGTGGTGTGAATCATACAGGAGGAACCCTTTCTGTTATCGTCAGATACCTTATGCTTGGATAGTCCCTGATAACTGTATTTTTGTCTTAGAGGAACTGAAACAGCTCTTTATAGGTCCAGACTCGTTATAAATGAACTGCAATTAACTGAGAGAGAGAGAGAGAGAGAGAGA
>CAIGQW010054212.1:1757352-1768865 GCA_903798125.1 Danio choprae
TCCAAATAATATATCCAAATAATATATCGTCCAAATAATATATCCAAATAATATATCGTCCAAATAATATATCCAAATAATATATCGTCCAAATAATATATCGTTCAGTGATAAGACCCTTTTTTGGGGGCTTTTGTCTCACATTAATGTTTGATATGTGACTTATATGATCTTCTGAAAGTGATTGTGTTAGTTTGCAGATGGAGTGATCCTTCTCCTGCTGATCGGTCAGTTGGAGGATTTCTTCATTCCTCTGTGCGATTTCTTCCTTTGCCCTGTCAACAACTCGGAAATGGTGAGAACCAAGAAAACCTGTTTTGCATTTTGCACTAAAACAACAGAAACACATTGTCAGCGAGCTCCATTTCACTTTAAAACAATGAGCTAAATGCAATTCAGGCTTTTGGGATTTTTACAAGAGCGTAACTTCACACGCACCTCCAGGAAATGCGTAATTAATGTCTCTCAGGATGACAGTGGAAATGACAGCACAGCAGCGTACGGATGGTTAAGAAGCTGAGGGTAATAATGCAGAAGACAGAAATCAAAACCAATGATCTTACAGTTACCAGAAAACCTGCAGTTGTTAGTTGTTTTCCAAAATTGTGACTTGTTTTTATTGTTGCTTTTTTTTCTTCGCAGCTCCATAATGTGACGCTTGCGTTGGATCTTCTCATAGACCGAGGCTTTCCAGTTCAATCCGTTGACCCTCAAGGTAATTATTTTGGGAGAATCCAACCCTAATATTTGCATAGTTTTACAGCTAAATGCATGTTATCGTTTAAACAAATATTAGGTAACAAAACGACATCGCCACCTACTGGCCTGGCATAAATAATACAGCAGGTTTTGTCGTTTTTCGTGGATTTCTGTGAAATCTGATAATTTTGACACTGTTGTTAAAATAGTCCAAAATATAGCCGTTATATAGCAAGGACTATGTTTACATGGACATCAGTAATCGAATTATTTGCCTTAATCTGAATAAGACATTAATATGACGAAGGTGTTTACATGAGTTGCTTTTTGAATGTTCCTTTTATGATCCCGTTTTACATGTTATAGCACATAATTTGATTAATGTCATTGCGTCACTGCACTATCCACATTTCCTCCGGATTTTCATGTAATTTCGGGTGTTTCATTTTTAATTTGTCGACTTTAACTGCAGTTTGGGGCGGCACGGTGGCGCAGTGGGTAGCACATTCGCCTCACAGCAAGAAGGTCGCTGGTTCGAGCCTCAGCTGGGTCAGTTGGCATTTCTGTGTGGAGTTTGCATGTTCTCCCCGTGTTGGTGTGGGTTTCCTCCGGGGTGCTCCGTTTTCCCCCACAAGTCCAAAAACATGTGGTATAGGTGAATTGGGTAAGCTAAATTGTCCGTAGTGTATGTGTGTGAATGAGTGTGTATGGATGTTTCCCAGTGATGGGTTGTGACTGGAAGGGCATCCGCTGCGTAAAACATATGCTGGATAAGTTGGCGGTTCATTCCGCTGTGGCGACCCCGGATTAATAAAGGGACTAAGCCGAAAAGAAAATGAATGAATGAATAACTGCAGTTTGGCACTTTCACTTTCATTCAGGAACATTTCATGCATATCCCCCGTGTCAAAGGTGATATTGGATGTGCGTATGAACTGCTGGAAGAGGGTTGTTTTAATGGAATTTGATACCGCACGCCGTATGGGAGAAAAAAACCTCTGCATTTCACGATGCAGGTGTCTGTGGTCCTTCATTGACTCGGTAGGTGCAGAGAATAGTGTCAAACAGCCGTGTTTGTATAGACTATCCTGTCACAAAATGCGGCGAAGTGAAGTTTCACAAACTAATTTCGAGACGAACACGTGATATGATCGACTACAGCTGATCCTTATCACTAATCATTAGCTAGCCTATCAGATCATTCCAAAACTACTATAAATATCCTGCCTAAATTTCATTCCCTATCTTCGTTTTTGGAAACCACCCATCCCCCCCACCCCCTCTATCCTTTCCTTCTCCCTCCTCCTCATTTCTATGATCGGGCAACACGATGGCTCAGCTGGAAGGCCAAAGGTTCAATTGAACCAGTCGGCACTCCCCGTGTTCGCATGGGTTTTCCCTGGGTACTCCGGTTTCCTCCCACAGTCTAAAAACATGTAAATAAATGTATCGTAATAACAGTCACAAGCACTTAAAAGCATACACACAGATTCAATTCTCAGTATTTATAAAAATAAAAAAAACACACACAAACTGGGGGCTCTTGAGAAATACCTGATCTCGTATCCCTCCTAATGCTCTTTGACCAGGCGGGAACCTTGGGCTCATCTATCTCCGAGCTCAGGGTTCTCTCCCGGGACAGCATGCCAAACCTGCTATCATAGCTGAGCATTATCTAAGTGTGAACTCTTGAAAATCCTACACGACGGTAATAGTTTGACTGCGGTGTTAATAATTGATTGTGCACTTTAATAATGCGACTAAAATCGCCATACTCCCCATGTCTTTATCCGATTTCTGTTTAGTTCGATTATGACCTTAATTGGATTAAATTAATAAAAAATCGCTGTTTACATGGTCGACTCTTAATCGGAGTATTGTCTTAATCGCATTAAAATCGGATTATTGGTGTCCATGTAAACATACTCATTGTTGTTTTGCTTGTCAAATACTCTCGTGTATGCAATGACATAAATAATTGTTTTTAAAAACTTTCCCTTTGAAATCTGTTTTCAAATTTGCTTTTTTAGGCCCCCGAAATGATGTGGCTATGTAAATGAACAGCTAAAATGCATCTAAGTTAGCAGTTTTTATTAAAAATGGTAGCAAAAACCCCCCAAAAACTACTTTTGAGTTTATCTATAGTAATTTTCATAGCTCATAATGTTTTTCACCTAACGCAATGAAACACAGAATGTCTTTATGAAGAAATATGTGCAATTGCAGCTGCAACCCACATTAAGCCTGTTTTTGTCTGCTTTTTTAATATAAAGCATGTGTTGATCTGTCTGCTTGTTCATTTTCTCATGTTTCTCACAGATATTGTTGCCCAAGATGTTCCTGCTACTGTGAAAGTGCTGTATTATCTATTCAACAGGCACAAAAACAAATAATCCGCCACACTTTTCTTCTATTCTGTGAAACCTGTGTGATGTTTTCAATATTAAATTGATTGTAAATGTGCGTCTTTCCTCTGAGTGAAAATCAAAGGGCACGTAGTTGACAGTGGGATTGCTTTGGCACTCGCAGTGTTACAACACATTAGAAGCAATCGAACAGAGTGTCTCTGAATCATTTGAAGAGGCTTCAGAGCGAAAATGAGAGAACGTGGCCACTCATCTCATCATGGAAATTGCGTTTGGATGCTGACGGCTTCAATTTAATGTCACTTCTTTACTCTCCTTTTTCTTTTTTACTTGCGGACAAATGTACATTAATGGACAAATGTACAGTAACCCAGATAGCACACATGCGTCGCAGAGACGTCTGCTGGACATCCGCGTTTTCATCTGGGAGACATCTTATTAAGGGTGTTTGCTCATCTGGAAAACGTCATATAGACGTCCTTGTCAGACATTCAAACAACATCTATGCAATGCATCGCAGATGTTCATTATGTTAGGTCTGTGAGACATCTTATTTATGTAGCATAGACGTCATTTTTTATTGTTTATTTAGACATTCCCTCATCTATACTGCTATAATTAACAGTAACAGTCACACTGATCATACATCCGTCTGCACATATATGATAAGCTCAAGTATTTTCCACTCAAAAATAATACAACAGCTGAAGAATCATTTGTAGAATTTTATGATATTATAATTTATATTTTTCAACAA
The DNA here is from genome assembly GCA_903798125.1 of Danio choprae. Lineage (NCBI taxonomy): Eukaryota > Metazoa > Chordata > Actinopteri > Cypriniformes > Danionidae > Danio > Danio choprae. The sequence continues at coordinate 1,761,175 of CAIGQW010054212.1, forward strand.
AACCAATTAAAAATTTCAGGAGTTCAAGATTCATTGTATAGACGGTGTATAGAGGTAAAAAAGACGCCTCATTAACAAATAAAAACGTTTGATCGATTGTGATGTTTAGCAAATGTTACGAACTTTCAAAGACGTCTCCGCGACATATGTGTGCTATCTGGGAATGTATCGCTTGGCTGTTTTATGCTGATTGCAGCTTGTTTTGAAATAAAAGTGGCTTATGTATCAGAATCTTTTTCTTCTGTTCATAGTAAGTTGGACTCAAGTGTGTGTGTGTACGCGCGCGCGCGCGCGCGCGACATATAGACGAATTACCAATTTGTAAACATTCAGGATGCGCGCGCATCGAGGTTGCAGAAAAACCCTCCCAATAGATATCGGATAAGATGAAATGGCCAATAATCCAGCCCGAAATATACAACTATCTCATTGAAACTCCAAGAGATTTTACGAGAGAATTTAAAGGCCTATAAATCTTTGGATGCCTACAGTTTTGTTCTGTTTGGTTAAGTGCAAGAAATAATGTCCCATGATTACCAGATTCAAAACTTTGTAGTGCTAAACGCCGAGGTTCTGCCTAGCCAAAGACAAGGACAGAAGACGGAGCTGTACAGGACCTGGGTAATCATCAAGCAAAACAACTGCATTGTTTTGCTTTGTCAACAGTCACTTGAGGAAAATTTTTATTTTTATTAGCGTATTATTTGTATTTTTTTTCAATTAATACTAATCTGTAGCTATAAAATGAATTAGTTTATATTTATAAAATAAATAAAATACCGCTTTGGCGCGCTTTAATGCCGCATGACACTGCAAAATCTGATTCAGCCATCAGTTCAAACGCTGCTCGGCGCAAATAAACCGTCCGTTTTTACTAATAGTTTCGAAAAAAAAACAGGAATAAACATCAAAATACAAGTTAAAGGATTCATTACTACTTACTGAAACGTATAAACTCGACTAATTAAGCGTTTCATTAGCGCAAAGACGTCAATAATACTGGCTGAGGACGCGTGCCACTTATGTTACTCGGGTAAGTCTTTCGGTTTAAATAGCGGTTAAGTAGCAGTAAAAGCTTAATATAAGTTGTAAAAAGGTCTAGTACAACTCGATGGAAACTTTACTTTCTCTAGGAATAATCCTTATCAAGTTTCAACCAGAAAAACATCTTTAAAATCATTTTTAAAATCAACATTGTCAAGTGATGATCAATAAACTGAGGACAGTCAGTTTCCATAATGGTAACAAAAACATAACTAAAGTCGTAACTGTACTGCTTTTGTCTTTATATACGAGCATACTTTTAACTGAAAGTGGACAAATAGCTGGTTAGAGCAATAAAAGCATTTTATAAACAAGTTAAAATAGTTTTATTTTGCTAAACATATGCTGGATACTTCAGAAGTATATAGCTCAAACAAATAGCTCACTGGAGTTAAGTTAAATTCTGATAAAACCATATGCTTTTATATGGATGGCAATAATACAGTATCAAATTATTTTTAAACTGAAACTCCAGTTCACATTCTTGACCTCAGAAAGGGCATCTCTCCTTTAAACTTATAAAAGTGTCACGTACAACAGCGTTGAACAGATATTCTGCTCCTTTTAGTACTTAAAGTATGGCTTAGGTGTGTGTGGTTGTGTGTGATGTGCTTTATCATTTTGATAAATTAATTTAAATTCAATTTGTTGCAATACTATTTTACCTTAGGACGTCATTCTGTTCCCATCATCTGTTAGGTAACTATAACATCTTTGCTAAAAGCTTAATTCTATTGTTAAACATTGATAAATCTAAGTGCTTTGATTAGATTGTGGATAAGTGCCAGTGACACATTCACTTTATTTTCAAACTTTAGAGAAGCTAAAGCTCTTATTCTTGACGTCAACAGTAAAGGGCATCTCTCATTCAGACTACCCTGCCATCCACCCCCGTAATTTAATTTCCTTAATGTGTGTTCTCTCAAATTGGATACGGTGAATGACTTCCATTTAATCTAAATGGCAAAAGCATTATAGGCGTTTTAAGAGAGTCTCCTCTCAGCGAAAGGGCTGGGATTTGAGGTGCAGGCGGATGGATGCTCTGATGGCGTTTTAATGGTGGATTGCCCTTGGGTAATTTTTTCCCATTGCCATTACAGAGCAGAAAACGCATAAGAGGCTGACATTTTTCATCCCAACGCCCATTTGTTATTCGTTTATATTCATAACTGCAATTTTTCAGCCCTTCTTATCCCTTGCTGTGGGTGTTGGTGTCATAAAAATGAATGAAATCTGTAGGCCGGCGAGCAGTGAGAAAGCAGATTGCAGTAGAGACGTGTAGGTGGGTTGGACAGACAGACAGACAAAATGTCTGGAAATTCTCACATTAATATCTTCAAAAACATCCTACGTAATGACCCACAGCGACCAGACGAGACCCTGTCAACGGCGCTCTGATTATATGGGTAAATGGGCTACAAAACATTCCTGTCCATCTCCAATTCTGTTTGTGTTCACTCTTTGCCAGCTAATGACCTGCGGCGGTGGGACCCTGATGATCTGGGGTTCACTAAAGACGACGAATGGTCTAAAATGAATACAGACGCCGATTGAAACCCCCTGCTGATGTCTCATCATTTCAGGCCTGAGGCCAAAAAGATGACTGAGTCACTGCTGGAGACAAACACAAAATGTGGTAAGAACAACACATAAACAAAATGTAAACTTTCTGAATATGACACTTTTTCCTGTGCCATACAAAAGTTTAAATAGCTTAAAGTATGAATGATATCAAAACTAACCATGCTATTTTGTTAGCTCACATTGCTAGTTTTGTGGTAAACAATTTGTCTGTGCATGTCATTAAGAAACAAAAATTGTTTGCTCTTGTAATCTTTCATTGTAATCTGAAAATGCACTTCCTGTTTGTTTTCAGTTAATTTGTCAGATTAGGTCTGTCTGAGGTATTGGGCGTGGCTAACACACTTAACCACACCCCTCCAGCTGTCAGTTTTGACAACAAACAGAAATGGTGAGGAGGAGGAGTCTGTTAGGTTGTAATAACTCTCCCCAAACCCTTTTCCCGATCTTTCGGAATAAAATGCATACTTTACTACATCCAATCAGCTCGCAGTAGAAAAAACAAGCCACGCCCACTGTTTTCTCATTTAACATTTAGTTTCTCTAGGAACTGCGTCACAATATGGAAAAAAAACAGTTGCAGCTTCTGGTTCATGCGGACTTTAAAGACTTCAATAAACGTTGCTGACACATAAAAATGTTCCCTCAGGTAAGACTTTCAGTTTAAATTGCTCATTACGTAGCATTTAAAGGTGCTATAAGTAAATGTTTGACTCTTCTAAGGCATAAAAAAACTTAATTTGTATGCAGATATTTAAAAAAAAAAACAGGCTAAGAGAACAAACTTGTTTATCTGAAAAATGATACTTAAGTCAGTTATTGTCCTTGGAAAATGTGTGTTCTGTATTGGGATGTTTGTCTTTGTTTTGGTCTCTATAACCAGCCCACTGCCAGTTTAACCAATTATATTTCAGCACTCCAGGTTGCCTTGACAGAAAACAGAGTATTTCTATTCAGTCATGAAGGCTGCCTCAATGTATGCGAGAGTGACCAAAAATGCGACCTCTAGAGGACAGAGTCTCTGAAATGAGATGCAGATTCAGAGTTATAAAAATCCACATGAGGTGTTTTTTTTTTTATTATTAGTAAATAATACAAATATTACAAACGTAAACATTAGCTAAGCAGTCTAAGACTCAATCGTCAGGCACACTCGCTCCTGTTGGTATTGTCAATCTGGCAACCCACGTTTTTGCCTGGAGTCTTTGTCAATATTTTTACTTTGGACTGCAATATCTAGTTCAACCAATAGGTGTCAATCCTACATACTGCTCCTTTAATTTAAAATGCAGAAAGATCCAGTACAATTCAGTGATAACTATGACTTCCCGTGAAATATCCCAAATCAAGAAAAACCTTTTTAAAATTGCTTGTGAACACAATGTAACATGACGATCAATCTATATAACCCCATTCAATTTCCATAGCTTGTTAGAAGTCAAAAACAGCAATTTCAAAAACATCCTACGTACACTCAAAAAATGAACTACATATTTTAAATAAGTTGAATCAACACAATTATTTCGTTTTTTAGACAACATAATGGTTTTATATGTTCAATCCACTTAAATTTGTAAAAACGATTAAGTTAACTTAATCGATTTATGTTGGTACTACATGAAGGAATTGTCTGGAACCCAATATTTTTTTACAGTGTAATGAGGAACCAGAAAATGGGCAAATAAGCTACAAAACATCCATCTACAGTTGGTTCTCTGTGTTCTCTCCATGCCAGCTAATGATGTACGTTGTACATACTCAAATTACAATGAATTGTGGGTTTTTTTTGTGTTACCAGATCACCTGTTGTGAGGTACACACCGCAGAGCCATACAAACCCAACCCAGGCTCATTCTGAAAACGTACCGCTATATGCATTTTTGGAGAGCGCCAAATACGTCCCAGGAGGTAAGTTGTTTTGCAAATCCACCAGAGGCCGCTGTGTACGCTTTTTGAGATCTCAATTTCTCTCGCGAGTGCCATTCGCACCTGCTGTTCTCTCGTATATCCACCAGAGGCCGCTGTCGTCTGACTGACTGAATGGCTGACTGACTGGCTGTCGTTGTGGTCAACTCCTCTCTGCGTCTCAAGTCCGCCGACAAACATGGCGAACTACTGGACAAACTGGTACCAGCGGGAAAGCCATCCATACGGAGGTAAGAGGTCAGCTGGTAAGCGCGAAAAGGAACGACGTTATACCACCCCGTAGCGTTCGTTTTAAAGACGTTTGTAAATACGTACTTCTAGCTACATAATTTGCGATCTCCAGAAATGTATATAGGGGTACGTGTTCAGAATGAGCCTATGTTGTACAAACCGGTGAGGATTGACAGTAAGGCAGCTGTTTTTATGTTAATGCAGAGACAGTGTTTGGCTCTTTAGGTAATGACTGTAATTTATTGTACAAGGAATGGCTTCTCATTGGTGACTTCTGAAAGTTCAGCATTCAGTTCAAGCTCCAATAGTGCCACGGATGCAATTATAGGAATGGAGACTTTCCTCTTTCCGTCAGGTTAATTGAAGGTCGAGAATTGACTTCTGGAAAGTGGCAACAGGTTGTTTTAAAACCCAACAAGTGCATGTTGATCCCTGATATATGAGTTCAGTCCAATCATTAAGCATGACTAGCAATCAGATGCCACAATTTGGATGTGACACTCTTAAACAGCACTGTTCTTGGATTCGAGACAATTATTAGCATGGGTCACAAACATGGCAACTAAAATCAAAAGGAAAGGAAGAGGAAAATGCATTTTTAATACAATTTTGACTGTTTGTGATAACTGAGCAAAACCCCCCTTCATTTTCGTTATTACTGTTAAAAAAATGAATTCATAAAATCTTTGACGCATAAATGAACTCAACCTAGTTTGTAACTTACTTGTACTTAAAACATAATGATAGCATTTATTGCCTTCGATTTATGTTTATTAGGGTTTTTTAAATGTAATAATATGAAAACATGAATATATGACTAACAATTCACAATATTAACTACTGGCTTATTACCTGCCTATTATTTAGATATTAACTGTTTATTAGTACTTATAAAGTATGATCTTATTCTACATCCACAATCCTACCCAATACCAACTGTAAACACAATTATGACCTTACTAACTATTAATAAGCAGCTAAAAGTCTTAGCTAATGGATTGCTAATAGCATGAATTGTACATTCAAATAAAGTGTGACCATTATGCCTATTAAAAATGTAGAGATTACAGACAATTTGGTCACATTTATTTTAATGTACAATTCACAGTATTAACAAATCATTAGCTAAGACCTTTAGCTTAATAAACTACTAATGATCTGCTTATTAATAGTTAGTAAGGTAGTTGGGTTTAGGTATTGGGTAGGATTAGGGATGTAAAATAATAAATACTTTATAAGTGCTAATAAACCGTTAATATCTTAATGACGGACAATAATATCTTAATCATATACATAGTATCTTAATAAAAGCCAGTAGTAAATTGTGTGAATTTTTCTTAAACATAATTATTACCATTATCATATGTAATATCGCCTGTTGTCACTCATTCATTCATTTTTCTTCGGTTTAGTCCCTTATTTGTCAGTGGTCGTCACAGCGCAATGAACCACCAGCTATTCCAGGATATTTTTTATTCAGCGGATGCCCTTCCAGCCACAACCCAGTACTGGGAAACACCCATACACTCTCATTCATACACACATACCCTACGGCCAATTTAGTTTATCCAATTCACCTATTGTGCATGTCTTTGGACTTTCAACCACCTTTTTGCTGTGAGGCGAAAGGAGAAATCTGGACATATTTAGCAATGCCTACACAAAATCTGCATAATTATTTTACTTTGTGAGCATTTGTGGTAAATGTGTGGAAAACAAAATCGGATGAATTTTACAAAAGATAAAAAAAAAGGGCCTCAGTGGCGCAGTGGGTAACACGATCGCCTCACAGCAAGAAGGTTGCTGGTTCGAGCCTCAGCTGGGTCAGTTGGCATTTCTGTGTGGAGTTTGCATGTTCTCCCTGTGTTGGCGTGGGTTTCCTCCGGGTGCTCCGGTTTCCCCCCACAAGTCCAAAGACATGCGCTATAGGTGAATTGGGTAAGCTAAATTGTCTGTAGTGTATGAGTGTGAATGAGTGTGTGTGGATGTTTCCCAGTGATGGGTTGCAGCTGAAAGGGCATCCGCAGCGTAAAACATATGCTGGATAAGTTGGTGGTTCATTCCGCTGTGGCGACCCCAGATTAATAAAGGGACTAAGCCAAAATGAAAATGAATGAATGAATGATTAAAAAAAAGAGTGTTTAACCAGCGTTTTTAGTAAATAAACACACCACGGTACGAGCTTTGCAAGTGATGAGCAAATTTAGCAGAAGTCTGTGGGCAGACCTAGAAATGCACAAACAATTTCAGCAGAGTTTTCCAGCAGAGAGATGCTGCAGAATAGATATGATGAATCACAGTCCATCCTGCCAAATGAAACCAGAATTAAACTCGCACCTGCTGAAACCAGAGATCACGACTCTGCGTCCTGTAATCTCATCTGATCAAATCCACCTTTAGTTTGTTTCTGAACCACCCGTTATGTGAGTCTAAAGATGGCAAAGTCTCATTCTTCTGTCTGCTTAATTGGGCTCCTGTCAAACTTTACACATATTCAAAACTTATTGCTCAAAACACACTTTAATGCAAAACTGAACAGCTTTTCCAGTAGATAACATTTGAAAATTAGCCAAGTAGGTGTTCCTTGGTCTTGGAAAAATTATATTAAACTGTCATTAAAAAGTTGGATGGGAAGGGTAGAGCACATTATCCTTTTCTTTTTAATAATCACTGATAAAACTTTAAAGACAGACCTATATCCATTCATCCGTCCATCAATGAATGTCAAATCCAATCTATCCATCCATCCATCCATCAATGAATGTCAAATCCAATTCATCCATCCATCTATCCATAAATGAATGTCAAATTCCATCCATCAATTCATCCATCCATCCATCCATCCATCAATGAATGTCAAGTTCCATCCATCCATCCATCCATCCATCCATCCATCCATCCATCCATCC
>CAIGQW010054212.1:1769728-1783004 GCA_903798125.1 Danio choprae
ATCCATCCATCCATCCATCCATCCATCCATCCATCCATCCATCCATCCATCCATCCATCCATCCATCCATCCATCAATGACTGTCAAATCCAATCCCTCCATCCATCAATAAATATCAAATTCCATCCATCCATCCATCCATCCATCCATCCATCCATCCATCAATAAATGTCAAATTCCATCCATCCATCCATCCATCCATCCATTCATCAATAAATGTCAAATTCCATCCATCCATTCATCCAAAGTTTGTAATGTGTCTCTCCTTTCTGCTGGTTTGTTTTGAGCTTATAAGACATTTTCATAATCCCTATGGGAAAATAAATGGGGAAAAACTTTCAGAATCAGAGCTGCATGGTGACAAAATGTGCAGGATTAATGCAATTGGCTGATGATAATGCATGAACTTAATTGCTGCAATCTGATTGGCTGATCCGAAAAACAAAACAAGGACATTGATCAAGAAACATGTTCTACATGGCTAAATTGAGTTGAATTGAAATTCGGCTTCATTTCAACAGACTTTCTTACAAAGCCAGTCCATTTTAAAACCCTTCCATCATAATTGCTGACCTTTTAAAAAATGAACGTCTCTCTGTTTTGTCGAAGTGTGAAATCATGTTTTTATTTTAGTTCGGCAGTTCACTCAGAAACTAAACTCTAAATCAACTCTGATCAATATCAATAATAGAGTGAGTATACCGCTGAACAAAACCTCAAAACAACCTGACCAAACACACACACAATGAGCTCTTCAGGACAAACGAGGGGAATAAAAAACACAGTTTGCTACCTCACTGACTCTTACAAATGAGAAAATGTCAAAAACACAACAGCAGTCATTTCACAACGCACTATTTCATTTCACATCTTCACTGCGAAACCATCCACGACGTGTGAGTTTTGATATTTACTTTGAAAAGGTCATTTCAATTCTTGAGAGTGCTTGAATCTTTGAAATCCTATTTGACGACTTCATTCGTCGTTCGATGCTTTCCCTCTGACTGCAAATAAATAAACCGCGCCGTTACAAAGAGTTTAATCCAGAAGGGCTCACGAAAAAACAGCTACATAGATCCTTCAAATGTGTCCTGCTGTAATTTGGTGTCCATTGAAGTCCAGTTTGGTCCGAAATCTGGAGTTTCTGTTTCTCAGTTTGTTTCAGACTCTCCCGTTTTGAGGTTCTGGGTTTGTCGAGGGGTTGTGCTTTTAGAGATTTTGGGGCAAACGGCCCTCTGTGACATGTAGGTCCATGTGGCAGAGACATGTACTACGTTTCCCATAATGCACTTCCTCGCTGTGGGACTCCAGCGGTCTGTCCTTACAGTTGGTCAGTTTCTGTTAAAAAAAAGCATAAAGAATTATTAGATAGAAAAATGGAGCAAAACAATGATTAGGTTATTTATTGTTGGTTAATAAGTTATTTGAAATTATACTTTTTTAATGATAAAAACATTTATTATATTTAATACATTTATTTTTTAATTATTTAATTATTTATAATTAAATAATAAAAATTATTTTATTTTTTACAAATGGTTTAATTAATTAATTATTAAAATAAATCTATGTAGTACATTTATTTTTATTATTATTTGTATTATTTTTTACAAATGGTTTAATTAATTATTACAATAAATTATGTTTATCAAACATATAGTTTATATCATAAGCAATCTATACTAATAAATATGCAAATGATACAATTTTTTTATTTATTTAATTATTATATTACAGATTATTTAATTAGTATAATATTAGAAATAATTTTTATATGAAGAATGATTTAATCAGTTTTATGTGGAAATTAAAAAATCATTTGTATTTAATAGATTCAATCTGTTTATATTTGTTAAATATGAAATATGAAAAATAACCCTAATATACAATTCATTATGGTTAATAAATATAAATAAATACATTTAGTAGATAAAAACACACACACACACACACACACACACACACTATATTCACAATATTTTATTAATTCATTTCCCCTTATTTATCAGGGGTCGCCACAGTGGAATGAACTGCCAACTTATCCAGCATGTGTTTTACACAGCGGATGCCCTTCCAGCCACAACCCAGTATTGGGAAACGTCCATACTCGCATACACTACGGCTAATTTAGTTTATTAAATTTACCTATACCGCATGTCTTTGGACTGTGGGGGAATCCGGAGCACCCAAAGGAAACCCACGCGAACATGGGGGCAACATGCAAACGCCACACAGAAATGCTAACTGATCCAGCTGGGACTCGAACCAGCGACCTTCTTGCTGTGAGGCGACAGTGCGTCCACTGAGCCACTGTGTCGCCCATTCACAATATTTAATTTTTGATAAAGAAAAATAACATCCATAAAAATGCATATTACACTTAATAAATAGTTAAATATAATTAACAGTTCTTCTTTTTTTTTTCTTACTTTTTTCTGGTTCATATGTGGCGGATAATGGTGTGAAATTGCGCCTTCCTGTCCTCCTGTCTGCTCTGTCGCAGGATCACCCATTTGACAGATAATTATCCCACTGTGTTGCACTGCGTTTCAGGATTAATTGGGCAAGACCTGGACAAGCCACCTGACTGGAGGCTGTCTTCATTTCATTATTTAACAATTCATCACGAACACGCACAGATGCACATATCTTACTCTTACACAATCAGACGTTACACTATCATACCAATAACTGTCCATTTAGAGAGAAAGAGGCCATTTAATTGAAACCCAAATTGTTTTAATGCTTCACAGGATTTCTAGAGGTTAAAAATGGACAAGATATAGAACTAAACAGGCGTTAGATGTTCAGAAAACACCTGGAAGAAAAATACAACCCAGACTCACTGGAAATACGTGCCTCAGCCTACATGTTCGCAAAATGTCAAATACATTGCCCCGGGTACATTTCGTTGCACTTTTCAGATGATAACTCCACTAGAGGGCGATGTCTAAATTTTTCCGAATCTAAAAATACGTGACTTGGGGTGCATTTGTTATACGTGTTATACATATTTGAAAAGATTCAGATTTTTGAGTCTGAAATGACTGATTAACAACAATTCTTTTATTGTTTTGCTGTAAAAAAATGTACACAAATTTAAACATTAATACATTATACATTTTTTGACCTCGAGAAACATTTATCTCTGTCGTTTATTTAAAGGAAACAAGAGAAACTAGAGTTTACCCTTAACGGCTGCTGTATCATGTTTGAAAATAAAAGCAGTTTTTGGAAGTAAATGCTAAGGCGTTCGTGTTGTTTGATGGCTATTTAAACATATTGATGGAACGGATGTAGTGTTCGTGTTTATGTACTGTTCACTTGTGCGGTTGTGTATGTATGAGAGAGAGAGAGAGAGAGAGAGAGAGAGAGAGAGAGAGAGAGAGAGAGAGAGTGAGAAAGAAGGCTACACTTACAACAACAGATGCATATATACAATATGTACACTGTTAACGATTTTGTAAATAAATTATATTTAACTGTAATATGAACTGTATTTTACTGTAGGACAATTATGCGGTATGTTACTGTATGTTAAAGCTGCATTGTGAAAATTACTGTATGTTTTACAGTAACGATATACATACAATTCTATACAGAAAGATAAATGGTGGTGTAAATGTAAATACAGTATTTTTGCGGTAATTGATTTTACAGTAAGTTACTGGCAAACTGCTGTAAGTTACTGTAGATTATACAACAAATTGTTTACAGTGTAGTTCAGCGATTGATACTCATGTGGCCTACTGTAGTTCAAACAGGTTTGAATGTGCATTTCATCACGTAACATCACACACCAGACCTGCACATTCTATTCGCGAATACTATATTGTTTTTCAGTGTAAAACTATGCAGATGTCACTCTGTAGCGTGGCGGGAATTTGAACAGTGCAGCAATTTATTCAATTTACAAGCTTCTCAAAATGTGTCATTTGCTGTTTTATTAAATTAAGCGATTGCAGAATCGCGAAACCCCGTAGGTCTGTTGTGCAAAATATCATTGTGTGAAATGGAACAAGATTTGTTGGTGTCATACTGCCCCCTAGTGTTAATTTTTCCTAGAAACTGCATTCAAACGTATGGCGAACTAAATTTAAGGCTGATTTATACTTCTGCATTGAATTGTGTGCCGATGGTCCGGCATTGCCTTCACACAGTCTTGATGTAGCCTGACGCAAACCCTGAAGCGCATCTTTCAAGATATGTAACAAGAGCTGTGATTGGTCGGCTTGGAATCGGTGACGAGTTTGGGTGGGGCCAAGAGCTGTGGTATCGGAGCGAGCCCTGTGGTATGAGTGTTTAACAAGTTTTGAGTCCCATAGAGGAGCTCTAGGCGATTACTTTTGTGTTAACTTTATGATTAATATTGTTGCACATTCACCAGTTCACACCTCTTTCTTCCTTGATTAAGTGAGTTTGAGCTACTTGTACAGTAAGTTAGCATTTCCAGTGTAAACTCAACACCCTCAAAAAAACTCAGCAAAGAGGAACATAGAAACCCCACTGCCAGTTAGCGTTTTGGAAGTGTTGCTGTCCGAGCAACACAAAAACAATGTAGAAGTATAAATGCATGGCTACTAAAAGGCATGTGCCATGGCTTAGTGCAATATGCTCTGATTTTCTCTTTATGTAACTAAAAAAACAAACCAAGATTCCTCCTCTGAAGAAAAAGGAAGAAGGGGACGGCAGAAATGTCACACTATATGTGGCCTGTGTTTGCTAGGGCTCTCGGAGCACATGCACTCAGGAGTGGACATGACAAGTGCAGGTTTCACTGTGTGCTCTTACAGAAATCTGCCCACAGAACAAGGGAAAGAGACAGCGAGTTGGCAGAGCTTCTCTAATAATACACCATGTGCTGCCTCTGAATCCAGGCCATGTCTCTGGTGTGAAACAGACATATGCACCCCTGACCAGAGCGGAGCAGAGAGCATGCTGGGAGATCAGTCCCAGAGCAGCAGGAGGCCGAGAGCTTAGCCAGAGCTAACATTAGCACAGCATTAACCTACAACCTAGCATCTCCATACAGATGCAACATTACTGTCTCTACAGGATATGGTGTGTATAGGAGTCATAAGGCTGCGTGTCCAACAAAGGGTTTTTTCTTGAGTGTTTGTTGTCTGTTGTGGTCAATGTTAGCGCCACTGCTGAGCTTTTTTAGAACAGTAATCGCATTTCTGCAGTGCAAAAACACTTCGGTGGACACGCACCCTAAAAGGCGCCAGCTATGCTTGTGATTTGTTCAAATGATCCGAATCTTTAGCAAGTTCTAGCTTATAATGTACTCTGTCTCAAGTGGTTCCAAAACATTATAGCTTTCTTTCTTCCGTTGAACACAAAAAAGAGGAATATTTGGAGGGTAGAATTTGATTAATAAAATACTTACTACTTAATTATAGTTATTAAATATAATAAAGTATAACATTTATTATTGAATACTTTTAAAAATAATAATAGTACTATTATTTTTTCTATCATCATTATTATTATAATTATGGCAGCGCGGTGGTGCAGTGGGTAGCACTGTTGCCTAACAGCAAGAAGGTCGCTGGTTTGAGCCTCGACTGGGTCGGTTGGCATTTCTGTGTGGAGTTTGCATGTTCCCCCAGTGTTGGCGTGGGTTTCCTCTGGGTGCTCCGGTTTCCCCCACAAGTCCAAAAACATGCAGTACAGGTGAATTGGGTAGGCTAAATTGTCCATAGTGTATGTGTGTGAATGAGTGTGTATGGATTCCAACAACTTTTCACCTTGGAAAAGTGACTTTTGTTGACATTTTTTGTAGTTTAAAGTGATATATTGTCTGGGTTGGTGTTGTAAATTATGCAACACAGGCTCATTCTGAAAACGTAGCCCTATATATGTTTCTGGAGATCGCAAATTATGTAGCCAGAAGTACGTATGGCTGCATTTAATTTTTAAAATGAATGTTTGGAGCGGTATGATGCCGTTCCTTTTCGCGCTTACCAGCTGACCGCTTACCTCCGTATGGAAGGCTTTCCTGCTGTTACCAGTTTGTCTCACTAGCTCGCCATGTATGTCGGCGGACTTGAGACGCAGAGAGGAGTTGACCACGACAACGGGGTTCAAGTGCGGTGAAGAACTTTTCCAGAAAGCAGGTACGACAAAAACAGAATCCAAAAAATAAAATAAACAAGTAAATAACAGGGTGAGAATGTGGTAAAATCTGAAAACGTGGTAGAAATCAGACGAGGCCTTTTCTTTCTCTGGATTGGTTTTGAAAATTGTTGGTTTGGTTTAAGGAAGTGGGTGGGCTGGTCAATCAATACAATTAGTTGGGTTTAGGGAAGGAGGAGGGTGGGTCAGTCGATCGGTCAGTCAGTCAGTCATTCAGTCAGTCAAACAGTCAGTCATCATCGGCCTCTAGTGGATTTATGCGAAAAGAGCAAGCATGAATGGCACGCGCCAGAGAAATCTGATAAATGGTACACAGCGGTTTCGTGGTCACCAGAAATGTATATAGAGGTACGTTTTCAGAATGAGCCTGGGTTGATATTATGCTACAAAAACATTATAAAAAGCTACCAGTATATTTTCTGTTATGACTTCTTTCTCTCTATATTATATCTTATACATTATATTATCTCAAACTACTAAAATAAGAATCAAAACAAAAGTCACTTTGTTAAACTGCAGAGTTGAATTTTTAACATTAAAAGTCGCCAGAGCAGAGATCAACATCCCATAATGCAATTCACAACCATTAATAGACCGATAACACTTGTGTATCACAAAATACGGAAACTTTTTTACAGTTCAGCTTTTGAACTCATTTTAATAAAAGGCTAATAATAATATTTATAATAATAACAGTTAATTAGTCATCATGATAATAACTTGTTTTACTGGCTTGAAAATAATTATCATATTTTTTAATCTAATGTTTAATAGGCCTATAAAAATAGCCTAATTTTTATTAGCTTATGTTGCGGAGTGATATGTGAAATAATGAACATTGTGAAAAAGACATTAAATTATAAGACATTTTAAATGAAGACATTTTCTTGCTGCTTGTTCAAACTACTTGAGCTGAGAAATCACAATTCTTGCAGTTTATTATGGGACAATTTTATTGTTTTAAGTTCAATCCACTTAAATTTGTAAAAACAAGTAAGTTAACTTAATCGATTCGTGTTTGGCCGACATGAATGTATTGTGTGGAAGCCAGCATTTTTTACAGTGTGAAAGCATGAATCCCCCTTCCTCCAAAACTCTTAAAGCACCACTGAGTCTCAGATGCCATTTAAAGACCCTGGCAGTGTTTTTTTTCTCAGGCCAGCAGGAGGGAAACAGCACGTAGCTCTCAAATAAAAACACAGTAAACGTCCAGAGACTGATCTGACCCACATAAACGGCTTTATGAATAGACCGTGAGCAGTAATTGAATTGGCTCAGTTCTATTTTGGTCCATTTGTGGTGGTCTTTTCCTTTCTTCTTCTCTCTCTCTAACAGATGTTCCCCTCTGAGCTGCGCCCAATCCAGTCGTTTCCCACAATGCTCTTGGGGAACCGGGTTTTAAAGATCTCGACCGGCTAACTCTTATGAGCCCTCTTATGAAATGCTATTCATGTCTTCAGTAATAATAACATGCTCTGTTTTTCAATGCCACTGCAGACTTAAAAAATAATGTAGTATTCACTAAAGAGAAATGAAGAATGACAGACTAACGCAATTAAACAAATCAAACTAACTGGCTTTGTGCCTATAGACCATTTTGAGTGATGTAAACAATAATAATGGTCCTATAATAGTATTTCCTGTTTTACATTTTTCATTTCCTAGAATCCAAAAATGTCCACATATTGATAAATAATGTTATAAAAGCTGTTTTAACGTTGAGTTATGATTAAATTCCCTCTTCTTTACAGGTATGAAATGATTTGACAACAAACAGGAAATGTTCATGAGCCAATGACATCACCACATTGAAATGGTCTATTATATACGGCATATATATCCAAAAAAGTACTTTTTATTACATATATAGTATTGTTGTTATTGTTATTTGTATTGTTATATTTAATAACTAGAATAAAATAATTTAATATAATTATATTATAATACGTTTAATTGTAACTATAATTATTCATTATATTTAAATACAATAATCATAATTATTAATTCATTAACAATTATATTAGTTGTTAATGAATAATATCAGATTTTTTATTATCTTTTTTTAATAAATAAATTTTGTAGCATGTGTAAATGTATATTATATTTATTATATATGTAAATGTAATATTTTAAAAAACAATAATATTTAGTTTTATGCATTTTTATTATTATTCTTATTATTTATTATCATTTATTTATTATTATTATCATTTTTATTATTTATTATTATCATTTTATTATTATTAAATGTATAGAATGATGTTATTATTATTATTATTATTATGATTATTATTATTATTATTATTTATTATTATTATTTATTATCAGGCATTGCCACAGCGGAATGAACTGCCATCTATTTCAGCATATGTTTTATGCAGCGGATGCCCTTCCAGCCACAACACAGTATTGGGAAATTATTATTATTATTATTATTACCTACATATTAAAATTTAATAAATATTACATTTCGGATCAACATTTAAATTCTGTTCCCACGTAAAACAACTAAATCTCAGATATAGTCAGAATATATTTGATAACTACAGTGTTTAATGGGCAGAGTTTTTGACCAATGAGATCCCACTGTGGGTAGGGCCACCCAGTGCAACCACATAAATAGAAACCAGACGACCACCAGCAGGCCTTTTAGTGTCAGATGTCACGATCACTTAAACTCAGATTAGCGCAAAGACGTGCGATTTGAAAGCTTTTGGAAGTGCAATAAAGGCTCACACATGAAATCTGTGTGTCATACAGTAACTCATCTCAGAGAGTTTCAAAGTCTGAAGCTTCCAGAGACTCCTGTGATTGTTAATGAGAGGGTGCAGCTCAAACGACAGGCTTAATTAGATGGGTATTCACTCAGACTAACACGGCTGCAGTGTCTTGCTGACACACTGTAAGAAAAAATGTGTGTGTGTGTGTGTGTGTGTGTGTGTTCTTTGTAGAGTTTCAGACAGCACACCCACGGACTAGTACTCTGAATTTCTCAGAGTTAGAGAGTACTGTGCAATTGAAAACTTGAAAGACTTGAGAGACACTAAAAGACTTGCCAAAAAGGCCCCAAAATAAATTTATTCAAGCTTACGTATACTTTTTTTACGCATACATTAAACCCACAGCTTTTCAAAGTACACTCAATGTGATACAGCAATTAAAATGTGTATTTGAAGTCCCCGTGAAGTCATCATAAAGTTTATTAGATGGTAGTATCAGTATGATAGTCTTAAGGATACCGTTTAAATTCAATTGTATTCATTGAATTGAGAATCGAATCGAAAGCGGGAGAGATATTCATTTTCAGTTTAATGTGTGCCCTGTTCTCACTGTAGCTGATGAGGGACTGAAATGCTCCATGTATTGCTTCATATGTTTATTTATTGCATAACATTGCTAGGTTAATGGGTGACACGGTGGCTCAGTGGTTAGCACCGTCGCCTCACAGCAAGAAGGTCGCTGGTTTGAGTCCCGGCTGGCCCAGTTGGCATTTAGGTGTGGAGTTTGCATGTTCTCCTCGTGTTGGCGTGGGTTTCCTCCGGGTGCTCCGGTTTCCCCAACAGTCTAAACCCCTATAGGTGAATTGGATGAACTAAATTGACCGTAGTGTGTGAGTGTGTGTGTAAGTGTATGGGAAGGGCATCTGTTGCGTAAAACAATACTGGAATAGTTGGCAGTTCATTCCGCTGTGGTGACTCCTGATAAATACGGGACTAAGCAGAAGGAAAATGAATGAATGAATGTTTGAATTAGCCACTTTTCTGGCAATATGTAAAATGATGAAAAAATGCAAAAGTGCAAATTTAACAGCTTTAATGAGAAAAATAACTGAAATACCATGAAATACTACAAATAAAACATTAATATTTAAATGAAATATAATGATGTAATTTGTGTTACTTCATTGAATCGGGTGGAGGGAGCAGCAGTGGACTCTCTGATTGGTGGAATTTTCCATACTGTGAATAAATTCAATACTGGAAAAAATAATAATATCCATTCATTCATGTTCCTTCGGCTTAGTCCCTTATTTATCAGGGGTTGCCACAGCAGAATGAACTGGCAACTATTCCAGCAAATGTTTTTACGCAACGGATACCCTTCCAGCTGCAACCCAGTTCTGGGAAACACCCATACACACTCATTCACACACACTCACACAATACGGCCAATTTAGTTTACCCAATTCACCTATAGCACATGTGTTTGGACTGTGGGGGAAACCGGAGCACCTGGCAGAAAACCACGCCAACACGGGGAGAACATGCAAACTCCACACAGAAATACCAACTGACCCAGCCGGGACTCGAACCAGCGACCTTCTTGCTTTGAGGCGACACTGCTAACCACTGAGCCACCATGCCGCCAAAATAATAATGATAATAAATAAATTTTACCCACAGCTCTTCTTTGTCAAATTGGAAACATAAAATACCCAAATTTGTCAGTATTGAACTCAAACAACTATGCGTTTTTCACAGGAATCTGGACACGCATTCTGTCCTTTTTTTTTTTTAAGTTTTGCAGGGAACTTTTTTATTTATTTATTACATTTTTATTTTATTTTTGACCTATATATGTCAGAGCCAAGAACAGTATTGAAGCAAGAAAAAAAAAGATTGTCGATTGTGACCTAGTTCTGCTAGCGAACAGATCTGCTGTTTGTGGACAAATCGGTATTTTTAAAGCGTTGGATTTGCAGCTCAGGCTGATGATGATCAGGCATCTGGTTCATGGCCAATTATGTGTAACTGCTGCATCCCCCGAGAGGATTTTCACCCGTGAGTCTGACTAAAATACACTAATGTGTGTGTGTGTGTGTGTGTGTGTGTGTGTGTGTGTGTGTGTGTGTGTGTGTGTTTGCTTTAAATACATTGTAAAGTTTGTGAGGGTTTTTGTTTTCTAGTTACACCAACACTATTTGTTTATGTTCTCCCAACACAAAACGATTATATTCATTTCTGGCCAACACTGTAAAAATGCTGGGTTCCACACAATCGATTTGTGTTGCGACAACATAAAGGAATTAAGTTAAGTTATTGGTTTTTACAAGTGGATTGAACATAAAACAATTAAGTTGTCCCAACAAAATCTCAAGAATTGTGTTGTTTCAGCTATAATAATATAAATAATAATATATAATAAGAGCGATGCGGTGGCGCAGTGGGTAGCACAATCGCCTTACAGCAAGAAGGTCGCTGGTTCGAGCCTCGGCTGGGTCAGTTGGCATTTCTGTGTGGAGTTTGCATGTTCTCCGTGTGTTCGCGTGGGTTTCCTCCGGGTGCTCCGGTTTTCCCCACAAGTCCAAAGACATGCAGTATCGGTGAATTGGGTAAGCTAAATTGTCCGTAGTGTATGTGTGTGAATGGGTGTGTATGGATGTTTCCCAGTGATGGGTTGCAGCTGGAAGGGCATCCACTGAACATATGCTGGATAAGTTGGCGGTTCATTCCGCTGTGGCGACCCCTGATTAATAAAGGGACTAAGCCGAAAAGAAAATGAATGAATGAATGAATAAATCTTAAAAAAAAAAATTTCAATAAAGAAATGCTAATAAAATAATACAATTGCATACAATAATAAAATTAATGTAATAATAATAATGTTAATAATAAAACAACAACAACAACAATAATAAAACAAATAAATAATAATAATAATAATAAAACCAAATAATTATAATAAAATAAACATTAAATAAAATAATTAATTTCAATAAATAAATCCTGATAAAATAATACAATTAAATATAATTAAAAATGATGGTTATAATAAACCAACAATAATAATAATAATAAAACTAATAAATAATAATAATAATAAACCAAATAGTTATAATAAATAAAATAAATATTAAATAAAATAATTTCAAAAAATAAATCCTAATAAAATATTACAGTTGCATACAATTAAAAATAAATGTAATAATATTAATAATAATAATAATAATAATAATAATAATAATAATAATAATAATAATAATAATAATAATAAAACAAATAAATAATAATAATTAAACAAAACAATAATAAAAATAAAACAATTCCTAAATAAAATAATTAATTTCAATAAATAAATCCTAATAAAAGAATAAAATGAAATACAATTAAAAAATAAACATATTAATAATAAAACACATAAATAATCATAAAAATAAAATAAAATAAAACCTAAATAAAATAATTTATTTTACCAAACAATTCCTAATAATAAAAATCTGTCTTGTAAAAAATCCTCACCAGGCTGTGGCTGTGTTGTGTGTGGCCTGCGCTGGACTCTCTCGCTGTGAATCTCCCATCAGGTTGTGTCTGATCTGAGAGCAGCTGTGTGGATGCTGGTGATGCTCTTGAGTTTGTGATGGAGCCGTCCGCCCGTCCCGTTCCTCCTGCCTGTCTGCCTGCCACTGATACTGCGACTGTTTGAGCCAGCGGCCGCCCAGACCACACTTCTCCAGGTAAAACCGACACACTTCATAGTTCATGGCCGAGTAATAGAGAAAATCCAGCGCTAACAGTACCATGACGAAGAATCCGTAGATCCACACACCGATTAAAGCCGAGTAGTTACTGCCACAGAGAAAAACAGAGGAAAATCAGACACTTTTAAAGGGATAGTTTAACACAAAAATCTAAATTCTGCACTGAAAATAATGGATTTAGACATTTTTTTAAAAGGTAAGTGGTTGCAAACTATTTATATGGGCCGAATTTAAACAAACAAATTAAGTTGGACATTACTACATTTCATTTGTTTGTTTAAATTCAGCCCATATAAATTGTTTGCAACAACTTACCTTAAAACGATTTAGCAAATCCAATTAATTGTTATTTTTAGTGTGTTAATATTTATTTACTCTTCACTTGTTCAAAAACTATAAGAGTTTCTTTCTTCTGTTGGACGCAAAAGAAGATATTTGGAAGAATGCTGATAGCTGGCTCCCATTGACTTTCATGGTACTTTTGTTTGCTATGGAGGTCAATTGCTGCCAGAATTTTTCAAAATATGTTTTTTTGTGTTTGACAGAAGAAAGAAATACATAAATATTTTAAACCAAATGATAATAATTTTCATTTTGGGGTGAACTGACTCTTTAATAATAATAATAATAATAATAATAATAATAATAATAATAATAATA
>CAIGQW010054212.1:1801500-1813584 GCA_903798125.1 Danio choprae
ATGACAACAACTGCTCAAAACACTAGCAACACCTTAGCAACTGCATAGCAATGCCCTAGAATCCGTAACAAACACTACCAACTGCATATCAACATAGCAAAAAATACTTACATCAACACTGTACATCAACATCCTAGCAACAATCCACAGCACCCAAGCAACATCATAGCAGCATGAAAATAAACGCACTATGAACACTGTACATCAAACTTTTAGCTACAGTCCACAGCAGCCTAGCGCATGTTCGAAAACATGAACGCTGCACTACACTTAGAACACTGCACATAAACATTCAGTACACAGAAACAGTACACAGCACCCTAGCAATTGCATAGCAACATGGCAAAAATACACACAAATGAACACTACACATCTACATTCTAGCAACAGTTAACCACACACTAGCAACTGCATAGCAGCATGGCAAAAATACACACAAATGAACACTACACATCAACATTCTAGCAACAGTTAACCACACCCTAGCAACTGTATAGCAACATGGTAGCAAAAATAACACTGCAAAGTAACACTTTACTAACTGCATATCAATGTCCTAGTAACCATAACACCCTAGCAACTGCATAGCAACATGACAACAAAAAACACAGAACACTGCACATCAACATTCTAGCAACAGTCCACAGCACCCTAGCAACTGCATAGCAACATGGCAAAAGAACACTGCTCATCAACATTCAAGCAACAGTCAACCACACCCTAGCAACTGTATAGCAACATGGTGGTGGCAACAACAGCACTGCAAAGCAATACCTTAGTGACTGCATATCAATTTCCTAGTAACCATCATACCCTAAAAACTGCATAGCAACATGACAAAACATTCAGACCACAACATAGCAACACCATAGCAACATGGCAAAACCCATTCAGTCCACAACAAAGCAACATGGCAAAAACCATTCACGTCACTGCATAGCAACACCCTAGCAACATGACAACCATTTAAAATATTGTATTATCCTGACAACAGCCTAGCAATGGCAACATGGTGGCAACAATAACACTGCAAAGCAACACTTTAGTAACTGCATATCAGTGTCTTAGTAACCATAACACCCTAGCAACAGCATGGCAACATGACAAAAACATTCAGACCACAGCATAGCAACACCATAGCAACATGGCAAAACCCATTCAGACCACCACGTAGCAACAAGGCAAAAACCATTCACATCACCGGATAGCAGCCCCCTAGCAACATAACAACCATTTCAAGAGTTCACACTTAGCTGATGATTGGTTATAAAGCTTGTTTGGCATGCTGTCCCGGGAGAGAGCCCTGAGCTCATAGATCCTCGAGCCCGGGGCTCCCTCCCGTTTGCAAGGCGAGAGGAGTTTGAGCTCAGGTAGATCTGGAGAACTCCCCTGCTGTAGTAGCTAATGAACAGATAGTGATTGCTCTGTAGATGACTACTTACTAGGGGCATGTCTATGATGCCGATTTGGATTAGTCAATTAACTTAAGTTGCATGTTTTTGGACGGTGGGAGGAAACCGGGGAACCCGGCGGAAACCCACGTGAGCACGGGGAGAACGTGTAAACTCCACACAGAAACGTACGCTGGCTTGGTAAGGACTAGAACCAGTGACGTTCTTGCTGTGAGGCAACAGTGCTAACCACTGGGCCACCGTGCCACCCATCTAGGAAAGGGGATTCTGGAAGGGGGGATTCTTCAAAACGCAGATGGCTGTGATATGGAACTTAGGGTATTTATAGTGGCTTAGGAATCGTCTGATTGGTGAATCATGAATTGGATAATGCGGGACCAGCCGCAGCAATCATAAGCACGTGCTCCTCTCCAAGTTAGTCTATAAATAAACTTCACTTAAAACATTGTATTATCCCAGCAACAGCTTGGCAATGATAAAGCAACATGGCAGATAAAACAGAACACTGGATGATAAAATCCTAGCAACCATCTTTAACTTTCAGCCAAACTAGGGGATTTTCATCCTCTAATGTATGGATAACAAGAACTTCTACACACCGACTTTAGTTTGCTGGACAAAATGCAGGGTTTTCTTCAAGACGCAACCGCTGCCAGTAAAAGAGGAAAAATATCTAGTTATGAATTCAGTAGAAAAGGAGAAATGTCCTATTCTGGCACTCGATGCGAAAATTA
Source organism: Danio choprae (assembly GCA_903798125.1). Taxonomy (NCBI): domain Eukaryota; kingdom Metazoa; phylum Chordata; class Actinopteri; order Cypriniformes; family Danionidae; genus Danio; species Danio choprae. Next base: position 1,803,647 of record CAIGQW010054212.1, read on the forward strand.
CAATGCTAAAAATATAACATGACGTTCTTGCCTTGTTCTGGTAATCAACAGAAAGCGGCGGTGAGCAAGCGCCCTCATACAGACAGAGACGTGCAGTTCACAGGCTAATATTTCATCTTAACATTTCAACTCCGGAGCCTAGATAAAGCCTGCTAAATCAAGCATATTATTAGCCGCTCTGCTTTATTACATCCTTTATTAATGATTTAAGAGCTGATTAGCATGTTCTTTTTAATGGTATAATTATTTTTGAGGCTCAGGCAAATGTCCATTCAGTCGACTGAGATTAAAGCTGAAGTTGTGAACATTTCTTGGTACACTTTCTTGACATTTCAGTAGAATATACTTTTCTGACATGATGAATAACACCTTTTGACATCATCCTTTTGGTTAATTTTTGTTTAATATTTATTATTTATTTTAGTTTTGAAAAATGTTGAATGATTTAACACTGCTAAAAGAATGCATATATATATATTAATTTTTTTATTTATATATTTTATTTATTTATATTTATTATTTATTTATATATTTAAGTTATTTATGTATCTTATTATATTTTATGTATACATTTATTGTATATATATATTTATTTTTTTTATATATTTTATTATTTTATATTATTTATATATTTTATTTTTTTATTTATTTATATATTTTAATTTATATATTTAATTATAATATTTTATTTATGTATTTAATTTAATTTAATTTATATATTTTATTATTTAATTTATATATTTATTATATTATTTTTGTATATAATTTATTTTATTTATAAATTAATTTATTTTATCTTATTTATATATTTAATTATAAATATAAGCTTTATAGCAATATTTACCTGACTTGACGTAATACTGAAACCTTCAGCTTCCTTTCCTTTTAAATCCACAGCTGAAGTCTTGGGGGATTTTGACAGTGCTGACACGTCAGTCTGAACTGTTTTCCAGCTTATTTTCTGTGCAAACCTGAGCTAGATGTTGCATGTTGGGGTAAATCAGGGTCAGGCAAACTCAAAACCAACCTAACAGCTTTTCCATTACCATCCGATTTTAAAAAAACATGCAATTTTGCACATCCTTTATTCATTACGTATGCATTGTTTTCTTGCATGCTCCCAGCAATTGCATCACACCCTTACCAGTCCCCCATTAAATTGTCAATTTATCAGAATTTCAATTCTTCCTCTCTATATTTTTTTTCTATTCCGGTACTATTTTGTCCAATAAAGGCAAAAAGCTCATAAAAATGCATTAAACGCAGTTGACAGACGTTTAGCTTCAGTAGACCGCGTGTATCGCTTTGATTTGACTCACGTCAGATAAAAAGCAGCAAGGCTTACACTGTTGTTATTCCATTGCAATTTGAACCATATATTATGTTGCAATTCCTGAAAACGTTTCTCAGCCAGGCAGCAAGTCTCAGTCGGGATCTCCTGCCCACGAGCCGCCCACAGTCTCGTCTGATCTATATTGCACAGAAAACTAGAAAGCGCCTGTGAAAAGCTCCAATCAGACTCCCGGATGGCGGCTTCAACAGGTGCACGGGGGGGAGGTTTGACTTTCAAAGACAGTTTTGAGACGCGCTGTAACATGACAGCTAGATATTCATGAGCAGAACTGTAGATCCAGCCTTTCCTGTCTCTGAGATATGGATGGTTTCAATCATTAGGACTGTAATTTTGTGAATTTTAATTTATTTATCTTTAGTCATTGAGCAGATGCTTTTATCCAAAACAAGACAAGTAGGGTCCATTTTAGGACCGGTTCCAAATGTCAAAGAACCAGATTTGATGTGATGTGCGCATTTTGATTCTGTTTATCGATTCTTCACTTTTTCAATCACTCGCATAGCAAACGGTTGTGAGCAGTGTTGGGCATGTTCCTTTAAAAGAGGAATTAGTTACTATTTACTTCTCACAAATAGTAACTGAGTTAGTAACTGAGTTGCATAATTATAAAAGTAACTAATTACCAGGGAAAGTAACTATTGCGTTACTTAAAAAAAAAAATCTAATTAGTCAAATGACTTTAAAATAAATATAAAACATTATACACTATTCATTCATTCATTCATTTTCTTTTCGGCTTAGTCCCTTTATTAATCTGGGGTCGCCACAGCGGAACGAACCGCCAACTTATCCAGCATATGTTTTACGCAGCGGATGCCCTTCCAGCCGCAACCCATCTCTGGGAAACATCCACACACACCCATTCACACACATACACTACAGACAATTTAGCTTACCCAATTCACCTGCACCGCATGTCTTTGGACTTGTGGGGGAAACCGGAGCATCCGGAGGAAACCCACGCCAACACGGGGAGAACATGCAAACTCCACACAGAAATGCCAACTGACCCAGCCGAGGATCGTGCTACTCACTGCGCCACCGTGCAGCCCCATTATACACTAATCTACACTATTTTAATGTAGTTGTGGGACAATGTGAGAGACAACGGCAGCTAGGGTTGGCGATCATCCATCGCCGATGGCCTATAGACATCAGGAAGCTGAGCCGGCATCGCGACCCTCCGCCCCCGTCGCAGCAGCAATCCGCTCGCGAAAAATACACACTTAGGCCACGTTTACACTAATTTGTGTTAGTTTTAAAATGGCATTTTAGAAGGAAAACGGTCCACGTCCACACTGGCGTTTCATCTAGCATTTCTGAAAAGCCCTCCTTCCACACATGACCTTATTCTTCAATGCGGAAGGGCGCTCGTTTTTGCGATTGTTTTACAACTTCCGATTCAGTTGCCAATGGGACAAGTGACTAGGAATAATAAACGGCAGAAAGCGGTCAAGCTGCTTGCTCTTCTAACAAGTATTTGCATGCCTATACAGACAAAGCAGAATAATATAATAAGAGAATATCAGTTTGCAACATCAAGCAGCAGAACGAGTGTTTTTTTTTTAACGTCTAAAAATGAATGGAAGTGAATGAGACCGGAAGTCTCAAGCCAAAAAGATTTAAATGGTTGCGCCCGCTCGTACGCGAAGAATAAGGTGAATACTGCTGAAAACGCACATCACGTGACCACACACACACACTCACTCTGTCATGCGCTGCAGCGTACGCGCGCGTCTGAGCTCCAGCAGTCAGCAGGTGCTTAGAGCACAAAACCACAGAGAGCAGTGCACGTCGGACAGTTTATCAAGGATGTACCGCTGGATCATGTCTCACTATAGTTGTGAAACATGATGTTTAATTCATCTTATCTCCATCTAACGACTTCAATCTTTCGCTTTCACGCTTGTACTTAGTAATTTTAGCAAAAACCTCAGATACTGTTGGTTGTGCACCTTTTTTACCAACCAAGTTTGTCGACGCCATTATAACGACACCGATCACTCTGCCTATTCATGCCAGAGTCCTGCGGAAAAAGTGATTGACAGGTGGACATTAGTGTGTAACTTATCTTTATTTATTTATGATTTGGTTATGGGTAAAACAAAGACCATGCGGGTCAGGTAGTTGAAACGGTAGGCTACAAATAACTGATTTGTTATGAGGCATCGCATTAGGCGTTGTACGTCGACATCGTCCAACCCTAACAGCAGCATGTCCTCAACTCTATATCTAGATATTCTTTTCTTTAATTCTGTCTGAGTAATAAGTGTTTGCGGTGCAGTGTGTGCACCACTGACTGTGCGTGTGCTTGTGTGAACACCTGCACTACTCTGCCTCTGATTGGCAAACGATGGAAAGTCCTCTGTCTAAGCCAATCATCACGTTCTCAGTTACACCACGTTTACAGACACGCCAATCATCATCACTGGTTGGTTATGTGTCCCAGCCACGAACACACACACACACACACACAAACACACACACACACACACACACACACCCCAGAGAAAGAGAGGTTCTATGGCTGAGAGAGACGCTGTTTGCATGAAAACCAATTCAGTGTTCTCAATTATAGTAACGTGCATTTTATTGTCAGTAACTGTAACGGGGGAAACAGTAATTAATTTGATTACTCATTACTATAAAGTATCGCCGTTAGTAACGCAGTTTATTTATAGCGCCGTTATTCCCATCACTGGTAGTGAGTGATTTACAGTTGCATCTATCTGCCAGGACCTGTGACAAGGACCTTCGCCTGATTACATAAAGCTTGGAGTAAATGCAGAAAGAGTCTTCTTTGAGATTTTACCTTTCTCTCAGTCAAGTAATCAGTTGCTGTCCAAATGGTTTGTTCTTGGCGAGAATTAGTCCAAGGTCTGACTGTGTACAAATTAGCCAGCTGGTCAGTAAGTTGTATTTACTCACCAGAGCTATTTTCCCCCACACGCAGTTGGTGCTTGGCATGTTTTAAAGTTTTTAAAACGGACTAACATTCATAAAATGACTGAAATAGGCAACTTGAGATGCTGCCGCTGTCTCTGTGTCTGCCTGAGGCTCTGGAAATAACCGGAAATGTGACTCTGGGATGATGTTTGGTCTGTCAGACTGTGACGTGCTCTTTGACTGTCCGTCATTTTGATTGACAGCGTTTGCTAACATTGCTTTGTCTATAGAAGGCGGGGTTTAGGAGAGAGTGGGTGGTTCAATACTGTGGCTACATTTTTATTTCTGTGGTTTTTAGACCCCGTTGGCTTTTACACATTATTTGTGTTCTCTCTTTATTTGTATGCTTTTTAACACTGTAAAAAATGTTATGACAAAGTCAAGACAACAAATATTTTAACCCAATTATAACCCTAATAAAATAAGTTAAAGTTATACAAAGTTTAACTTAATATTTTTTAGTCCGTTTCATTGATGCAAGTTGAGATGACTAGAAAAGTTCATTTGATTCAACTAAAAAATTTAAGGCAGCAAGATTTTGTTTAGTATGTAGCAGTATGCAAGTACCAAACCCTATAGAAAGGAGCTGTTTTTGGTGTGTGCTTTGGTTGAGGAGTAGAGTTGATTCAGATCTTGTGTACATGTCTAGGGAGTAGATGGATAGGCAGGTCATTACTTTCTGAGTCTTTGTCTCCTGAATAAAAACACATTCAGTTTAATGCCTCTGATATCTGACGAAGTCACGACCCTTGAGAATCTGCTGCAGTAAGATAAATGCGAGGCCAATGGCAAATGCTCTAGTCTCCCTGTATTTGTAGGTACACTCGTTAAAAAGCTGTGAGTTCGGCGAACTGATGACCTTTACGGTCAATCACAGTCATTTCTGTTGAGCACGTGAACACGATGGCAAATCAGAGCTGTTTAAGAACGGGCTCAACAGCACTTAAATGTTTGCAGGAAATTGACTTGTGGACAAAAGGTCAACCAGGTGGTTATGATGCCTGTTAAATAACTTTAAAGAGTAAAGCATCATCTTTTCTTTATATATCTGTTATTTTTCACAAGGCTGCACAGTGGCGCAGTGGGTAGCACGATCGCCTCACAGCAAGAAGGTCACTGGTTCGAGCCTCGACTGGGTCAGTTGGCATTTCTGTGTGGAGTTTGCATGTTCTCCCCGTGTTGGCGTGGGTTTCCTCCGGGTGCTCCGGTTTCCCCCACAAGTCCAAACACATGCGCTAAATTGTCTGTAGTGTATGTGTGTGAATGAGTGTGTGTGGATGTTTCCCAGTGATGGGTTGCAGCTGGAAGGGCATCCGCTGCGTAAAACATATGCTGGATAAGTTGGCGGTTCATTCCGCTGTGGCGACCCCAGATTAATAAAGGGACTAAGCCGAAAAGAAAATGAATGAATATTTTTCACAATATAAATTCACCACAGATTATAGTTACAAACTTTTGTGCACATTATTCATAAAAATGTATGTGTAATTGCTTGCTTGCTTGTTTTGTCTGCATATGTGCTTGTGTATTGGCTTAATGTTCACTTTTTCTAATACTTGCTTTTAGGCATGGGCCGGTAAATCAGTATCGGTATTTATTGACCATGTCGTATCTATTGAACACCATTGTCAATAATGATAAAAAAGTGCGATATGAAGTTTCAGTATGAAGCGCTGTAGTTTTATAAAAATGTGGCTGCTGATCGCGCACCTTGGAAGGAAAGGCAATAAGCGTGCTTTTAGATGCAATATGTGAACGGGCTCGGATTGGGCTTCGTCATCGCCACCTCAGGTCAGAATAACAGCAGCAGTGAGAAGATTGTAAATAAAAAGAATGTAAGGATGTCGCCAGAGTGACTTTTTGGTTTCTGTTCTTGTGCATCCCAGCCAGTAGCTCCCCATCTGAAAGCGTTTTTAGCATAGTAGTGGGTAATGTAGTCATTGTAGTCACTTCACAATTTGTAATGTTGCAATATGTATTTGAATAATGATGATTGGTTCCTTTACTTGAAAGCTCAGATTTGATTTAATAATTTGAGTTTGAGGTTTACTGTATCATTATTGTTCACACCTTAAAGTTTGCTTTGATTGTTCAGCGTTTGGACCTTACCATTGCACACACTTTGTAACATTTTTTTAATTTATCAAGTTTAAGAGTCTCGTTAACGTTTCTTTATTTTATTATAAGACATGAGACTATATATTTTTGTTACCTTTTTTTGTTTTTGACTATTGAAATTATTTGCCTTAGTAATGTTGGTAAATAGTGGTTAATAAATAAAAAATCATAATATTCCTAAAAACAATTCAGTAATTATCAATGCCGAATGATATGAAGCATTATATCGTGAGAGTTTTTGCTGTATCGCCCAGCACTACTTGCTTTGTTGTTTGTTCATTTGCATATTCATATTTATTTATTTATTTGGTTATACTTGGTTTTACTTTTGTATATTTGCTTTAAAAAAACAAATTACTTAATTAACATATTTGTAATCATTAATTTCATTTTAATACTTACTAGCTGTGCTTTATTAATTAATTTATTATTTATTTATTGCAAACAAGTAAGCCCATTAAATAATTACCCATTCATTCATTTTCTTTTTGGCTTAGTCCCTTTATTAATCTGGGGTCGCCACAGCGGAATGAACCGCCAACTTATCCAGCATATGTTTTACGCAGCGGATGCCCTTCCAGCCGCCACCTGTACTAATACTGAGCGCCGCACGACTTGTTTTGCAGCATTTATTCCCCATGCGGATCGAGGGAGATGTTTCCAATAGCAACTGATAACATCCACACGTTGATCTCAGAGTTTGCCATCCAACTTCATTAAAACTTCGCCATAGCACTCAGTTTATATTTCAAACACCTCTAGAATTAAACCCAGAATATCTTCAGTGTCATTACGCGACGGTGACAGCGGGGAGATTTTAAATGGCAGCCGGCTGCTTTTTAATAGGTGGAATTTATTACATGACGGGGATCCAGGAGAGAGAATTATTCCACAACATAATAGAGCAGAGCCGGGCTGACAGAGATCACTGTGGGAGAAACGCCAGCCATTATCTGCTCCTCTAAGAGGATTCAGGGTTTCCTACCCAGACCTGGAGATATATAGAGGGTATTTGACAGAGAAAATGACAGTCTGGAAGGAGAAAGCTTTCTTTTGCAGTGCTTGTTTTGAAGCTGGAAATGTTAAAGCGCTCTTTCAGCCAGTGAGCGTGTGTCTAGGGTCAGAAACTATACTGTATATAACTAAAATATATACAGAAGTCAGAATTATTAGCCCTCCTGAATTTTGTTTATTCCCCCAATTTCTGTTTAACAGAAATATTCCTTTCAGCTTATTTCTAAACATAATAGTTTTAATAACTAATTTCTAATCACTGATTTCTTTTATCTTTGCCATGATGACAGTAATAATATTAGACTAGATATTTTTCAAGATACTAGTATTCAGCTTAAAGTGACATTTAAAGGCTTAACTAGGTCAGTTAGTGTAAGTGTCAGGTTCTGTTGTGTTCCATGTGCTTTTGTTGATGTCATGTGATTCCTTTGCTCTGTTTTCCCGCCGTTTTCAATGTTCATTTGTATCACCTGTGTCATCCCCTGTATGTAATCAGTTTAATCACGTCCGATGTATTTATACCCCTCTGTTTCTTTCATTCATTGAGTGTCCTGTTTCTTCATGTACCCGTGTATATAGTAAGTGTTTAATAAATTCGTGTTTCGTTTCATCTCGTGCCTTCATGTCCCACAGCCCGAGCGTGACAGTGAGTTTGGATAATTAGGCAAGTCATTGTATAACAGTGGTTTGTTCTGTAGACAATTGAAAACAAATACAGCTTAAGTGGGCTAATAATATTGACCTTAAAATGGTTTTAAAAAAAATTTAAAACTGCTTTTATTCTAGCCTAAACAAAACAAATAAGACATTCTCCAGAAGAGAAAATATTATAGGAAATCCTGTGAAAAATTCCTGAATCTGTTAAACTAGAAGAGAAAAAAAAATCACAGGAAGACAAAATTTTGAATAATTTTCTATATATAAAAACTGAATTTTCGATTGGTAATATGCATTACACTAAATTTGGACAACTTTATTATTATTATTATTATTATTATTATCATCATCATTATTATTATTATATTTTTTACATTTCTCAATATTTCTATGGTGCAGCACGGTGGTGCAGTGGTTAGCGCTCTCGCCTCACAGCAACAAGGTCACTGGTTCAAGCCTCGGCTGGGTCAGTTGGCATTTCTGTGTGGAGTTTGCATGTTCTCCCCGTTTCCTCCGGGTGCTCCGGTTTCCCCCACAAGTCCAAAGACATGTGCTATAGGTGAATTGGGTTAGCTAATTTCTCCGTATGTGTGTGAATAGAAGTGTATGGATGTTTCCCAGTGATTGGTTGCAGCTGGAAGGCCATCCGCTGCGTAAAACATATGCTGGATAAGTTGGCGGTTCATTCCGCTGTGGCGACCCCAGATTAATAAAGGGACTAAGGCGAAAAGAAAATGAATGAATGAATATTTCTATGTTTTTGGAATCTCAGATTCCAGATTTTCGATTGGTTGTATCCAAATAAATGTTGACTCAAGTTAAAATCGTAAGGCAAATTGTTGTACAGCTTTTTTCATTTGACTCAACTTTTAACCCAAGTACTGTAGTTGACTTGATTTAATTGAGTCAACTCACAAAAGATAAAAGTCATTTTAAGTTGAGTCAACTTAAAACAATTTTACACTGTACTAACATGCTGTACATCAATGCAAAGCTTATTTTTTTATATTCAGTGTTCAGATAATGTATAAATATGATGTTGTATAATCCATGCTCTATGGGATCTTCCCATAGATGTCACGTAATGATGCTGTATATTGTGTCCTCTTCCCTTAAATTCAAACACAACCTCAAAATATTCTTCATTTTGGATGATTTATAATTTAAAAAAAACTCAAACGTCCCCACAAGATCATACATTACTGGTATTACACACACACACACACAAACAGCAGAGGGTCATGGGATGGCAGTTGTTCTGGACTCTCTCTCCTGAATCTCTGCATCTGTGTGTGTGTGTGTCTCTTTGCCCTCGGCAGTGGTTTTGTCTGCTTCTGCTTGTTTGCCTGCTGTATTTTGTGACCGCGGCTCTAAATAACTGTGACCCAGTGACACACAGCTGGAGCGGCTCTGCATGACTGATATACGACTTGACAGTTCTTCTTGAACATTATAAAAAGAAAACAGTTGCGTGCAGCGAGTTCAAAAACTTTTATTCAAGGAGACATTTAACATTTGTTCTCTTGTAGATTGAACATTTCATTTTATGTCTTTGATTATAATCATTTCTGTTTATTTATTTGCTTAATTATGTTTTGTGGCGTTTTTTACCGTTTGGTTCGGTTGGTTGGTTAGTTCAGTTTGATTTGGTTTGGTTTTGTTTGGTTAGCTCGGTTTGGTTGGTTGGTTAATATGGTTTGGTTGCTTTGTTGGTTGGTTTGGTTTGGGTGCTTGGTTAGTTGGGGTTGGTTGGTTTGGTTTTTGGTTTGGTTAGTTCGGTTGGGTTCGGTTGGGTTTGGTTGCTTGGTTGGTTAGTTCGGTTGGGTTTGGTTGCTTGGTTGGTTGGTTG
>CAIGQW010054212.1:1838400-1855671 GCA_903798125.1 Danio choprae
TTTTTTTTTTTACGACAAACTACCGTAATAGTTACGTAATAGCGTAATAGCTACTGTAATAGCGGTGTAATTCAGTTTACTGTAGAATCATGCAGGGAATTCTTGGGGAAAGTGAATTTACGGTTATTCACTGTGTATATTAACGAAACCGTTAAACCGGTTACAGATTTTTTTACAGTAGCTTTTTTTTTTTTTTTTTTTCTTTTTGTTTTTTTTTTACTATTGAAATCACAGCCATTTTCTACACTGTTTTTACACTTTATTACAGTGTAACTATTCCTTTAAATTCTGAGTAATGTTAGAAGTACTTACTTTATGGTTAGAAGAGTTAGATTTAGAGTTATTTAATACATTATTTGTAATTACTACAGTAAATACATGTAGCAACAAGGACACCTAAAGTGTAAAATTAAATTATTACCGAACTTATATAATGATTTAATAATATTATTTAATAATATAGCGTGCTGGATTAAGCAGGTGAGCAGACAGACAGTCTGTCTTTCTCTCTCTGCTTCTCTTCTAAACGGAGTAACGTTCATTATTTCCGCGGTCCGTCTGAAGTGAGAGATTGCGACTGTACAGCTTCTCTCCATTCTGGCAAAGATCCTGATTAATTATTATGCTCAAATTACCAGCGATCCTAAAGGGAAGAGAGAGAGAGAAGGTTCAAAGCACAGCGGAAATGTGATCCAGCTGTGCGAGTTTCATTTTTCTCTTCGCAAAAAGCATTTTTGAGTATTTTCATTCTTAATAACTGGCCTCGGTGCCTTTTAGCAATCTGCAAATGCACTTTGATATTATCTGCAAACAAACATTCAAGTTTTAGGAAGAGAGAAACATTATACAGGCCACTTAAACAATTATAGTTCGTCTTTTATAGGGGTTAGAGAGAGTTTACAGTGAACTGACGTTGAACAGCTGACAAAACCCAAGTCATTTAGCAGTTAAAGCAACGTTTATGGATTCAAGTGAAATATGGAAAAACTAGTCTTGGGAATTTAAACTTATTAAAGAAATGGCTAGATCATATTAATACCAAAGATCAAAAGAAAAAAGTATTTATATATTTTTTTTAAATGAAGATTAAGAACTTTTTTTTGTATGTATTTTGCATTTAATTGTTTAACTTAAAATATTTAATAAAAAAAATCTAATCAAAAAGAGATCAATAATTTTCATAAAATGCATTCAAGCAATTGTAAACATTTTAATAATTAAATGTTAAAAAAAATTTTATAGCTGAATTGTTTTGATTATTTATTTTAATCTCATAATAAATATTTAAATAATTTCAATAAATAATTACATCTTAAGTGCAGTTAATATCATCTTATCAAATAATTCATATTTCTTTTATAATTAAATAAATGATTAAATAAATATATATATATATGGGGGGGGTATGTTAAATGCACTGTAAATTAAAAAAAAAAAATGTAAAGATTTATTATAAAAAAACTGGCAGCTTTGGTTGCCAGAATTGTAGTTAAAAATTTGATAATTATTTTTTAACATGTCTAGTTTAATATAATCTGGTATTCTCTTATTCATATTTCTATATATTTATTCTAAAATTAGTTTTTTTAATTTTTATTTTTTATACCTTTTATTAAAGCAGTGTTTCTCAACCACGATCCTGGAGGACCGCCAACACTGCATGTTTTGGATGTCTTCTTTGTCTGTTACACCCATTACAGGTCTTTCAGGCTGCATCGGAAACTGCATACTTCCATACTATATAGTACACTAAAATCAGTATGCGAGCCTAGTAGTATGTCTGAATTCATAGAATTCGAAAAACATGACTTATTACTTCCGTCGAGATTCTGAAGTGCGCATCCGGTGCACGCTACGCTATCCCATGATGCCACGCGAAAGAATTCATGAATGGGAGTGAAGCGACGCAACTGACGTGGGTAGGTCACGTGATCATGACAAAATGGTGGATGTAGTACATCCGAGTACCATTCATACTGCTCACATTCATTCTGTATAGTGTGTACTTTACTAACGGTCGAGAAGTAAATTTTAATTCAAATGCAGTACCTACTGAGTAGTATGCGGTTTCAGACGCAGCCTCAGTCTCTGCTGATGATCTGAATCAGGTGTGTTTGGTTAAGGAGACATGGAAAATGTGCAGAGCTGGTGCTCCTCCAGGAACGTGGTTGAGAAACACTATTAAATGTCACTTGCTTACATTGATAAACATGTTGTTGTTTTATTTGGAAAACATGCTTCTTTATCCTTAAGGACTGTTTGTGAAGACTATTAGAGCATTATCTTTCACATACTGAATTTTGTTACAGCTGTAAGAAGGAGATCTAAACGTTTTCATTTCCAGCAAAAATCCAGGTGGGATTTCAAAACCAATCCCACTCCTCCATTTGTGGCGTGTGACGGTTCGTGCTAAAGATATTTGGAGTTTTGCAGGCTGACACTCGCTGATAAACACTTCCCCTCCTCCACCATCCGTCCGGCTGTTTCCATGGCGACCGCTGCCACATTCCCGAGTGAAGCGTAGACGCAAGTTTGAGGGAAGACTGACTGTGACTATAGTTCATTCTTCACTCACTAACTACACGCTTCCAGATCCTCAACACCGTTTTGATTCATTTTGAGAGATAAGGAATCTGTTTCGTTAGTTCGTTCGTTAGTTAGTTAAAGAATCTATTTGTCCCCTAGCGGCAATTCAATTCATGATGCATACAAGTAACCTATAGTACAATTTACAAACGCACATACAAAAACAGTTGAAGTCCGAATGATTCGCCCTCCTGTGAATGTTTTTTTCTTTTTCAAATATTTCCCAAATGATGTTTCAAGAGTTCACACTTAGCTGATGATTGATTATAAAGCTTGTTTGGCATGCTGTCCGGGGAGAGAGCCCTGAGCTCATAGATCCTCGAGCCCGGGGCTCCCTCCCGTTTGCAAGGCGAGAGGAGTTTGAGCTCAGGTAGATCTGGAGAACTCCCCTGCTGTAGTAGCTAATGAACAGATAGTGATTGCTCTGGAGATGACTACTTACTAGGAGCATGTCTATGATGCCGATTTGGATTAGTCAATTAACTTAAGTTGCATGTTTTTGGATGGTGGGAGGAAACCAGGGAACCCGGTGGAAACCCACGTGAGCATGGGGAGAACGTGTAAACTCCACACAGAAACGTCCGCTGGCTTGGTAAGGACTAGAACCAGTGATGTTCTTGCTGTGAGGCAACAGTGCTAACCACTGGGCCACCGTGCCACCCATCTAGGAAAGGAGGAGTAGGGGTGGAAGGGGGGGGATTCTTCAAAACGAAGATGGCTGTGATATGAAACTTAGGGTATTTATAGTGGCTTAGGAATTGTCTGATTGGTGAATCATGAATTGGATAATGCGGGACCAGCCGCAGCAATTATAAGCACGTGATCCTCTCCAAATTAGTTTAGAAATAAACTTCACTTAACAGATTCAGGAATTTTTCACAGGATTTCCTATAATATTTTTTCTTCTGGAGAAAGTTTTATTTGTTTTATTTCAGCTTGAATAATAATAAAAAAATAAAACCCCTTTAAATTCAACATTATTCGCCCCCTTAAGCAACATTTGTTTTGGATTGTCTACAGAACAAACCATCATTACACAATGACTTGCCTAATTAACTTAACCTAGTTAAGCCTTTAAATGTCACTTTAAACTGAATACTAGTATCTTGAAAAATATCTAGTTTAATATTATGTGCTGTCATCATGGCAAAGATAAAAGAAATCAGTTATTAGAAATGAGTTATTAAAACTATTATGTTTAGAAATGTCAAAAACAATCTTTACGTTAAACAGAAATGGGGGAAAAATATACAGGAGGGCTAATAATTCTGGCTATAACTGTATATTATACTCTATACAGGATCTGCTGACATTTTTTTGCTTTTTCTGCGCAGAATTTTGTAAAAGATCTGCGGATTTATGCGGAATGGCTTTGGGAGTATCATAACTAATAGCTTAATATATGAAATAAAGAGTAAAACCTTTTTAACTCCGTCTCTTATATAATATATCTACCTAAAGACAGCAAATATGACTTTACAAACTGTATTGTAAATAAATCATGAACATTTTCATATTAGTCAATAACATTACTGAAATTAATTTAAAAACTGAATTAATATAAATTTGCTCAAGTAAATAAATAGACTCAATGGGCTAGAAATCTGCGGATTTCTGCATGCACAGATTCCCCGTGGGCCTACTTGTAGCTAAGGAATAAGTATTAGGAGCTAATAAGCAGAGATGGGAATAACGGCGCTATAAATAAACAGTGTTACTAACGGCGATACTTTACAGTAATGAGTAATCAAATGAATTACTGTTTCCCCCGTTACAGTTGCTGACAATAAAATGCAGGTTACTATAATTGAGAACACTGAAGCGGTTTTCATGCGAGCAGCCATAGGACCTCTCTTTCTCTGGGGTGTGTGTGTGTGTGTGTGTGTGTGTGTGTGTGTGTGCGTTCGTTCGTTCGTTCGTGGCTGGGACACATAACCAACCAGTGATGATGATTGTCGTGTCTGTAAACGTGGTGTAACTGAGAACGTGATGATTGGCTTAGACCGAGGACATTTCCATCGTTCGCCAATCAGAGGCAGAGTAGTGCAGGTGTTCACACAAGCACACGCACAGTCAGTGGCACACACACACACCGATGACCAGGAGTCTGAACGATGGCAAATCCAACAAGTTCAAAGGTAGCATTTGCAAACTGGAAATATAAGCACTACTTACAAGTATGTTTATGTATGGTGCAACTTATGCCCAGGAATTATTTGTGTGAAGTAACTATAACTAATTACTCTTTTAAAGGAACATGTCCAACACTGCTAATAAGTACTGTTACTTGATGGAAAAATACTAGTATGTAAAAAATAAGTGCCATAGCATGAGAATGGATTCTAGTATGCTTAAGATGTTAAATGATTTGTTGTACAGATGTCATATAAGGACAGAGAGCAGGGTTAATGACTGCTAAATCTCAGATGAGCGAAACCCTCGCCTCCACCGCTCACTTCAGTCATTTTACTGTCATCATGATGTTTCTTTGAGCTGCGTTTAATGTCTGTCTGCATTCTCCGATGTAGGTCAGATTTCAGTCCCACAATTCTGCTCTATATCTGCTCTTAACACACAGCAGGGTGAGTGTGAGTCTTGTTTTTTCGATAATGAGTCGACACTGGGCTGTTATATGAGCCTTTATGATAATATATATTTACTGTAAAGAGGAATTGAAGTAGTAACCAGATGAGTTTGTGTTGTTAGTTTTACCAGTTGTTATCTGGGAATAACATGCCTTGGAATGTTGTGATTGGCCAATCGGAATCAAGTATTTTAGAGAGCTGCGTAATAATACATGTAATACTACATTAGCAGTGACTCATTTGTTGTTTTTTCTTATCAGAAATGTTAAAACTGATCCTCAGCAAAAAAAAGAATAAAAAAATTACACGCTGTACATGTGTTCCAACAAAGACAGTACTACAAATATACCATTAAGCATAAATACACACATACTTTTTTAGTAATTTGATGTTTAATACTAATGAGGCATCAGGCTGACTATTTCTTTCTTATTTTATTTTTTGTATATGCCATTTATTTATTTTTTTAATTTTATATTTTATATATATGTATATATATATATATATATATATATATATATATATATATATATATATTTTTTTTTTTTTTTTATTTGTTTATTTTATTTGTTTATTTTATTTGTTTATTTATTATATATATTTGTTGTTTTATTTTATATTTATTTTTTACATTTTATTCTATATATATATATTTGTTATTTATTTTATTATATATATTTTATTTTATACTATATATATTTATTTTTTATTTTATTGTTTATTTTTATATAATTTTTCATTATACATATTTTATTTTATATGCTATGTGTTTTTATTATTTTTATTTTGAATATATTTTATTTTACATGCTATGTATTTTTTTATTTTACTATATATTTTTTATTTTATTTTCTATATTTGTAATGTTTTATTATATTGTATATGATATATATATTTATTTTTTATTTTATTATATATTTTTATTTTATTTTTATTTTTTTTTATGTATTTTATTTTATATTTTATATTTATTTATATTTTTTTTTATTTATTTATATATATATATATATATATATATATATATATATATATATATATATATTATTTCATTATGTATTTTATTTTATATGCTATATATTTATTTATAATTTTTTTTATTTTACTATATATTTTTTATTTTATTTTTTATATTTGTAGTATGTTTTATTATAATTTATATGCTATGTATTTATTTTTTATTTTACTTTAATTTTATTAATAAACATTTGACACTTTATATTTATCCGTCTTTGTTATTTTAATGGAAATGCACTCCTGCAGTTGTTGACATAAAAACATCTTTTTTTCTTTAATTGAAGTATAGGTAAAGAATAGTGTGGCGCCTAACAGGAAATTCAGGGTTTCTCTGACATTTGTTTGCTTGCTTTTATGATCCTCTGCTCATTATCGGAGGAATTACGCCTGTTTTAGCAGCTAATCGTGTGCCAGAGGAATTAGCAATGATAGACCAAAGCACATTTCATGCTTTTGCCTTTTATATAAGCAGAATTACAGCGAGACTCATCAGGGGGGAATTTGGTCTTGTGATTTTCATGAACCTGCGTACTACAGTTTCTCTACAACACAAGTAGCGCAGTTGTTGGATTGTAAAGTATGTTTCTATTGCATCACTCAACCAATCTTATGCATCATTGCTTATACTTTTATTGATTTATATACATTTTTTACATGCATCTGTGCTGATTTATCTGTATATGTTTGTTGATACTTTTTTAATGAATTACTTCATTCATTTTAGGTGCATTATTTATTCAGATATTTATTGTGTGCATTTGTTCATTTTTAATAAATTTTATATTAATTTGTGTATTTTTATTATTCCCTTTTTCCTTGTTAATTTATTTTATATGCATGTATTTATTTATTCTCTTGTTATCCCCCCCCCCCTTAATTTATGGATTTCTTTTGGTGAACTATTAACTCTTTTATGCACTTCACTCATTTATTGATTGATTTATGAGCTTTATTTCACATTTCTCATTATGTTATTATATGTTTGTTAGTACTTTTTAAAAGTTTTTTTTTTTGTTGTTGTTTACATATGTTTATTTTGTGCATTTGCTAATTTCATTTTATTTTCATATTGATTTATTTCAGCATTTATTTGTTTATTTTGTGCATCTGTTCATTGTAATTATCTGGTTATTTAGGCATTTTATTGTATTTTTATTTTTTTTATTTATTATTTTATTATATATATTATTTTATTTTAATATGATATATATATATATATAATATCTTTTATTTCTATGCAAATTTTTTATTTATTTAATTTTGCATTATGCAATTCTTTATTAATTTGTGCATTTTTATTATTCCATTTTCCATGTATATTGATTTAATATGCATGCACTTATTATCTTCCCCCCCAGATATTTACGGATGTTTGGGAATTTGTTTTATTGCATTTATTTGTTTATTTTGTGCATTTGTTCATGTTTAAATATTTGGTTATTTAGACATTTTTATTGTATTTCATTTTTTTATTTTATTTTATATGCCACATATTTTCCGGTTTCCCCCACAAGTCCAAACACATGCGCTATAGGTGAATTGGGTAAGCTAAATTGTCCGTAGTGTATGAGTGTCAATGAGAGTGTGTGGATGTTTCCCAGTGATGGGTTGCAGCTGGAAGGGCATCCGCTGCGTAAAACATATGCTGGATAAGTTGGCGGTTCATTCCGCTGTGGCGACCCCAGATTAATAAAGGGACTAAGACGAAAAGAAAATGAATGAATGAATGCCACATATTTTTTATTTTACTTTATATGCTATATTTGTATTTAATTAAATTTTGCATTATGCAATTCTATATTCATTTGTGCATTTTTATTATTCCATTTTTCATGCTTATTGATTTTATATGCATGCATTTATTTATTCACTTATTATTTATTTCCCCTCATATATTTATGAATTTTTGGGGATTTTTTTAAAACTCATTTATGTGCTTCACTAATTGATTTGATTGATTGATTGATCGATTTATTTATTTATGAACATTATTGCGCAATGAAATGCACTCATTATCAGCGTCATCATCTCATATCAGACTCCATCCACAATAAGAAGCTACATATTTTTAAGCAGAATTACAGCCAGGCCCATCAGAGGAAAACTCTTTCTCCAGGACTAATACCATATAATAGCCATGAACATTGAGCTTTATGACATAATGGTGAGGTGAAATAGCTGTATTTGTAGTCTGCGCTGAAGCAGAAAGCTGAAAAAATAGGAATAAATGGAGCTGAGGAATAAATGGAGTGATTGGAGGATCATTTTGAGAAGTGAATGAAAAGGACACGAGCTGGAGAGAAAAGCCGGACTCTTCCGAAGCTGACATTTGCTGGCCAATTGAAAGGCATTTAGCAGGCCGAGACTGACCTTCTGAAACATCTATTCACGTGTGTTATGAAGAGGCTCATGGCTCCACTTCAGCAGCTTAAAGGAGAAGTCTGACCTTCACACACACGAGCAGCAGATATGAGCTTTATGGGACAAACGCAGCGCTTTCAGAGACCTGCTGATGGACAGTTTTCTATGTAGTTTGCTTCCACATCCTAAAGTGTTACTCAATGGCCTCTATTTTGAGTATAGGTGCATATTCATAGTGTTCAGTTACTATGAGGTTCAATGATAACTTTTTACTTTATGCCTACAGTATCAAGCTACACAAATGTTTTTAGTAAACAATGCCAGCGTCAGAATCGCTGTGCGAAAGCCATAATGAAGAAGAGCGCCACGTTGAGCACTTTGCTGTTGGGATTCATGACTTTTTGCTTTGCCAAAACAGACTGTGACTCTCGAACTCAACAAACCGCGAGGGAGTCGTGCGAGTCTCCGTCTGTCCGGCGTGATTCATCAACACCAACACCATGAACATGTCTCTCAGACAGCAGAGAAAAAGCCTCGTCTTTCACTGAACATGAGACCAAACTGGTGAATATCTATGCTGAGAGACAATGATTTATCACATCAACGGTAGTCATCGTCCATGGAAAAAAGATTAAGTGACAACCAAAATTGTTTTAGTAGCTCTTTATTCTCAAGCATGTGAAAAATCGTTTCCAAATGTCTTTTGTAATGTGCTAGTTATTATGCTATACGGTTAATCTGGCTAAACCACTGTTGTTTCTTACTGTTGTGACAGTCAATAGATTTATCCTCAATATAATTCATAATCACATTTATTATGCACTGTATAGTCATGTGACAGACTTTTTATTAATTTTCCTTCGACTTAGTCTCTGATTTATCAGAGGTCGCCCCAGTGGAATGAACCGCTAACTATTCCAGCATATGTTTTACACAGCCGATGCCCCTCCAGCCGCAACCCAGCACTCGGAAACACCCATACACTCTCATTCACACACACTCATATTCATTCATTCATTTTCTTTTCGGCTTAGTCCCTTTATTAATCTGGGGTCGCCACAGCGGAATGAACTGCCAACTTATCCAGCATAAGTTTTATGCAGCGGATGCCCTTCCAGCTGCAACCCATAACTGGGAAACATCCGTACACATTCATTCACACACATACACTACGGACAATTTAGCTTACTCAATTCACCTATACCACATGTCTTTGGACTTGTGAGGGAAACCGGAGCACCCGGAGGAAACTCACGCCAACACGGGGAGAACATGCAAACTCCACACAGAAATGCCAACTGGCCCAGCCGGGATTCGAACCAGAGACCTTCTTACTGTGAGGCGACAGTGCTAACCACTGAGCCACCATGCCGCAGACTTTTTAAGTTTTCTGTAAACATAAGAAGATTGTACTAATAGTGTAATGTTTATTAGCAAGCGCATCTGAAGAGCATTAATTCATGCTAATCTATGAGATTAATCAACTCTACAAAAACTTTATCCGCTAACCGTTTGTACGGTGATGTCAACATGACATCAGAGCCGAGACAGTTGAATAAATCTGCGCTTGAATATCCCTCTCTTTATCTGGAAAATGCCCTCAGATCGCTTGATATCCTCAAATGTGTCTCATTAATGAAGATGTGGGTGTCGGAGACTCCATATAGTGTGATCTTCACACATAAAACACTGATGGTGCACCTTCAACAGAAACCCCCCGAGAGCTTTCATCGTGATAAAGGCCCATTAGGCTCCACTTTTCCCTCTAATGATCAATACGTTCAAACTCGACCTCCAAACCGATAACAAGCCAATCAGATTGTGCTCTCGTTAGTGATGACTGATGACTATCACAACAGGAACAACCTGGAGAAAATCAAACATAATTAAGTCTGGCCGTCGGATCGGATCGATGCGCTCGCTTTATTCGCTCTGGAGGAAATGATCCGCTGGGAAAATAAAGACACGGATCCGGGAGGCTCGATGGATATAATTACAGAACTTACTTGAAATAGGAATCTTTTTTAGCGTTATGAATGTGTTTACTGTCAGTGTTGATCAATTTTATGCATCCTTGCTGAAGAAATACAACACTCGCCTCGGTCTAGTGCGCTCTAGCACAGTTAAGATTTAATGACAAACATATATAACTTGATACATTCATTCATTCATTTTCCTTCAGCTTAGTCCCTTTGTTAATCTGGGGTCGCCACAGCGGAATGAACCGCCAACTTATCCAGCATATGTTTTACGCAGCGAATGCCCTTCCAGCTGCAACCCATCACTGGGAAACTTCCATACACACTCATTCACACACATACACTACGGACAACTTGGCTTACCCAATTCATTCATTCATTCATTTTCTTTTCGGCTTAGTCCCTCCATTAATCTGGGGTCGCCACAGCGGAATGAACCGCCAACTTATCCAGCATATGTTTTACGCAGCGGATTCCCTTCCAGCTGCAACCCATCACTGGGAAACTTCCATACACACTCATTCACACTCATACACTACGGACAACTTAGCTTACCCAATTCACCTATAGCGCATGTCTTTGGACTTGTGGGGGAAACCGGAGCACTCGAAGGAAACCCACACCAACACGAGGAGAACATGCAAACTCCACAAAGAAACACTGACTGACCCAGCCGAGGCTCGAACCAGCGACCTTCTTGCTGTGAGGCGATCGTGCTACCCACTGCGCCACCGTGAGGCCCCTAACTTGATACACAGCACTGTTATTTTGGTCCTGCTTTATTTTTAGATACAATTCATGCTATTAACAGACCATTAACTAAAACGTTTAACTCAATAAACTACTAATTATCTGCTTCTTAATAGTAAGTAGGGTAGTAATTGGCTTTATGTATTGAGTAGAATTAGGGATGTAGAATATGATCGTACTTTAAGTACTAATAATGGCCAATATCTTCATGATCAGCAGGTAATAAGCCGCTTTTTATATTTCATGTGTCTCGCAACTGTGTTTTAGTGTCATTGTTAATAATATGACTGTTATTATATGGTAGTACTACTAAGAATTATATTCTAATTATTATTATGACATTTTTAAAGTAGTATTATAGTGATATTTCTATATTAATTAGTTTACTATTTATTAATTAATTAATAGATTATCATTATCATTATTATCTTAATTAAATTATTTATTTTGTTAAATAAATGCATTAATAAACTATTCAGGGAACATGTGTGACTTATTTTTACTTATAAGAATAATAATGATAATATTAATAATAATAATAATGCATTATTATTATTGTTATTATTATGAATATAATTATAATAATACTAAATGTTATTATTATTTTATTAATATAATAATAATTGATGTTATTAATAATAATAATAATAATAATAGCAATAATAACAATTATCAGTATATTAATAATAATTATTATTATTATATTAAGAATATTATTATATTAATTATTATTATTATTATTATTATTATTATTAAAATTATACAATATTTTTTAATTATATAATTATTATAATAATTAACAAAATTATTGCAATTGCATGTTGTTTATATATTTATTCCATTTTTATGTATATATTTTTTAAATAATGCATAAATCATTCAAGGCTTAGTAAAACAGACAGAAATTTTGAGTTAAAATTACATTTGAAATGATTTCAAATTAAATGAGGAGATTGCATTATTAAATATATTTCAATTTATACATTATTATTAGGCTGCGTCTTCTGTAACAGCCTTTGTGTGTCATTATATCATGCACTGAAATGCTTCTGCACTGACCTCTCACTACATTCAGATCTACTGTTTCAGCAAGGAGGTGGACTGAGTTCCTGTGTGCTTCCAGGAGTGCAAAGATGACGTGGTTCCTCCTGAAACTCATCCAGTGAACGAGTGAACATGTAGACCAGACTGACAGGACGCCCCGAAGAGAGGAACACATCAATCTGGGTTAGTCAGACAGCTTTGTATGGTTAACCCACAGGCTGTGTGTGTGTGTGTGTGTGTGTGTGTGTGTGTGTGTGTGTGTGTGTGTGTGTGTGTGTGTGTGCGCGTGCGTATTTATGTGCTTTCCACCTCACTAACATTCACCGTTTTCCATTTTCCATGTTTCCTCCAGAGTTGTGCTGTCAATCCAGTGTGTGTTCATCAAGGAGGAATCAAATATGAGCTGTAAGAGTAATTCTCCAGTCCACCTTTGGCCACAGGTAAGTTTTCCTTCACTTTCAGTCTGTAAAACATAACGTTGAGCTCTTCAGAAACAGCAACTGGGAAATTGAGTGTTCTGGTTTGCTTTTTTTAAAGCAACATCTCACAGATGTACAGTTGAAGTCAGACTTATTAGCCCCCTGTATATCTTTTCTGTATATCTTTGTATATCTGTATATATTTATTATTTATTTTATTTTATTATTCGGGTATTTCATAAGAGCTATTGTAAGGAACGGTATTTTTAACCACAGCGGTTCGAACTGTAGTTTGCCGAATGACTAAAGTGATCAGTATGATGGTGAACAACTGTACATTTCTAGTCAAACCATCCTTCTACAATCTTATACCAAAAGCGGAAATAAGGGCAGCATTAATAGCTAAATATGTGGGAGAGCGCTGCTGTTACGTGATTGTATTGTATTGCAATATGGAACAATTAAGTGTTGATGTAAATCAAAAGTAATTCACAAATACCTGAAAATGAAATGATTTAATAACAATAATTCTCTATGTTTACAGTTTAATTACTTACAAAAATAACTGTATAAAATGATCCAACATGAAATGATGGACAAACATATGACATAAATTGTACCCAGCTTAAATGTAAGATAAAGTTACCTGAGAGAGGCAGAGACAGGGGAGAGAGAGAGAGAGAGACAGAGAGTAGGCCCCAAAGACAGAGCCTGCTAGCAGTAGAGTAAGAGAAGCTAGCCTCCAGAGCTGGAGGAACAGCCAGAAAAGCCCAGAGCAGGAAAAAGGGCCCAGAGCAAAGTTTACCAACTCTTTTGTATCTGTCTTGACCATGTGACCAAAGCCCAAATGCTGAGACATTCAAACTGACCAATCAACATGTGACCACATCGTAAAACCCCCAAAGACCACACACCAGGCCCTGATCTTATCAGTATCTGCCTTTGAAGTCAGTATGGACCTTCTTGGTGAAAAAGACATGTTTTTCCATATAAACAAAAGCATATAATAATTTTCCTTCTTACACTATAATATGACTATTATTGCATATAACAAATTGATTTAAAACATATTTTATTCCCCCAATTTCTGTTTAAGGGAGAGAAGATTTTTTTTTCAACACATTTCTAAACATAATATTTTTAATAACTCATTTCATTTCATTATTTGATTATATTTTTTAGGGGGCTTAATAAAATTTATTAAATACCTTCATTTTTTATTTTACTTTTTTATTATAATTTTTTAGGGTATTTCATAAGAGCTATGGTTTGACTATTAGTGCATATAACAAATTAAATTTAAAGATATTTTATTTTATTTATTTAATTTTTCATTATTAGATTATATTTTTTAGGGGGCTTAATTAAATGTATTAAATACCTTAATTTTTTATTTTACTTTTTTATTATTATTTTAAGGGGGCTTCATAAGAGCTATGGTTTGACTATTAGTGCATATTTTAACAAAAAAAAAAAAGATGTTTTATTTTATTTTATTTTATTTTTAGGGTATTTCATAAGAGCTATAATTTTACTATTATTACGTATAACAAATTTAATTAAAATATTTTATTTTATTTATTAAATTTTTCATTATTTGATTATATTTTTAGGGGGCTTAATTAAATTTATTAAATAACTTAATTTTTTAATTTTACTTTTTTATTATTATTTAGGGGCATCATAAGACCTGTGGTTTTACTAATAATGTGTATTCTAACTATTTTATTTTATTTTAGTGGGCTTCATAAGACATATTTTTGTTGGTTTTGCTATTGAGTATTATTACAATAAATTTTTCATTTTATTTTATTTTTAGGGGGCTTCTTCAAACATTTCAAACATTTTACTATTAATGTGCATAATAACAATTTAAATTAAATGTTATTTTTATATTGATTTTTTTTATTTATTTTTATTTATTATTTTATTTTTAGGGGCTTTTATATTTTATTTAATTTTTAGGGGACTTCATAAGACCTATGGTTTGACTATAAGTGCATATAACCTTAATTTAAACTATTTTTGTATTATTTTATTTTATTAATTTTTTTATTTTATTATTATGTAATTTTTCTGTATTTGATTTTATTTTAGAGGGCTTAATAGAATTTATTAAATAACAGAATTTTCATTTATATATTTGTATTATTTATCTTTTTTTAGGGGCATCATAAGACCCAGGGTTTGACTAATAATGCCTATTCTAACTATTTAACAGTTATCCTCATTTGTGGTTTGAGTGTGGCTCTCTGCTGTTTGTTTTATGACCGAGTTTAGCGAGACTCGCACATTTAATTGGGGCTTAATGTTTTCTGAGGTGTTTCACCCTCGTCTCTAATTTTTAATTTCCTTCGCTCTCACTTCCTCCGGTTTAATTCTCAGCTTTAACGAGAGCTGAAATAACCCTGATGAGATAATTAATGCGAATAATTACGGCTCATCAAACAGGACTACTGTCAGTGTTAATGAGACGAGTAAAGAAAACTGTTGTACAAACCTGAGCGGCGTGGAAAAATCACTACTGCATTTATATGAATGAGCCTTAACACATCGAAGTGATGGAATTAATATTGAGCTGTCAAACGACAATTAATATAATGTTTAAAGAGCAATATTCTTACCTGGGCATTGTTAACGTTATATTAATTCAGCATAAATTTACTTTAAAAATAATGTTCAATAAAGGGTTATTTTTAAATCCAGTCATTCAAAAAGGCTAATATTAATATAATATAATATAAGATAAGATAATATCCAGCCACTATATCAGTTATGTTATGTTATATACATAAGTTATGTTACATTACATAAATCCAAATCATCATTCAAAAGGGCAAATATTATAAAAATTCAATATAATGATAATGATAATAATAATAATAATAATAATAATAATATAAAATAATGTCCAGCCACTATATTAATTATATTATTCATTCATTCATTCATTCATTCATTTTCTTTTTGGCTTAGTCCCTTTATTAATCCGGGGTCGCCACAGCAGAATGAACCGCCAACTTATCCAGCATATGTTTTACGCAGCAAATGCCCTTCCAGCCGCAACCCATCACTGGGAAACATCCATACACACCCATTCACACACATACACTACGGACAATTTAGCTTACCCTATTCACCTATAGCGCATGTCTTTGGACTTGTGGGGGAAACCGGAGCACCCGGAGGAAACCCACGCCAACACGGGGAGAACATGCAAACTCCACACAGAAATGCCAACTGACCCAGCCGGGGCTCAAACCAGCGACCTTCTTGCTGTGAGGCGATTGTGCTACCCACTGCGCCACAGTCATTTTAAAGAAAAAATTGAGTGAACATGCAAACATGTGGAACTACTTACTAAATAATGATAAAGTGAAGATGCTTGATTTATTTATTTATTTATTTATTTATTTTACAGTGCTCGATTTGCATATGCAGTTTTAAATATCATCTCATTAAACGTACAAAATTGATTTAAGGCATATTAAAAACTGTACTAGAGTCTATTTTAATATTTTAAATAACCTTTGCTAAAATAAAATGTGAAAATATGGGTGGAGTAATATTACAGTCATTCAACATAACAGATATAATCATGTAAGTGTTACGTATGTATATATATATACATAGACATAATTTATGTAACACTTTTTCTTTTTCACTTGTATATGATAAGCTACAACGTTTAATTTCAGCATTTAATCTAACGAGTAGAACAGACATTACATCCAATCGCAGAACCCAGAACACAAAGCATCTGTGAATCTGCGCCTGCCGCTGGTTATCAGTGGAGATAAAGTTGTAGTTATTAGTAACTGCAGTGAACCGTCAGTCGACCTGCTGCTGCTCTGCTGATAATGAGCTGATTCTCCAGAACAGCTGATCAAAGAATACACACACCCCACTGCAGCCAATTAGAGAGAAGCAAACATGTCCTCAGCCAATCAGAGAGCAGCATTTTTTTAGGGGCTTCTTAAGACCTATGGTTTTACTATTATTGCATACTATAACAAATTTAATTTAAAAATGTTATTTTATTTATTTTTGAATGATTTTATTGTATTTTTAGAGGACTTAATTAACTTTTATTTTATTTTAGGGGGCTTCATAAGACCTATGGTTTGACTATTAATGTATATTATAACAAATTAAATAAAATGCATGTATATTTATTTATTTCTCTTTAGAGGGCTTCATAACCCCTTTTAAAACGAACAATTTAAAACAAATCATCATTTGTGGTTTGAGCATGGCTCTTTGCTGTTTTATCACATTTTGCTGAACTCACTCAAACCTGCCCTTGGCCAATCAAACAGCAGCACACATGAACTCAGCCAATCAGAGAGCAGCAGACTTCCCCTCAGCTAATTAGAGAGCAGCAAACTTCCCTTTAGCCAATCAGAGAGCAGCAAACTTGTGCTCAGCCAATGTTGCCCTTGCAACCTAATGAAATAAATTACATTTTACATTTGTTTCAGTTAAAGTACACATGAAATCAAAACTAACCATGTTGATTTTGTTAGCTCACAT
>CAIGQW010054212.1:1957952-1970182 GCA_903798125.1 Danio choprae
ATGGTGTCAGCTCTAGGCGGGACGTGTCCGTGTTTTTGGAGGTGACTCTGCTGGAGGAGAGACTCTGCTCTGGGACTCTCGGAGGAAACATTCTAGCGCTGATCCGGAGCCAGGAATTCCAGCAATGTGCCTGAAGCAGACAGTCAGAGAGGTGCTGATCCCAGACCAGCAGCCTTTCATTTGCTGTTTGTTGTTTTGCTTCCTGACCTCTGAAACGGACTCTCTTCCTTTCTGCACTTTCCTTTTCTGAGGCTTAAAAAAAGAAAGAAATAAAGTGTAGTGCACATGCTATATTAAATGCATGTTTAATTATAGCGATTTTACATAAACACTTAATGTGATGGATTTTTGGAGGTCTTAAATGAAACGGGTAATATTTATGCACTCAAGAGCATGTTTTATTAGTATCTGTTTGATTTTATTAGAATAATCCTCTTTTCAAAATGCATTTAGTCAAACTAATAAATTAATGTGATGACTTTAGTTTTTATTAAAGAAGCAGTAAAGAACTGTAAATGTTTTAAATGCACAACAACCATGTATGTCTATAAAATATGACCATTTGAAAGAAAAATTAAAATAATGAAATTAGAATACAATTAATTAAATAATAAAAACTAATAAAAATCATAATACAGTGCAAAAAAATGCTTTCCTTAAGGGCTTTTGTCTTATTTCTAGTCCAAATCTCAAAAATGATTAAATCAAGAAGCTTTTTCAGGACAAGTAAAAATATCAGAAAAAAATATGTCAAAACTTAAGTGAGTTCCATCCATTCTATTCCATTATTAGTTTATCTATCTGTATCATCCATCCACCAATGAATGTCAAATTCCATCCATCAATGAATGCCAAATTCCATCCATCCATTAATGAATGTCAAATTCCATCCATCCATCCATCAATGAATGTCATATTCCATCCATCCATCCATCAATGAATGTCATATCCCATCCATCCATCTATCCATCAAGGAATGTCAAATTCCATTCATCCATCCATCCATCAATGAATGTCAAATTCCATCCATCCATCCATCCATCCATCCATGTCAAATTCCATCCATCCATCCATCCATCCATCCATGTCAAATTCCATCCATCCATCCATCCATCCATGAATGCCAAATTCCATCCATCCATCCATCAATGAATGCCAAATTCCATCCATCCATCCATCAATGAATGCCAAATTCCATCCATCCATCCATCAATGAATGCCAAATTCCATCCATCCATCCATCCATCCATCCAAAAAACGATTAACATATTAAATCTAGAATAAAGTTACTCAGTAAAATAATTAACAAGAGTGTCACCAAATCAAAGAACAAAAGCCACTAAACTGACTAAAGAAAACTGCAGAAATAAAACCTCCAGCTTAGACGACGCCTCACTTAAACTACAATAACTCAAAACAAAAATACACGCTTCTATTATCTAACGTAATCAAATCACAAGATAGAAAAAAACTAAGAAATTCACAACTCCTTTGCTTCCGCCACAGCAACTGCATGCCCAAGAAATGAACACAAAACAGGTGAAAAATTAGCACCTTTAACGAATTCACAGCGTCTTTGCTTCCATCATTACTGAATATCTGTGATCAGCAGAATCAGAAAGACTAAGATCGACAGGACACAGGACACAGCTACAGATTCAGATACAGTGGAAGCAAAATTATTCGCCCTCTGTGAATTGTTGTTTTAATATTTGCCAAATTATGTTTAGCAGAGCAAGGGATTTTTCACAGTATTTCCTTTAATATTTTTTCTTCTGGAGAATTTCTCATTTGTTTTATTTCGGCTAGAATAAAAGCAGTTATTTATTTATTTAACACCATTTTAAGGTCAATATTATTCGCCCCCTTAAGCAATATTTGTTTTTGATTGTCTACAGAACAAACCACTGTTATACAATGACTTAATTACCCTAATTAACCTAGTTAAGCCTTTAAATGTCACTTTAAGCTGAATACTAGTGTCATGAAAAATATCTAGTCAAATATTATGTGCTGTCATCATGGCAAAGATAAAAGAAATCAGTTATTAGAAATGAGTTATTAAAACTATTATGTTTAGAAATTGGGGAGAAAATATTCAGGAGGGCTAATAATTCTGACCTCAACTGTAAGTGCTGATAAATGAACACTACACTCAAATCAGACAGATCGCACAAGATAAATCAACGACGACTTTTTGTGGCCCACGAATTGCACCTTTTCTTAGGTGGTGGGAGCCCAGGCTTTTTAAATGAGACTGAATGACTTCTGATTGGTCGTATAGTGAAGATGATCTCGAAATAAAGATTCACTGCCGACTCAATACTCCAAAGTACTCCAATAATCTTCAACTGTGTGTGTGTGTGTGTGTGTGTATATATATATATATATTTTGAGTGCAGTAACACAAGGTTGATGACACTGATGACCACACCTCCATTTGTCATTGGTCAAAATGGTAGCTCCAGCCCCCTCTAATACAATTAGTAAAACAAAGTAGTTTTATTTAGTTCGGAAGAATTCATTTTTCTACGACTTAGTCCTTTATATATCAGGGGTCACAACAGCGGAATGAATCGTCAACTATTCCGGCATATGTTTTACACAGCAGATACCCTTCCAGCTGCAACCCAGTACTGGGAAACACCCATACACTCTCATTCACATACACTAATGCCAATTTAGTTAATCCAATTCACCTATAGCGCATGTGTTTGGACTGTGGGGGAAACCGGAGCACCGGGAGGAAACCCACGCCAACACAGGGAGAACATGCAAACTCCACACAAAAAGCCAACATGCCCATCCAGAACTCGAACCAGCAACCTTCTTGCTTTGAGGCGACAGTGCTAACCACTGTGCCACCCATCTTATACTAATTTCTGCATATTTAAAAAGCGTCAGAAAAAAGATACGCACTTTGGCTTTAAATGACAGGAAAGCCCGTAAATGAGTCACAAACACTTCCTTCTGGCTGTGTTGTGTTTTATTCACCTTCTTCGCCTAATTCTTTTTGTTTCCTCACATCCCCACGGTTTCACTTCCCTTCTCTTTTTCAGTCTTTTGTCATGCTCTGCGTTTGTATTTTCCACCGCCGCCTCGGGCTCGGGATCTTTCTCAGATGTGTGCTTCTCTGATGGTGTCGTTTCTGTGTGTGCGTCTTCACCGTGAATCCAGACTGATCTGATCGGACATGCGCGCGCACACACACACACACACATACACACACACACAGATCTGACTCATCTGGGTCGAGACTCCACCACACTGACCCCTGCCTCTTTATATCAACACATTTCTCATGTCTGTCCTGTTTATACCTGTTTACTCAGTCTGCTGCGGTACAGTGATGGTGTTGTGTGGTATTCAATAAAAGGTAAATAAAGCCCGATCTGTCGGACGTAGCACAGTGCTCATTCAGTAAAGGCACAGCTAAACAGATGTGTTTAAAATCTTAATTTGAATGTATCTAATGTTGGAGCACATCTGATCATTTCTGGAAGCTGATTCCAGCAGCGGGGGGGCTGTTAGTAGCTGAAGGCGGATTCACCCTGCTTTGACTGAACCATTGGAATTTTTAGTTTATATGATCCTAAAGATCTGAGTGATCTGTTAGGTTTGTATTCAGTGAGCATATCTGTAATGTATTGAGGTCCTAGGCCATTTAGTGATTTATAGACAAGTAATAATACTTTAAAATCTATTCTGAATGTAACTGGGAGCCAGTACAAAGACCTGAGGACAGGTGAGATGTGCTCTGATTTTCTGGTTCTGGTCAGAATTCTGGCAGCAGCGTTCTGGATGAGCTGCAACTGTCTGACTGTCTTTTTGGGAAGGCCGGTGAGGAGGCCGTTACAGTAATCCACCCTGCTGCTGATAAAAGCATGAACAAGTTTCTCTAAGTCCTCACTGGAAACAAAGCATCTAATTCTTGCAATGTTTTTAAGATATGTACTATAGTACTATCATAGTATTTAGAAAAATTACTATAGTTATCAGTAAAAAAAACATCATATAAAATGTATTTACTATAGTGCATGTGGGACTGAGTCGGGCACAATAGTGTTCACTTGGTACATTTAAATATGTTTCGATGCAAAAACAAATAATAATAATAATTTATATATTTTTATAAATATAATTATTTTTTTATATATATTTTTTTACTATATTAGTAGTTTGACAAATTACCATAATTTATGTCCAAAAAGAAATAAAAAAAATAGAAGTAGTATGGTACCATCATACTATAAATATAGATTTACTATGGTGCATGTGCAAAATACGTGGTATTTTTGCTAAACGCCATTCCACACAAATGTATGTACTTTTGTTTGTTTTAAAGTACCATAGTATTACCATCTGATAATAAAACAATATGAGACATGGCACAACATAACTTTTAGAAATGTCCAAAAACACTATTTTACCATAGTATATGTCCCAAAATGTGATAGCTCTTTTTGTGAATGCCATTCTATGTGAATTTAGGCATCATGCTTGGTTTCAAATGACCATTTTATTATCATCTAATACCACCACAGTACCTTTTGTGTGGGATAGTATTGCAACATTTAATACATGTCCAAGAGCATAGTTTAATAATATTGTACTACCAGCTGGCAGAATATGTGGTAAAACTATGGTATATGAGTCAAAACCTGGTTTTATCTTGATACGTGGCAAATCATGGTAGTACCATGGTACCCTATGTTTAACATCATTCTGTGTGGATTTCAGATGGCATATTTCAGAGTAACATAATATTTTTGTAAGGGATGATATAACAAACAATGTGGAGTTATGGCAATAGCATGGTGCTAAGTCTCAAAAACATGGTACAACTATGATGTATGTTTTAAAAAAAAACACTTTATCATGGTATATATTGAAAACATGGTTTTAGCACGGCAGCATGTTCCAAAAAACATAGTAAAATTATGCCACTCTTTTGATTGAGTAGTATGAGCTAAGTATATCAAAATACTGCTGTATTATTGAATATGTCCAAAAACATAGCAGTAGCATGGCACCTTTTGGTAAATACCATGGTACAATTATGTATTTATTTTTTATAAGAAGAAATGACATGAAGCATACATATACATGCGTAAACTAAGACGTGGTATATTTAAAAAAAATAACAACATCCAAGTTCTTCATAATGCTATATATTAGCATTTTAGCTTTGTATAGGCTTCACAAGTGCTTGGTAATACCACGGTACTGTTTTTGTAAGTGAAAGCGTTGAATACAGAAGTAGCTTGGTGTCGCTTGATGTGTGAGATTTATTCTTTGCTTTCGTGTATTTCACATTTCAGGTCTTTGCCTTTAGGCGGTATTCCAGAGTTCAGATTTAGTGTTTAGCAAAAGCTCCAGCCTCTGTGGACCTGCTTTCTTGACTTTTAACTCAAACAAATGGCTGCCTTTAAGCAAATGACATCACAGTCTGTGCCGTAGACCCCGTAAACATGTCTAAACACACGCTAGCGACTGTTAACAGATGCAAAAAAACACGCCGCCCTGCTTTTGATGCGACACCACATGGTTTAACACACGAAACCTCGTCTCAAACAGTTCCTGCTGCATAGCTAAGGTGTTAGCATGTGTTTGAGGTTAGCTTGGTTGCTGCTCAGACCTTTAATTATTGTGATTAGCTTTAGAAGGTCTTCAGGAAGCATTATGAATGATCTTTTGGCTAGCTCTCGCATGCTGCTGGCGCTAAGCTAACACACGACTAAATGGGAAATAAGCAATTTTCTTTTGCAGATGCTCTGTCAGGAAAGGCAAATGGGTGAGATTAGCTTGTTTGCCCACTTCTCAAACAGTTTCTGCTTCATAGCTAAGGTGTTAGCATGTGTTTGAGGTTAGCTTCGTTGCTGTTCAGACTTTTAGTTATTGTGATTAGCTTTAGAAGGGCTTCAGGAAGCATTATGAATGATCTTTTGGCTAGCTCTTGTATGCTCCTGGCACTAAGCTAACACACAGCTAAATGGGAAATAAGCAATTTTCTTTTGCAGATGCTCTATTGGGAAAGGCAAATGGGTGAGATTAGCTTGTTTGCCCACTTCTCAAATAGTTTCTTCTTCATAGCTAAGGTGTTAGCATGTGTTTGAGGTTAGCTTCGTTGCTGTTCAGACCTTTAATTATTGTGATTAGCTTTAGAAGGACTTCAGGAAGCATTATGAATGATCTTTTGGCTTCTAAAAGCAACTCTTGCACATTGCTGGCGCTAAGCTAACAGACATCTAAATGGGAAATAAGCATTTTTTGTTTCCAGATGCTCTATCTGGAAGCATAAATGGTTGAGATTAGCTTGTTTGCATGCTAATCTGCTAAACTTGTGGTGTCAAGGCCTACCACACTAGTTTATTTGTAGACTCTGATCATATTGAGTTGAGTGTTTGCATATTCTTGGATATTGAGGAAGCAGTTAACTTCCCTCCTTTGTTTCCTTTGATTTTAGACTTGTATTTTGGGCGGATTGGTTACTCTTCCAAGCATCGTAAAGTTGAATCTGCCGCTGTTGTTTATTTGCAGTTGTAGTAAAAATGGCCTGCTTTTAACGTTCTGCCAGTGCATTCACTTGTATAGCCAACAAAAAAAATGTCCGTCACTGAAGTGCAGAACATTGGCAGCTTTTTCCGTTAAGAAAAGTAGAGTCTGCAAACTTCTCAAAAGCGTAAAAAACCCCCGTTTCTTAGGGGTTTTTCTGCGGTAAAGCTTTTATTGGTCTGGGGGTGGATGATACTTCAGCATAATCCACAATATATTGTGTTTCCTCTCAGACCTGCTCAGGGTTTTAGTGTGAGAAATTTGAATCTGAGGTGATTATGGGGTTTTAAAGTTGAGAACTTCTTCGCCGCTGTTCTAGGAATCAAGGTTATTTGACAAGACGAAAAAAACACCTTTTTTTATGAGTAGAAATGTGTGTTAGATGCTTCTTGGGATTTTAAATAAATGTGTTATGAGTGTTTGTAGTACCCAGAGGACGTCTTAGGTATGTCTGTTCAAAATACTAGCTCTATCTCAAATTAGTTTCTTCAAAATCAGTTATAAATGGGATTTTTATTGATATAGAGGGTTTAGACCTATAAAACGAGTAGCCTACATATAGCAGCTTAGAGGCTGTTTACACGACAATGTTTTCAGTCAAAAGCAGGAAGCGTTTTATGCATTTTGCCTGTTTGATTTCACAACAATGGCATTTTTGGGACAAAAAAAAGCACATAAATCTGAAAATGGGTTCAGTTTTTGAAAATGGTGCCTTTGTCATGTCCGTGAAAACAAATGAGAGTCTTTGAAAACAATGACATCATGCATGTGCACGTGCTTAGGCAAGTGTAGATAAAAGGCAAGCACGAACAAATACACAACAGTGATATAAATGGTATGTGGTAGTGTTGTTGTGGCTCAAGTGTTTGCTAACAATCCATCGGCAAAGTGTGGAGACGTATCTTATGCAAACGGCTAATTCTACATGCTCACCAGTGCTGAGCCGCTGACTTCAAGTTGTCACTTACTTACAGGTAGCAAATACTGGACTGGCATCAATAATACAACGTTTTTGGGCATTTTCATAGATGTGTATACGCAGATCATTTTGAAAACGTTGCTGTGTAAGACGACATGAAAGATTTTAAAACGCAGCTTTCATTCATTGGCTACATCGCTGTCATATAAACATTTTTGGTATTGAATTTAATGAAGTATTTGAGTTAATTGACATTAATGGAAAAATCTTGGGTTAAAAATAACCAAATTGTAGTTATTATAAAACCATCCAAACAATAACGACAACGATTGGACAAACGGTTCGACAAATTTAACAAAATCTAGGCCAAATCGGACGGGAGGATATATCTCTGAAATGCTTCACTGTATTCATATCACATTTGGTGTGTGTTATGACAATCTTTACATGAGGTTACCTGCACAGTTTAAGCAGATCCCCACCTAGTGGTGTGGAGATATGAAACATTTAATTGTTGCCTGTTGCCTCTGAGCAGGTTGGCCAAACAATTACAATGTTTTGCCAAACGTAAATAAAGAATTTAGATGTTTGTTCTGAAATGTTGCATTTCATGAAAGCATCGTGCAAAAACCTTTAAAGGGAGCTTGAGATTTGGGACTGAGCCACCTTGTTAGCAAATATTATGAAATTTCAAAAACCGCTAATAGGCTTTTGATTAAATTTGCTGAAATGGACCTTTTTGTAATCATTTCAGTTCATATTGAAATCACCAACATGTGCTTTTTTACTGCTGGATTTAACAAGAGGCATTGAGTTCATATTGAAATCACTGGCATTTCCAGCTTGGCAAAGTTTAAAACATTGATATTAAAAGTGTCCCTTAGTCTAAAAATCAGGTTGCTTTGTATTGAATCTCAGTGAGATACTACAGAGCTCTCATTTGAGCTGTTTCTTTCCCAAAGCCACTTTTAACACACTCCACCCCAATTTACAGCATCCGCACAGAGAAACGACTGGATTTGTGGCTTCAATTCAACCTCCAAATGAGGCCCGGGCTGGCCGCTTTCCTCAACGACACACCAAATCTCATTAGAAATCTCCCTGTAAGCTCATTAAACAAAACTCCGGCGCTGTGTGTCACTCAGCCACTGTCTGAGAGAGTGACCAGAGCTTAGCCAGAGGACAGCAGAAGACAAACGCCAGCTTTGTGAAGCACTTTTGATTTCCGCCACAACGTCCTGTCTTCAAGTACGAGGGTCAAAACTCCCGCTGGGTTAAATGGCTTCTATAAGCTTGCGCTTAAAGTGACTAACTAAAAATAACGCCGCGACTCCAGAAGTAATTGCAGTGGAGAGGCTAATGGTGTGGCGAGCCCCCCTGTTGAGCCCAGCGGCAAGACCTTTCTCTCTCTGATAGGTTTTAAGACTTCGATCAGAGCTTTGACTGAAAGCCCAAACCAAACATAGGCCTGGTGTTTTCATTCACAACAACGCCAATCGATTTTGTTTACACGTTCACAATCTTTCGGCTCTATAAACCCTCATCGGTTTTTTTTGTTCCCTCTGTCGAAAGGGGAGTATGTAGCAGACGGATCCATGAATTCCTCATCGCTGATCAATAATTCAGTCTCGATTCAATCTCACCTGCCACCTGTCCTTGATCCAAGGGGTTCAAACCCACTTTCGATTGATTTGTAAATGAATCAGACATTTGTGACGAATCATTTGAATGAATGATTCAATGAATAGTGTCCTTTATGAATCAATGAATCAGTGATTTAGGGATTCATTCATAAAGAGTCATTTGCGTCATTTATGAATGAATCAGATGTTTGGGACGAATCGATTGAGTGAACAATACAATGAATAGTCATGTTTATTTATCCATGTCCACATTTATTTAGTAATATTTGGAGTCAAGGAGTTTTATTCATAAAGAGTCACTTGTTTCATTTATATTGTTTGGATATATAAATATGACATAATCAACTGAATCATTAATTCAAACGTTTTGAACGATTCAAACTTCTAATTAATTTATAAATGATTCATTTGAATAAATGATTTATTAAATAGCATCATTTATTTATAAACGTTCACATTCATTTACTAACATTTGGAGTCAAGGAGTCAGTGATTCATTCATAAAGAGTCACTTGCTTCATTTTATAATTTTTGGATATATGTGACACAACTAAATTATTAATTTAAATGATTTGTCCAAAACTTCTAATTCATTTATAAATTATGAATCATTTGAATTAATGAATAGTGCCATATTTATTAATCCACGTCCACATTTATTTACTAATATTTGGAGTCAAGGAGTCAGTGATTCATTCATAAAGATTAATTTGCTTCATTTATTAATGAATCAGATGTTTGAGATAAATCATTTGAATGAATGATTCAGTGAATAGTGCCATTTTTTTTTTCCATGTCCACATTTATTTGACTGATATTTAAAGTCAAAAAGTCAGTGATTCATTCACAAAGAGTCACTTGCCTCATTTATTAATGAATCAGACGTTTGGGATGAATAAACGAAGGGGGTCTGATCCCCCTTCTTATCGATTTTTAAATGAATCAGACATGTGTGACAAATCATTTGAGTGAATGATTCAATGAATAGCATAATTTATTTATCATGTCCACATGCATTTACTAATATTTGGAGTCAAGGAGTCAGCGATTCATTCATGAAGAGTCACTTGCTTCATTTATAAATGAATCAGATGTTTGGAACGAATCATTTGAATTAATGACAGAATGAATAGTGTAATATTGATTTATCCATGTCCACTTTCATTTTAATAATATTTGAATTCAAGGAGTCAGTGCTTTGTGATTCATTCATTAAGAGTCACTTGCTTCATTTATAAATAAATCAGGCATTGGGACGAATCATTAGAATAGATAAATATGACACTATTTACTGAATCCTTAATTCAAATGATTCATCCCAAACTTTTAAATAATTTATTAATGAATCAGATATTTGGGACGAATCGTTTGAATGAATGATTCAGTGACTTGTGTCATTTATTTTTCCATGTCCATATATTATTTGATTAATAATTGAAATTTTTGAACATTTGAAGGAGTCAGTGCCTCATTCATAAAGAGTCATGTGCCTCATTTATAAATGAATTAGACTTTTTGGATGAAATGATTGAATTACTCAGTCAATGAATAGCGCCATATTTATTTATCCAAAAGCATAGGCCTGTGGTTTTCATTCACAACAACTCCAGTCGATTTTGTTTACACGTTCACAATCTTTCGGCTCCTTTTTTTTTTGTTCCTCCTCTCAAAGGGGTGAGTATATTGCAGACAGATCCATGAACTCCTCATCGCTGATCAATAATTCAGTCTCGATTCAGTCTCACCTGCGTCTCTGCGACCTGTCCTTGAGCCGAGCACGTGCGCAGTCGCATTGGAGCGTGTTTATGTCTGCTTTTTGCGTTCCCTGTAGGCACCAGTGAATCAAAAGAAAGCATCTTGTTACCTGTTATGGGATGCCAGTGTAACCGGTGTGATTAGTGGAGCTGGTTGAGGGGGTCTGGACCCCTGCTGACGGCGAGCGTCTCATCTCTTTCCAGCAAGGTTTTTTTTTTTTTTTTCCTCCAGCGATGACCACGGAAAAGTCACGGTCACAGGACAAGGGCACGAATACCCCCGCTTTAAATGAAACCGGTGCAGTCTTCTCATCTGCATCCGCATGCATTCGGTTGGTTTTATCAAAAGCGGGACCCTTTCTGAATGTCCTCTGTGTCATTCAGAGTCTGAAAACAAGCTTGTGGAGGAAACACTTTATCCTGGCGTTGGCAGATGCATCTCTCAGAGGCCAATACAGGAAGGTTTGAGGCCAAAGTGTGGATGGTGTATCTTGCTAATACTGATTTTTAAGAGTTTTTGTAGATCGTCTGCCTGCTGACTCCATTAGAGACCTCTGGAGATGAACATCAAAAATATACAACATCAAAAATAAAGGATGTTTTCTGAAACTTATGTACTTTTACTAGTCATACTGCAACAGGAACCCCTGGGTTGGTTTTAGGGATTTTTTGTAAACCTATAATAATAATAATAATAATAATAATAATAATAATAATAGGGCCTCACAGTGGCGCAGTGGATAGCACGTTCGCCTCACAGCAAGAAGGTCGCTGGTTCGAGCCTCGACTGGGTCAGTTGGTGTTTCTGTGTGGAGTTTGCATGTTCTCCCTGTGTTGGTGTGGGTTTTCTCCGGGTGCTCCGGTTTCCCCCACAAGTCCAAAGACATGAATTAGGTAGACTAAAATTGTCCGTAGTGTATGAGTGTGAATGGGTGTGTATGGATGTTTCCCAGAGATGGGTTGCAGCTGGAAGGGCATCCGCTGCGTAAAAACATATGCTGGATAACTTGGTGGTTCATTCCGCTGTGGCGACCCCAGATTAATAAAGGGACTAAGCCGAAATGAAAATGAATGAATGAATGATGAATGAATAATAATAATTATTATGTGTATGTATGTTTTTAATGTAATTTTAATTCATTAGAATTTCATTTTACAATCACTTGCTAAAGATGTGTGGAACTTCAAATCATGCTGCATTTTTTTATTATTATTATTATTATTATTATTACTGCTATTATTATTATTATTATTATTATTATTATTATTATTATTATTACTGCTATTATTATTATTATTATTATTATTATTATTATTATTACTGCTATTATTATTATTATTATTATTATTATTATTATT
>CAIGQW010054212.1:1970192-1983121 GCA_903798125.1 Danio choprae
TTATTATTACTGCTATTATTATTATTATTATTATTATTATTATTATTGCTATTATTATTATTATTATTATTATTACTGCTATTATTAATAATGATGATACCAGTAATTTTTTTTTTCATAATGTTTACACTTTAAAAAATGCTGGGTCCCACACAATCGGTGTGTGTTAGGACAACATGAAGGACTTAAGTTGGATTGAACATAAAACAGTTAAGTTGTCCCCAAAAAAACCAAGAATTGTGTTATTGTAACATCTGGGGGACAGGTGACGATAACATGAGGAGACGGTACACGGACTTAAATAATAAACGGATTTATTTATACAAGACTTACGGGTAACAAGCAGACGGGACAAGGACGACAGGACGAGACAACCATACGAATCAAAATACCAGACAACACTGGACACAGACGAAAGGGTATAAATGGTAAAGGGGATGATTAGGTTAATGACACAAGAGGGATGCATACAGGTGCAACAGATGAACAATGACGGTGGCGGGAGAAAGACAAAGGAATCACATGACAAAACAAATGACACGTGGACGAACACTGACAGTACCCCCCCCTTTTTGAAGGCGCGTCCTCGCGCCTTCAACAGGAAACAAAACGGAGGAGGGTAGAAGGGGGGGTACAAGGGAGGAGTCCAAGGGGGAGACAGGAAGGGAACCGGAGCAGGAGGACCCAGGACACAGCCAGAAGGACGGCTCCGGGCGGAGTCGAGGAAGGGAGGGTCCATGGAGGAGGAGTGGCTGCTGACTCCAGGGGGCCGACCGAGGGAGACGCCGCTGATGGCGGTGGAGCCCAAGGAAGGGACGGAGAGCCGAAGGGCGAAGGTGACGCCGAGGCTTCTGAGGGCCGGGCGAAGCAGGCGGCTCACCCGAGCAAGGCGACGGCGGGGTTCCGGAAGCCCGCGGCGTAGCCAGAGCGACAGAGGACCAAGGCGTAGCTGGAGGGATGGAGGAGCTCAACGCAGCCGGTGGGACGGTGCGATGAGGTGCAGCCGGATGAGTGGAGTCCAGAGGCGTAGGAAGGGTGACGACTGACCAAGGTGGAGCCGGAGGGACGAGGGAGCCTGGCGGAGCTGATGGGCGGACGGCCCACGACGAAGACGAGGGAGGAGTGAGCCAACGCGGAGCCCTAGGGTCGAAGGGCCGAGGTGGAGTCCGCAGCTCGGAGGCCGTAGGAGCTGACGCTGGGCGACACCCTCCAGAGGGTGACGCAGACAGGCAGTACCCATAGGCGCGCTCCATTTCCGGAGCTGGAGCGTGAGCTGGGGGGCTGGCTGACTGCAGCAGTGCTGGAGCTGGATGACTGGCTGCAGTTCTGGGGGACCGTGGGAAGCTACTCATGACCCTGGAGCTGAGGCTTTTCCGGAGAAGGAAGATTAAAAAACTGTGCGGAAACAGTTGTTTGCTGTCTGGAAACAGCGGCAGGTAGATGCTGTCTAAAAACAGCGGAAGATTAAAATTAAAGCTCCAGAAGCCAATGAGTAGCCTCCCAGTGTCCAGTCGGTGTCCATCTGCATAGGGGGGGTGGGCGGGACTCTCGCTGATTCCGCGGGTAGCCGCCAGGACTCCCCCTCGGGGCGGTGTTGTCGGCACACACACCTGGTCAGACGGGACTTTGAGCTCCTCCATCTCGGCGCAATTCCGCTCTGTCGCTCTAGAGGGCGCTGGCTCATTGGCCGGGGGTTGCTCTCCGTCTGCGGTGGGCTCTGGCAAGCGCTCCCTGCAGGTGGACGATGTTGTTTGGCTGGTCACTGGGTCGGGAGTGGCACTGACGAGATCCTCCAGGAAGGCGGTGAGTAGAAATATTTTACTCGCCAGTGTCCACTCCATCTTTGCGGCGGTGTTGCCCTGAGGACCATCTTCGGGCGATCGTGCTCTGTCACAGATGATGGGCGTGCAGAGCACGTCGCCCGGAAAGCTGTTCTCAGTCGCTCGGATATAGTCCTCAGGGCTGCTTTCCCCCTGCCCCAGCACGTGGTGACGGGAAACGGACGGGCGGACGGGATTCAGGGGAACACGGAGGGAGAAAAATAAAACACTGAGGGAAAAACAGACTAAAAAAAGAAAATCGGGGAAAAGCGCGCCGCTATTTTTGGGTCTGGTATTATGTAACATCTGGGGGACAGGTGACGATAACATGAGGAGACGGTACACGGACTTAAATAATAAACGGATTTATTTATACAAGACTTACGGGTAACAAGCAGACGGGACAAGGACGACAGGACGAGACAACCATA
This sequence comes from Danio choprae, assembly GCA_903798125.1. NCBI lineage: Eukaryota > Metazoa > Chordata > Actinopteri > Cypriniformes > Danionidae > Danio > Danio choprae. Next base: position 1,972,444 of record CAIGQW010054212.1, read on the forward strand.
CGAATCAAAATACCAGACAACACTGGACACAGACGAAAGGGTATAAATGGTAAAGGGGATGATTAGGTTAATGACACAAGAGGGATGCATACAGGTGCAACAGATGAACAATGACGGTGGCGGGAGAAAGACAAAGGAATCACATGACAAAACAAATGACACGTGGACGAACACTGACAGTTATTTAAAATGAGCTGAAACAAGTAGTTTAAACAAACAGCAAACATCATTTTTTAAGTGTAGGCTGAATTAGATATTTATTTTACATTTATTTTATTTTATTTTATTTTAGTATTATTATTATTATTATTATTATTATTATTATTATTATTATTTTTATTATTACTACTATTATTATTATTATTATTATTATTATTACTGTATTTCCCTATTTGTTTGTCTCAGAGCAATACTTTGTTGTTTTGATCTTGAACAAATCTGTTTTTTTTTTAATAATAATATTATTTATATATATATATATATATATATATATATATATATATATATATATATATTTTATTATCATAATTTTTTTACTGTTTATGCAATGAAGATAGTTTCAAATGAAGCCAGAGCTTAAAATGTGTTGGTCCCAGAGCAATCCTGCAGTGTTTCGATCAATAGTTAATCTGTTTATAACTAATATTTGAAATCAAGGAGTCAGTGATTCATGAATCAAATGAATCAGACATTTTGGAGCACCCGGAGGAAACCCACGCAAACACAGGGAGAACATGCAAACTCCACACAGAAACACCAACTGACCCAGCTGGGGCTCGAACCAGGGACCTTCTTGCTGTGAGGCGATTGTGCTACCCACTCCTCCACCGTGCTGCCCCTATCACACTGTGTTTATTTATTGTGCTTCATTTGAAGGTTAGCTTGATTTATGACACATGAAAGTATTATTTAGTGAGTCCTCCGTGCTGTATTTGCTTTACTCGTCACGTCGCCTCCGATAAGGACTCCTGGGAAACGGAGACAATTTGTTACAAATTTAACAATGGCTTTTAAAGGACAAGCAATCGCCTCCAGTTGTCATGACCCATTTGGCACAATAATCAGCGCTTTAATTAACAAAGTCAGTTTAGACTATCAATTAGTCTGTTTTTTTTTTTTATGCATTTTTCCTCAGTGCCCGTTCCCTTCCAGAACAAGCGATTTGTGCTGCTGATAATTTGTAGCTGTGGGCCAATAAATCCGATGATATTAATGCGACGCCTCCTCCTCGCTTACAGTAATATTGGTGGTTTAATGAGAGGTGATGCCGAAAGTCTGCCTGGATCGGCTGGCGTTTTGCTGGGACGTGAAAACACCTCGACCCGGTGTGACATCTCCGTCTCTTCTGTCATCCTCTGTTCATGTTGGGTTTGTTTTTCACACCGCACCGGCGTGACAGATGCACGGAGCAAAACATGCTTGTTTCCGGCACTTGTGTTTCAGCGCTTGAAGGAGGAGGTCGGATTTTGGAGAATTGATACGGCTGTCGTTCAGTTTCTGCATGCTACAATTCTTTGTTTATTTAATATTTTTGAATGCATGATTTTTTGGGGGGTTAGTACACTTAGGCCTGTCACTATAATCAATATATGGACGTATCGCACAACACATGGACATGACCTCAATCGTTTTTGGTGATGCAATATATTTTGCCCATACATAAAAATGAATTCTAGCAACATATTTCAGCTGATTGTGCAACATCTCGATCTCTATTGGAGGTGTCAGTGTCAGTATGGTTAATAAAACACTATAGTATTTACTAGAAATGACTGTAGTATAGTTTCATGTGGGTGTCTGACAGCTGATAATAGATCTGGTAGCAGATATCGCAGCCTCTGTTACTGTTTACCTTGCACTTTTTTTGTTAACATGTATTATTATTGATTTAGGATATGCGTCTTCACATTCTGACTCCAATGCCTCATTATTAAACTGTTATAATGACTATAATTAAATGAAATAAGCTTAAGAGTAAAATATGATGTGTCCTTTGTAAGAGTGTACTTGCATTGTGATGATATTATATTGTCATTCTGGCTTTATGTGATGAGTGGCATAAAAAAATGGTCTTAAAATATCATTTATCACAGTATATTTTGGTGCAATACATCGTACAACAAAAAATAGAGATGTCATGACAGGCCTAATAGGACATTTACCTTTTTAACATCAAATTACAGAACTTAAACTTATGAATGATAAGTATATTAAAGTGTTTATGGCTATTATTTGTGTTATTATGCTGATATATAATCAGTGAGTACAATCGAAATGATAATAATATCGCAATAGTTTTTGTGACAACAGATAGCACAACAAAAATTCTTTATTGTGACAGACCTACGTATACTGTAAAAAAGAGACTCAATTTTTAGGGCGGCACGGTGGCTCGGTGGTTAGCACCTTCGCCTCACAGCAAGAAGGTTGCTGGTTCGAGTCCCGGCTGGGCCAGTTGGCATTTCTGTGTGGAGTTTGCATGTTCTCCCCGTGTTGTCGTGGGTTTCCTCCGGGTGCTCCGGTTTCCCCCACAGTCTAAACACATGCGCTATAGGTGAATTGAATAAACTAAATTGTCCGTAGTGTATGTGTGTGTGTGTGTGTGTGTGTGTGTGATTGAGTGTATGGATGTTTCCCAGTACTGGGTTGCAGCTTGAAGGGCATCCGCTGCTTAAAACATATGCTGGATAAGTTAGCGGTTCATTCCGCTGTGGCAACCCCTGATGAATAAAGGGACTTAGCTGATGGAAAATGAATGAATGACATTTTCTAGTCATCTCAACTTGTATCAATTAAACAGACTAAAAATATAAAGTGAAGCTATGTATGACTTAAAAGCCTCAGTTGAAACCTGATTAACTTAATAAAATAAGTTAAAGTACCATTAAAACATTTGTTGTCGTGGCTTTTTGTCTTTTTTACAGTGTAAAAATGGACCATCCTAGTCTTATTACTGTGTTTTACTTTAAAAAGACATCCATTGCACAGGATTTCACACGCATCAGTGCACAAAACAAAATAAATGTTATATCATTTATATCAGTAATACATTTTTCAAAATGTCTGATTATATTCTGTGAAATGTGTAAAGGTTTAGAAAGCATCATGGTGTCCTGGTGTTTGTTTGTAAAAATTGCATAAAACAAAATAAAATAAATTTCAAATGTATTTGTATTTTAATGCATACAATTATTATCTAATTATTCATTAATTTATCCGATTTTTTAAAAAATTTTTTAAAATTTTATTTTATTTTTTTAATTGATTAGAAATTGATTATAATTTTTGTATTATCAGATGTTTCTCAGACAATATTTTTATTTATTTATTTATTAGCTTATTTATTCCATCTTTTGAACACTGCTCTCAAAAAAGAATATTTGTCTTCAAGTATGAAATTTGACTGCAATTTAATGCGTTTATTAACACAATTTGATTTTAAAGCAAATCCGCATGTAAACAAACACACGACTGCCTTTTTCAACTGAGAGGCGGGGCTTCCACTCCTACAGTTGCCATATAGACCCTTTTCACATTTCACATGGTTTCTCAGTAGCGGAAGGCATCATAGCAGGGTAAACTCAGAGCGCAGTGAATGGGAGAGTACAACAAATCATTTTTTGACAATGTTATTTACTCAAATAATAATAGAAAAACTCCACGATGGTGTTATCAAGACTTTCAGAAAAAGGAAAACAAATAGTGTGAGACTGATAACGGCAGGCAGAAGAGAGAACAACGTCAAATTTACTCTCAGCCCCATAGACTCTGCATTAGAAACACCTCACACAAGCGGTAATTCGTTTTTTGTTATTTGACGCAAAGATTTTTAAATTGTGCTTCATTCAGGTGAGTGGGCTTGACAAACCACCTGTAGAAACACTCTTCTCTATTATGCGCCTGACACTTTACCTAAACTCCACCTTACAAGGACTCGATGTTTACTATAAATGTACCACAATCATGTTGCACTGCTCGCTTCAACCTTAAATACCTCTTGCACAATATCCCGCACAACATTGTTCAGTCTCATGGAAAAGTACTTGTATAGCCTGTCTTATGTGTATAGTTTAAGTATTTTATTCTATTTTATAATATATGTTAGTTATGCATATGTTTTTTTATAATAGCTCTTATGTCCAGTGTTGTGTTTGTGTTCATGATTAATCCATGTAGCACCGTTGTCCTGCGAGACACGACATTTCGTCCCTCTGTATGTCCACACATGTAGCGGAATGACAATAAAGCTCGACTTGACTTGACTTGAGATGATATAATACATTCATAAATACATATAATTGTTCATACGATTAAAAAAAAATCCAAAATATAACATATTTAACATTATGCTGACCGTTAAACGCGTCATAACAGGCTTGTTTTGTTGTAATCAAAAGCAGTGATTCATATGCAGAGCTCTGGGTTTGTTCCTTTGCATTGAGGAGCATAAATAAATGAGTCTCATGTTTCTATTTGTGTTTTTGTGGAAGTTGTGATTTCGTCATTTTCCATTTTGCCACCCGTCAGCATGTCTGCATCGCATATAAACTTTACTCTGAACTTCAGGGCTGCAAAAATAATACACCTCCTGTTTTATTAGCATTTAGCTCAACCAAGAAGCAATGCAGTTGTTTTACTCACCTTCTGTCCATCTGAGATGTAAGTGACTTTAGTTTTTCTACAGTAGAGCATTAATAAAGCTTTTTTTTAGCTTTATCTGTGATCCTTAAAGGACTACTTTTGTTAAACCATAACATTTTGACAGTTTCTTTTACCGTTGAAATCACAGACATTTTTACACTGAGGTTTAATGAAGCGAAACAGCAAGAAGCTGAGCATTATTTACAGCATAATTACCGTTAATCAAAAGGAAGAGTGTGTGTACATGATGGCAGAAAGTGCAGATTTTGCAGGGAATGAATCCTTGTTCTGGTGGTGTTTTGTCCAGGTTTCACCCTAAAGCGCGTGTGCGAGGGTGAAGGGGAACTTTGTGTGTTTGCATTATGGATGTTATTATGGAGGAAAGCTGAGTCATTATTAGCGGACTGTGGTTTGAATGTGTTTTGCAGGAACGTAATGATCAAACGCTGATTCATTCATTCGCAGAATTAAGTAGTCGGACGCTGAAGTTAATTACGGCCGGCTGTTAGACGCAGCTGCAGAAATTACAAGAAACGCATGGTATAATGGCCTTTGTGCTGAAATAAAGATCTCAGGAGGGGGAAAAATCATTTCAAGAAAAATGGGTGAAAGGCCAGGCTATGAAAAGCTCATTCAGAGAGAAAAGAACGTGATTTTTGTTTTCTATAGTTTTTGCTGTTTGGTAGCTCCACCCCAAATTCATGTCATTTGGTTGAATAAATATTTAATAATAGACTTTCTATTTCATTTTGTGCAACTCAAATCAAGTATTTTTGATAGCTTGCCATGAGTCTGTTACAGCGCTGTAAAGGGATTTTGGCCCACTCATCTTTGCAGAATTGTTGTAATTCAGCCACATTGGAGAGTTTTTAAGCATGAAACGCCATTTTAAGGTCATGCCACAGCATCTCAATTGGATTCAGGTCAGGACTTTGACTAGGCCATTCCAACATCTTCATTTTGTTTTCCTTCAGCCATTCAGAAGTGGACTTTTTCACACCACTCTATATAAGAATGCTATAAATATATAGATTTTGTGCCACTAGTGGCACTGAATTTTGTTTCATTATAAATGTGTTTTTATTGCATGAAGCTTTTGATATATTTCTAATTAATATGGTAAATAAATTCTTAGATTGCTTTACAATTTCAATACAAATTAAATTACAAATTATTATTATTATTATTATTATTATTAAAGGGAAAAAAAATACAAAACTACACAGACCTGTGTGAAAAAGCGTTTGCCCCCTAAACCTAATAACAACTGCAAACAAGCATTTTTGATAATCTGCAATCAGTCTATTACAGCGCTGTAAAGGGATTTTGGCCCACTCATCTTTGCAGAATTGTTGTAATTTAGCCACATTGGAGGGTTATTAAGCATGAAACGCCATTTTAAGGTCATGCCACAGCATCTCAATTGGATTCATGTCAGGACTTTGACTAGGCCACTCCAACGTCTTTATTTTGTTTTCCTTCAGCCATTCAGAAGTGGACTTTTTCACACCACTCACACACATAAGAATGCTATAAATATATAAATTGTGTGCCACTAGTGGCACTGAATTTAGTTTTATTATAATTGTGTTTTATTTTCATCAAGCTTTTGATATATTTCTAAATAATATGGTAAATAAATTCTCAGATTGTTTTACAATTTCATTACAAATTCAATTACATGTTGTTATTATTAAGGGGAAACAAAAATACAAGGAAAACAAAATTCAAAACTACATAGACCTGTGTGAAAAAGTGTTTGCCCCCTAAACCTAATAATAACTGAAATCAAGCGTTTTTGATAGCTTGCCATGAGCACTGTGAAGGACTTTTGACCCACTCATCTTTGCAGAATTGTTGTAATTCAGCCACATTGGAGGGTTTTTAAGCATGAAACACCATTTTAAGGTCATGCTACAGCATCTCAATTGGATTCAGGTCAGGACTTTGACTAGGCCACTCCAACGTCTTCATTTTGTTTTTCTTCAGCCATGAGGGCTAATATTATTGTTAATAATAAAAATAATAATATAAATATCTAAAAATAACATAAATTATTTGAAATTCAAATATTTACTTTTCTCTAAAAATAACACTGTTTTCTTATTGGTGGAAGAAACAGACAAGCCACACCCTAAACTCACATGACTAGCTAAGCTTTGCAGTTTCCACTTTCTTCAAAAATCACTTACCTGCAGTTGTTTCATCACATTTAAATGCCATTTCATCACTACAAAACAAAAAACCCCCCACCACACTTCACTTTTAACACACGGAATGATTTCGCAGCAAATCCTGACGCGGCTCCGAGACGAGCTGATCTTTACCTGTTTGTCTCCAGACGCAGCAGACCTGTTCGCTGTACTGGGATTACATGCCATCAGTCATGGGCAGATTTGGAGCGTCTGCTTCCACCTGCAACCGACTTAAAACTCCCAAATCCCTCAGAAGAAAAGTGGCAGTACAATGTGTTTGGCTTGTGCAGAAATCATTGCAGTTGGGAACGAGAATCACTTTTCCAGACTCCTGGCCACCGAACCATGTCTACAGGCCCTGACATTTCTATATGTTTTCATAATACAGGATTAGAGCTGCGTCTATTTCTTTTTTTCTTCTTCTGTCGCTTGTAGCTCTTGGCGTGACGTGAATGTTTTAATTAACGAAGGCCCAGATTTGCTGCATTTAACAGTATTATCACCTGGTGAACGCTGGGATGACATTCAACAGATGTTTTCAGATGTTTGTCATCAGATGTGTTTGTGCTTAAAAACAGATGCGTATGCTTTGCAGATGTGGTGCTGGTTAATCAGTGCTTTTATCTCGTTTTCTGAGTAGGAATGTTGAAATCTTATAATATAACTTGAGAAGCAGGAGACCGGGTTAAAGATGAGATTAAAACCAGATTTTGCGATGTTTGTGCTGCTGTTTTTTTTTTTTTGTTGTTTTTTTTTGGAAAACATAATTTAAAGCAATATTAATGGGTATATTTATAAGAAAATGAGATATATTTATAGAATGATATATTATATACATATGGAATGATTTATTCTGCTTAAGAAAGTCATATTTATATTATTTCGGCTAGAGTAAAAGCAGTTTTAATTATTATTTTTTTTAAACCAAATATTATTATTATTAGCCAATATTATTAATATTAGGTCAATGTTATTAGCCCCCTTAAGCAATATTTTTCTTTCGATTGTCTACAGAACAAACCACTGTTATAGTTATTATAAATGAGTTATTAAAACTATTATTATACTATTATATAAAACTATTACTATTATGTTTAGAAATGTGTTTAAAAAAATTCTTTCTGTTAAACAGAAATTAGGGAAAAAATATAATTTTTTCAGGAATTTTGGCCCACTCATCTTTGCAGAAGTGTTTTAATTAAGTCACATTGGAGGGTTTTGGAGCATGAACCAGCTTTTTTAGGTCATGCCACAGCATCTCAATTGGATTCAGGTCGGGACTTTGACTAGGCCACTCCAAAGTCTTCATTTTGTTTTTCTGCAGCCATTCAGAAGTGGACTTTTTCACACCACTCTATATAGAAAACAAATATATAGTATGATTATATAAGTGTGTGTGTGTGTGTGTGTGTGTATTTTTGTGTGTGTGTGTGTGTGTGTAAAAATATGTATATCTATGTGTGTATATACATTTTATGATGTATATAAGGCATAAGGCAGTGGTCCTCAACCCCCGGGCTGCAGACCGGTACTGGTCCGTGGATCAATTGGTACCGGGCCATACAGGAAATCATTAATTATTTCTGTTTTATTTATTATCTGAGTCTGAACGATCATTTATTTTGAAAAATTTCGTAATCTCTCACTTACATCTCGGTCACTTGAGTGCCCAAATTTAACCTACAAGCAGCAAAATGAGTAAGAAACAGACGTCTTTGGAAAGTTCCTTTGCAAACCCACGACCCACGAACCGCCAAGGAATGATCCGCAACCCATTTGTCAACAAATCAGGTGAATCCAGCATGTCTGTGCAAGACGATCAACTGCTGGAGATCGCAAATGATGGCGGTCCTTGATCCTTTTAAGAGCCGTTCGCATATCGTGTTTTTTCTAGAGTTCACGCAAGTTCGTTATTTCCAATGTGCGCGAATGATTGAATGCCAGATGAATGAATACCTCGAGCGCACCGTAAGTGCCAACGTGACAAAAACTGACCGACCTATCAGCTTCATAATTTGTATGGAATATACACATTTCAGTAGACTAATTATCTCAGACAAACTCAGAGCACCCAAACCCTGCAGTGCTTTGTAATTTTCTCCATAAATACAACTTGTATCAGAGCTGCAGCAATGTTTTGTCAGCTTGTCATGCTCTGAGAAAATGGTTGATGGTCACCGAGCAACCTACTAACCACCCCCCTTGGTCTGCCATAAGGGATGCAAGTATCTCGCATTCACTTAACTAAATTTAACAAAAGGCCATTCAAGACTATTAAATAGTTTTCTTATTAATGTCTTTAAAGGAATGGATGAAATTAAAGCTAATATTTCTATTTTCAGACACTCTCGCCTGCTTCAAAAATCGCGAAAAGGATAAACCACGTTGAGTCTGATCTTTCTTAAACACTAACGTTTTAATCAGAGTGTACACGGAACGCATATAAATGGATATCTGATTCAGAGTACATGTAAACAGCTCTGCAATCAGATTCGATTCATTCAGACTGACGGAAATTGTTGCATGTAAACATAACCGGTGTCAGCCTGCAGGACTTTCAGACTCGCTGCAGGAGATTTTTCACTTCCTGTTGGTTTTTATTAGTGCACTGGATGAATAATTTTGGGCTGTAATATGTTACTGTTTATTTACATAAATCAGCTATAGTGTCCTGCTCCCACTAGCGCATAAAATATCGAAAATGACATGTGGTGTCTGAATAATTTTTAGTCAGAGTGTATGTATTAGCAGAACAACAAAATAATGCAATGTCATGTTATTCCAATGACATACAGCACTTTTGACTTGTGTGCATGTTTTATACAGCAAGACTGTGTGTGTGTGTGTGTGTGTGTGTGTGTGTGTGTGTGTGTGTGTGTGTGTGTGTGTGTTACCCGAAGGCGTCCAGCAGTTTTCCGGACACAATATTAGTGGCATTAGTGTCGTGGCACGGCGGATCAGGGATATCAGAGCGTTTCCTGCACAGCTTAATGAGGTCTGAATTTCTGACGGTGTATATATGAGTGTGTGTGTGTGTGTTTGGACTCTTCATAATGCATTACATTTCTGACATTAAAAATGAATGACGGCCCTTTATCTCTCGGGTAATTTCATGCTGTGAGAGGATGTTGTGTAAAGCAGACGCCACACAGTCAACTCCTTTCCTCAATAACAGCCCAAATATATCCACAAAATCAGGTGCTTGGGATTGAGTGTGATGTGTTACGACCCAGGTCTAGGGTCAAGGACGTAACATAAATAATGCACTCTACAAACAAATAACTTTTAAGAACCCTTGGTGTCGGGATCGTTTATTTGTCTTTTTTTGTCTTTTTCTCTTCTTTTTTTAAACACCCAAAACGTGAAGCCTATACCTCGGAGAGGACCCACAAGGAAAATAATAAACAAAAGGTATACTCTATCTAAACACCCACAATAAAACTACCTACATCTTACAAAACAAATAACAGAAATAAAAATACAATACTAACCCTCACTTCCTACATATATATACAAAACAGGAGAAAATATTTACAATAAAGAAAAGTGTGGAGTCCAACCCCTACTGCTTCAACCGTGTATAAAACAATATTTTACAGTGATAACAAAACCAAAACAAAACTTACAAGCGGGGGAAACACTGGAGGGATAACAACAAGGGAACTAATTTTACACACACAACACAGGAATACACAATTCACAACAAGTGTTATAGTTTGTCCACTATTCAACCAACACGCCATCCATCTCCCTCTCCGCTCTCCCCGACCGTTCCACTTTTTAAAAGAGGCCCTCCGTCACTCCAGCCAATCCCCGGTGACGTCGCCGACGTAATTAAGGCG
>CAIGQW010054212.1:2009833-2022967 GCA_903798125.1 Danio choprae
CACACACACACACACACACACACACAAGCACACACATGCATACATACACATGCGCACACATGTAGGCACATACGCATACGCACACACATTTGCACTTACATATGCACACACACTCACACGAGCACACACACACATTCGCTCACATTCACATGAGCACACGTACACAAACACACATGTGCACACACACATGCATGCACACACACTCAAAAATACACACGCATTCACACACACGCATGCGCACACACACACACTCACACTTACACATACACACACATACACACAAATGCACTCGCATTCACATGCGCACACGTACGCGCACACTAACACACACATGCACATGTGCACACACACATGCATGCGCACACACTCATGCACACACTCACTCACACACACACACACACACACACACACACACACACACACACACACTCACAAATACACATACAAGCACACACGTATGCACACACATACACATGCGCACACATGTAGGCACACGCATGCACACACATTCGCACTCACACACACTCATACATACACACGCACACACACATGCACTCACATTCACATGCGCACACGTACACGCGCACACACACAGATGCATGCGCACACACACACACATGCATGCGCACACACTCATGAGCACACACACACACACACACACACACACACTCACAAATACACATACAAGCACACACGCATGCACACACATACACATGCGCACACATGTAGGCACACACACACTCGCACTCACACACGCTCATAAATACACACGCATTCACATACGCACACGTACGTACACACACACTTACACACACATGCACACGCGCACACACACACACACACACACACACACATGCATGCGCACACACTCATGCGCACACTCACGCACACACACTCACAAATACACATACAAGCACACACACACGCATGCACACACTGTGAAGGCGCTTTTGAAGAATGACATTTGTGGTGTGGTGAGTAAAGCTTTTCTCGTTTGCCCTCAATTCCTCATGTCATCTGTTGTTCATCTCATCATTTTGTGTGTCATTGTCTCATCCGAACCCGATCAGAACTGTCCTCGTGACATATTTTGTCTGATAACATCTCACTCTCATCTCTCATTTTCATTCATAAGACTTCTCCGCTTCTTCTCGTCTTGCATTCTGGCTTCTTCGTCTCCCAAATCATGTCTTGTCCTTCTTTTCTCAATCTCTCCTCTCATTTTTCTGCTATGGCTGTGCTCCATTGCACCTGTTGCTGTCAGTGTGAGAAAGAGTGTGTGAAACTGTGTGTGTGTGTGTAAGCTGTACACCTCTGCCTGAACAGCATCAGACCTGCCAGCGAAGAGAATGTGTGTGTGTGTGTGTGTGTGCGTGCCCTTGGCTGTCACACACAGTGACCCTCTGCTCTAATGAAGGCAGGGTCAGGATAGTATATGTGTGCGTATGTGTGTGTGTGAAGCTAGAGAGCAGCTAATTGGTGGATCTGCCAGCGCTGTGTGTGATTGAAGCATCAGTCTCTCCTGTTTCACCTCAGAGGGGAAAATACACACACAAACACATCTGCAAACACACTCATAACATTCAACACATTGGATCCATTCAAAAGAAGCCAGAAGCACCATTTCAGTGACATAAAACACCTCCTGAAATTCTGATCTGATGTTTTATGCACTTACCCCAGCAAGCGTTGTTTGTTTTTAAAAGACGTCTCTAATAGATGTCTCTAATAGATGTCTAATAGATGTCTAATAGATGTCCAATAGACGTCTAAACATAGTCGTCTTGGCTAAAACAAGGCTAAACTTGGGCTGTCAGTGAAAATCTAAGAATAGGCCAAAACTAGACTAGTCGGCAAATAAACAGAAATGAATGACTACACATATAGGTTGTTTTCAATCACGTTGACGCTCTAGTGATGCGCAAAATTCAGATGGAGGGCAGGAAGTAGAAAACTGAAAGGAAAACATTGAGGAAAGTCTGCATATTTGCGATTTATACCATATTTCAAAGGAGATATAAATAGAAAATAAGCACATATGTTGGGCATGATCCTTATATCATGAAGAGGTCGAGTTTTCTACTGAACTAAAATATATTTGCCTGTCCTAGAGGCGGTAGATACATGAAAAATACTATAGTAAATACTCTAGTGTTTAGAAGCGTACTATAGATAATTACTTGAATTAAACTGTCGTAGTTATTATATTGTTGCTGTGGTACGACACAACTGTAGTAATAAACAAATTATCCAATAGGCTTCAGTTTTCTAAGCTATAATCATCACACTGCATCACAGTTTACGCTAACGTTACAGTATTTATTACGGTTTATCAGTTTACTATACTACAGTATTCGGTAGCATTCATTAACTAAGAGTTGTACACATTATACACTTTACTGCATGATTCAAAAACATGTTTATTATGAATTACTATAGTTTTTCCCCATGCGGATATCTTCCAGACATCAGGAAATAACAGATGAAAGCATACAAAAGCGTGAACACACATTATTATTTATTTATTTATTTTTGTAAGGGGGAAAAAGGGCTCCGCAATATTAACCGTCTAGTTTTGTCGCAAGGGTCGCATTTCTTTTTTGTTCTGTCGATGAACGTACCATTAACAAACATTCACCGCTGCTGCGCATCTCGATGTTCACGTTACGGATGTTTATTCCGCCGAAACGCCAGTAAAGACTTGGATTATTGCAGAACAAGACGGAGATTTCATTACACGGCAGGTTATTTATAGTCTCCTGGATTTTGTATAAGTGTGGTGGTGTTTGTATCTGATTTTTATATAACACATTAACATATTTCTACACATAACTAGGCCTGTATATAATCTTTATTGGTGCTGTCAAACGAATTATCGTGTTCAAAAAACGTTGGTAGTCACGGATGTTTTGAAAGAATGTTTATTACATGCTGCATTTTCTTCTGTTTTTCAGCCAGTTTCTTGAACTTTCCGCCCTTTATGAGCAAAAACTTCGCCATTTCTTATTTTGGCCGATTATAAACACTTATAAACAACATAAAACAGAAATATTTTGACGTTCTGATAGCGATTCCTATGTAGAAGAATCACTTCCTGCCCTCCATCTGAATTTCGCGCGTCATCAATGACGTCATGTGAAAACATACAAAATCTAAAGTCTGTCTAATCTGTCATATAAAGTCTGTCTAATCTGTCTATTTGACGACTAGTCTAGTTTTGGGCTATTCTTAGATGTCTATTAGATGTCTATTAGATTTTCACTGTCAGCCCAATTTAGCCTTGTTTTAGCCAAGCTGTCTACATTTAGATGTCTATTAGACGTCTATTACACTCAAAACTGTTTGCTGGGACCGTTACGTGATTTTCAAAACACCCCCTGATTCATTCGTCAGAGTTGGGTTCATTTGGTTTCACCAGCCGTCCTGAATGTCATCATTTCATTAATATAATATGCACATTTTCATGCCCGGGCCAAAACTCTTGACATTTTGGACTTGACGTGGTTTTATGTACTTGATTTAGGCTGATTTCATACTTGGAGATTCGTCCTGAATGTCATGATTTAATTAATGTAATATGCATATTTTCGTGCTCACGGTTATATTAGAGTAGAGGAGATTTCTCATCTGAATATATTAGCATTTTCGCTGTACGCTCAGCAAAAGTGCCGTTCTCTGTGTGTAATGTCTTGTTGGTATATGCAACGTAACAATCGCATGAATAAAACAGTGACTTTGGCATCCTCTCAACCCTAATCATTGCGTAGATTGGGTTGCAAACAGCTAGCGCTTGTATTTTTGTGCTACATTAATGATTCGCTTCTGCCAGAAATACCATTTGAACAGAGACCAAGGAGCTCGGTTTCAGCCCAAGTATGAAAGCAGCGAGTAAAATATGTTCCCAGGCTGCTTTGCTGATGGGTTCATGAGAGTTTACCCGATTTGTATGATCCAGAAACTTGATTCGAGAGTAAACGTAATCATTTCCATGGTTTATTTTTGTTATTGTGACTGAGGTAGGAGCTCAGCAGATATTTACATATTCATCTAAATGTTGCTCTCAGCACTTCATAGGCCATCTGAATGTTGTGTATTAGCGAAGTCTTTCCAACTTGTTTGTGCTTTTGAACAGGGTGTCCGCGGGGTCTTAACAAGTTGTAAAACTTTATAAAGCAATGTAAATAAAAGTAATGTAAAAGTATTTAAAAGTCTTAAAGGTACCGCGAAGTGCGCATTTTTATTCAATGTTTGAAAAACGAAGAGAGAGCGGGCTCGTAGAGTAGCTCCTCCCCTTTTTAAAAAAGCAGCCAATAGCATTTTGTTTCATCACAGTACTTTTTACAATGCAACTTTAAAATATAATAACATACCGCATAGCTTTCCTACAGTTAATTTTCCAGGTAAAACCGGTGTATCAGTGCTGCTTGTACCTCATAAAATAGGTTTTAAACAATATGAGAGCAAGTAAATAATAGCAAAACGATTCTTTTTAACTGAACCGTCCCTTTAAACGGGTTGATGATAAGCGTCCTGAACTTCCATCAAGAGCTCGTCACTGAAAGGATCCGCTTCAGCCTCTCATTTCCACAGCAGTTTCATCCTAATGATATTTTCCAGCCGATTTGCGTTTGATCGTCAGCTGATATCGTTACATGAGTCAGCAAAAAAAAGACTGCAACAAAGTGCCGCTTGTTCTCCTAAACATTTCCCTTCCAGCTCTGCTCTTCCACTCGCCCCCGTTTCTCCACGCGCTTATCAAAGAGACCGAGAATGAAAAAGAGGGTTATAAAAATGAGAAGTGATAGTAGGTTTCAGCCTTTTGTAATGAATATCCCTCAGAGGTATTGAAATGCTAATTTTACGCACGCAGTTGGCAAAGTCGGCGAATCGTGAGGGAAAATTTGGGCGTCTGAAAGCAACCCCAACATTCTTTGGCTTCATTTGTGTCTTTTACTGTTGTGATGTTTAGCACTGTTTCTCGCTCTCTGAATCTCGTTTCCCACCTCGCTTTTTTTCCTTTCCTCTTCCAGACGCATGCATTTCTGGGACGTGTGGGATTTGGCAGTGTTGGGAAAGCTAGATTCAAACTACAACTTGCCAAGCTACAAGCTAGTTTAAGGAATAGTTCACTCAAAGTTGTATTTGTGTTGTTAAAAACCCATGTGAGTTTCTTTTTTCTTTTGTTTTTGTGGAGCATGAAAGGACAACTTTGAAGAATGCTGTTGAATAGCGACGAAGCGAACAGGGACTGAAGCTTTTAAGAATGGAATTACGATTACTCCAGGTCTTCCAAGTGGCATGACTGAATCATTTAATATCTTAAGAGTTCGAACTGAATCTGTCCGGCTCAAGAATGAATCATTCTGATCAACTGATTCATTGAAACTTATAGAATCTGTAAGCCTTCTTTGTTTAGAGATTCTAGTGACTTTGGAAACAGAAGGAATGGGAAATGTTTAATTGCGAATCATTTTATGCATCGATTCTGTGCAATTGAACTGATTCTCTTAATAGGAATCAGTGCTCAGTTTACATTATTGTGATTGAATGAATTGGTTAATAGTTTTGTGAACTTATCCTGTGGATCCGTCCATACTAACACTCTCTCCATCACTGAAATCAAATGAATTGTGAATCATTTTATGTTCTAGTGAGCAGCCTAATCAAACTGATTCTCTAAAATTAATCAAAAGTTTAGTTTTTATGTTTGTGTTCAAATGAATCATGAAGCAGCACGGTGGCTCAGTGGGTAGCACAATCGCCTCACAGCAAGAAGGTCGCTGGTTCGAGCCCCGGCTGGATCAGTTGGCATTTCTGTGTGGAGTTTGCATGTTCTCCCTGTGTTCACGTGGGTTTCCTCCGGGTGCTCCAGTTTCCCCCACAGTCCAAAGACATGCGGTATAGGTGAATTGAATAAGCCTAATTGGCCGTAGTGTATGTGAGTGTGTGCAAGAGTGTGTGGGTGTTTCCCAGTGTTGGGTTGCGGCTGGAAGGGCATCTGCTGCGTAAAACTTGTGCTGGATAAGTTGGCGGTTCATTCCGCTGTGGCGACCCCTGATTAATAAAGGGATTAAGCGGAAAAGAAAATGAATGAATGAATCATGAATCCAAACTGATTCTCTTAAATGAATTGAAATGTAATTTTTCATTATTGCATTCATTGTTGTGTTCAAATGAATCATGAATCATTTTATATTCAAGTTCTAATGAACTGCTTAAACTAACTGATTCACTAAAATGAATCGAAAATTCAGTCTTCATTTTTGTTCAAATGAACCATTAATCATTTTATATACAAGTTTTAAATTAACAGCCCAAACAAACTGATTCTCTAAAATGAATTGAAATGTAATTTTTTTTATTGAGTTCAAATGAATCAAGATTTTTTTTTATATACAAGTTCTAATAAACTGCTCAAACAAATTGATTCTCTAAAATGAATCAAAAATTCAGTTGTCTGAGATTCTCTAGAACATTTTCATGATTATAACTGAATGAATCTTGAATCATTTTTGAACAGGTACTAGCGAACTACAGCAATTCTCTGAAATGAATTGCAATTGTCTAGTTTTTATTGTAATTCATTTTTATATATTCTTTTTTGAACAGGTTTTAGTGAATCACAAAATCAAACTGATTCTCTAAAATGAATCGAAAATTCAGTTTTTTTTTTTTTACATTTTTGTTCAAATGAATCATAAATCATTTCATCTGCCCAAACAAACTGATTCTCTAAAATGAATAAACAATTCAGTTTTCATCTGTGTTCAAATGAACCATGAATCATTTTATTTACAAGTTCTAATGAACTGCTCAAACAAACTGATTCCCTAAAATGAATCGAGATGTAATTTTTCATTATTGTGTTCAAATGAATCATGAATCATTTCATCTACAAATTCTAATGAACTACCCAACCAAACTGATTCTCTAGTCCTCTAAAGCGTTTCCATGATTATAACCGAATGAATCATGAATCATTTTATGAACCGGTGCTAGCGAACTAATCCTCTGAAATGAATTGGAACTGTCTAGTTTTTATTATAATAATCAAATTCATCTTTTTGAACCATCAAACCAGTCCCATTCTCTAACCAATTCCCCATTATCATAACTGAATGAATCAGTGAATCGTTTTCTGAATCGGTTTCTAATAAACAGCCCAAACGTTTTACTAAAATAAATGAGCCAGCGTTCAATGAGAAGCACAGAGGACGACTTGCATAAAACAACAACAAAAAGCTCCATTTATTGTGAGATGTAAGTGAGTAAAGGATGAAGTTGAAGCACGGTGTCTAATTTTAGTGAGTTTTCTGCCGTCTCTGTGCTTGACTGATTTCCGCTGGAGCTCTGCCAGTGTAAAGGCTCCTCTGGCTGCATTTCTCCAACACCGGGAGAGACACAAATTGAGAGGGGTCAGAAAAAAATGAGGTGCACCGTAATTAGCCGAGTCTCACCGTTTCTCTCTCTCTCCTCGTTACGGCGCTTCGTGCTGCTATTGTTTGGCTGTCACATCCAGAGGGAAACAGCGCTGGCGGGGGTGTGGAAACTCGGAGCCGGAGAAACACTGACCTGCTTCATTCTGAGCACATCTTTCACTCAATCTCTTACTTTTGTATTTTATTTTTCCCCCGGCGGCCTAGAAATATCAGCGCACTGCTTGGATGCTGTTCAGAAGAGAGAAAAAAAACTGCTCAGAAACCTCTGGGTGCGTTTCACCTTGGTAATTTGGTCAATTAGGGTAATCTTGGAAATGATATCAGATATTAGATTAGATTTGTGGCAAAAGTGCTTTCAAAATGAATGTAAATGCCACCACAATTCGAAAACGGCCTCATATGCACATATTATACAGCTGTAGAAAAAAATCAAGAGACCACTTTTCAGAGTTTACTTGATTTATGAACTATGGGTTTGTTTATAATGCTGATATGTTTCTTTTATTCCATGAAAGTCTGAAAAGGTTTAGTTTTTTCTTCAGTAAATGGCATTTATTCCACCAAATGCTGATTTCATTCATTCATTCATTCTCATTTCGGCTTAGTCCCTTTATTAATCTGGGGTCGCCACAGCGGAATGAACCGCCAACTTATCCAGCATATGTTTTATGCAGCGGATGCCCTTCCAGCTGTAACCCATCACTGGGAAACATCCACACACTCTCATTCACACACATACACTACGGACAATTTAGCTTACCCAATTCACCTGTACCACATGTCTTTGGACTTGTGGGGGAAACCGGAGCACCCGGAGGAAACCCACGCCAACGCGAGGAGAACATGCAAACTCCACACAGAAACGCCAACTGACCCAGCCGAGGCTTGAACCAGTGACCTTCTTGCTGTGAGGCGAACGTGCTACCCACTGTGTCACCATGAGGCCCAAATGCTGATTTCTTAACTCTTTAAAGCATTGGTTATGTGTAGGCCCACGCGGAAGCTGCGCGCTCAGAAATACGCCGATTTTAGCCCAAATGTTCATTTGATTTATTTACAACACAGTTTGTAAAGTCATGTTTTTCGTCTCTTAGTCGCTAGATATTACATGAGAAACTTGCTTCGTTCACCAAATAAGTGGATCTAATTGGATTTGCATTGTAAAGATTAAATAAAAGTTAAAGAGGTTTTATTTTGATTTCATATATTAGTTTTTTAGTTTCGATACTCTTAAAATCATTCGGCATAAGTCCACTGAAATAGCAAAAAATGTACGCAGATTCTCTCTGGGCCTAAATATGTGTAATAAATGATTAAACATGACACCTATTTTGATTTCAAGAGTTCACACTTAGCTGATGATTGGTAATATAGCTTGTTTGGCATGCTGTCCCGGGAGAGAGCCCTGAGCTCACGAGATCCTCGAGCCCTGGGCTCCCTCCCGTTTGCAGGGCGAGAGGGGAGCTTGAGCTCAGGTAGATCTCGATGAACTCCCCCGACTTATTTCTGGCTAAAAGAATGGCTGAAAAGAGATGTATACTTATTAAGAGCTTGGCAATGGTATTGCTTAGAGTGTTTAATTTATTTAAATTGTGTGTTTTTGGACTGTGGGAGGAACCCGGAGAACTGGGGGAAAACCCACACGAGCACGGGGAGAACAAGCAAACTCCACACAGAAATGTCAACTAGTTTAGTTGGGACTTTAACCAGAGACATTCTTGCTGTGAGGCGACAGTGTTAATCACTGGGCCACCGTGTCGCCCATCTGGGAAAGAGGAGGAGGAGGAGTAGGGGTGGGTGGGGGGATTTCTTCAAGACGAAGGTACTGAGATAAGAGAACTCTGGTTATTTATGGTGATTTAGGAATCATCTGATTGGTGAATCAGTCGCGAGCTGATGCGGGACTAGCTGTAAGCAATCATAAGCACGTGATCCTCTCGAAATTAGTTTATAAATAAACTTCACTTAGTTTTTTGACAAGTGTCATCAGTAAGTAACAGAATAAAACAATAATGTATTTGTAGTGTACTCAAACACTACACTATTAATCATAAAAAGAAAAGGAACACAACATTTTAAAGATAATTTAAATGCAGGAATGCATTAAAGCAAGGCAGTTAAACACCAGCATATTACTCTAGTCTTAACCCTAAGCCCAAGTAATAACAACGACACATTCGGTATTAATCCACAGTGGCAAAAGTTGAACTATTTTGAAAACTGACGTGTGAGGAACCGCTGATGGTGGCCATAGCAACAAACAGCAAAGGATCACACAATATGTGAACAGCCCCATAAAGGTTTAACCTGGGAGATGCAGTACAAGCACTGATCTATAATAGATAAGTGATTACAAGCCACGTGGAGCGATTACAACTTATAACACACAATTAAACACATAAACTACACAAAACGAGGCAACAATTTTAATTACATTTACATATTATGACAGGCTGCACGGTGGCGCAGTGAGTAGCACAATCGCCTCACAGCAAGAAGGTCGCTGGTTCGAGCCTCGGCTGGGTCAGTTGGCATTTCTGTGTGGAGTTTGCATGTTCTCCCCGTGTTTGCGTGAGTTTCCTCTGGGTGCTCCGGTTTCCCCCACAAGTCCAAAGACATGCTCTACAGGTGAATTGGGTAGGCTAAATTGTCCGTAGTGTTTGTGTGTGAATGGGTGTGTGTGGATGTTTCCCAGAGATGGGTTGCAGCTGGAAGGGCATCCACTGCGTAAAACATATGCTGGATAAATTGGCAGTTCATTCCGCTGTGGCGACCCCAGATTAATAAAGGGACTAAGCCGAAAATAAAATGAATGAATGAATATTATGACCCGGAGGAAGAAGAAACTAGTTACTGACAAAGTCCCATACATAATAGTCTCTGCTGCTCTTTCATTTAGTAGCAAACATAAACTGCAACTGCAGCATAGGTTATTGTATCAAAAATCAGTAAAATGACAGGAACAAACACAGCACACGGTTGGCTATACTGTGGTGGTGTTGTGAAAATGAACTTTAACCCTTTATTCCCCGCAGCCGAATCTCCATCTGTCAGTGATTGCCATCTTCGCATCATGATCAGTCCCGTGATCCTCCGCGCTCCGCTAGTGTCTGTAGGGTAAGCGCGTTCACATTTTACCGGATCTGGAACTACATATCTGGTGATGTACCGTATCGACGTCGACGCGTTCAAGCAAAAGATCCGAGCCCAACACAATCCATTTATTCGACTCTGAATCGGCTATTTTGTTAAAGAATCAATAGTTTTAAACACGGCGCACTTTCAGATTTAAACCTCAGCTGGATGTTTCCATTCACTTAAAGCTGTGTTACACACTGCATGGAAGCTCATTTTCAAAAACCCATAATAGGGGCTCTTTAGTTGCAGCTTCCGGTTCATGCGGACTTCACATAAACATCACACATTTAAATCTTACGATTTATTTTATTCTGTTTCCCTCAGTGTTTTTATATTTAATGCTGATGTAAATCTTGCTTTGCTCTGACAGTTTGCCATGCTGTAACAGGTTAGGACGTGTAATGCCAGCCATCTTGTTTTGCTTTTGTCTGATGATTTGAATAGTTGTGTAAGTCTTCTGGCGTCTCTCTGGCTCTCAAAAGTGGGTCCAAACTCGTCTTCCTGACATAAACTCTTTGAGAAGATCCCATTTGTTTTTCCCTCGTAGCAGCAGTCCAACACTGTGACGAAGCGATTTGAAAGCCATCTCTTCTTCTTTTAATCTGAACTTTTGTTCCAAGCTGCCACAACAGGTTATTTGACCAGTTTCTGTTTATATAGAGTTTTAGAAGTAAAAGCTCCAGTGATTTATTTAAGAACTGATGAACTTTAAAAACAGACCTGTTGTGGATTTGTTATTCAAATCTAAATGCTTTTGTTGAATCCTTTTCTGGGCGGCTCAGTGGCTCAGTGGTTAGCACTGTCGCCTTACAGCAAGGAGGTCGCTGGTTCAAGTCCCGGCTGGGCCAGTTGGCATTTCTGTGTGGAGTTTGCATGTCCTCATGAGTGTGTGTGAATATGAGTGTGTATGGGTGTTTCCCAATACTGGGTTGCAGCTTAAAGTGCATTCGCTGTCTAAAACATATGCTGGAATAGTTAGAGGTTCATTCCGCTGTGGCGACCCCTGATAAATAACGTACTAAGCCGAAGGAGAATGAATGAATGAATCCTTTTCTTGATAATAAAGCAACTTATTTTTTTAAACAATTGGTTATTAGCCAGATTCCTGCAGAAAACTACGTTACCCATAATGCTCTACAGAAAGATCCACCAATCAGTGAGCAAAGCGTACGAAATATTTAGCTCCGCCCAAGACAATATGGCATTGAAGATGATGTAATGAAGCTCAAAATATGATGTCAAAATATTTTGTAAATATTTGCATAATTTCGTCGTCGTTTGTGATTTCATTGTCATTCCCAAAACTTCAGGGTACTGTAGTTTTTTCCTCGTTAAAGCCCTCCGCCTCTTTTTGTCACAGTACTTTTGTCTTTTTATACAATTTCTATATCCTTCTTTGGGTAACACTTTAGATTAACGGTCCATTTGTTAATGTTAATGTATTTACTAGCATTAACTAAGTATAATCTTGTAAAACATTTATTAATCATAGTTCAACCTTAACTAATACATTATTAAAATCCAAAGTTGTGCTTGTGAACATTAGTTAATTAACAGTGAGTTGACATGAACTAACATTAAGAAACATGAATGAATACTGTAATAAATGTATTACTAATAGTTTGTTCATAACATTGTTGTAACATTAACTAATGGACCATTATTTTAAAGTGTTACCCTTCTTTGCTTAAAAGCATAGTTTGTAATGTTGGGATTCTCCGTATAGTTGGTTGATTTGCTTTTAACTCTTTAACAAAGACGTTTTAGGGAAAAAAATAATGGGAAAAAAGTTGTGGACGGGCACTAATAGGTAATCTCACTGGGTAGCCCCGCCCATGGTGCAATCCTATTGGAGCAGAGTTCCATTTCACTATTTGGATATATGAATAACACTATATATGTTTGGAGTTTGTTGTTGTTGTTGAATTGTGCAGTATTTTTGGTTTCACAATTGGACAAAATGTGAAATATTTAGTTTGGTTCATGACTTAATGTTTTAGCATAGAATTTTTTAAATCTCTATTGGAAAAATGAATGGAATATATACTGGGCGGGCACTAATGCTCTGATAGGCCATCTTAATGCATAGCCACGCCCATGGCAGAATCTCATTGGATCAAAGTTCCATTTCACTATTTAGATGTATGAATAGCACTATATATGTTTGGAGTTTGTTGTTCTTGTTAAATTGAATGATATTTTTGTTTTCAGAATTCAACTAAATTTATTATTTTTGGTTTGGTTCATGACGTAACACTGTATCACAGACCTGTACAGTGACGTAACACTGTATCACAGACCTGTACAGTGACGTAACACTGTATCACAGAACTGTACAGTGACGTAACACTTTATCACAGAACTGTACAGTGACGTAACACTTTATAACAGACCTGTACAGTGATGTAACACTTTACAACAGACCTGTACAGTGATGTAACACTGTATCACAGAACTGTACAGTGACGTAACACTTCATAACAGACCTGTACAGTGACGTAACACTTTACAACAGACCTGTACAGTGATGTAACACTTTATAACAGACCTGTACAGT
>CAIGQW010054212.1:2032573-2046171 GCA_903798125.1 Danio choprae
GGAGGAAACCCACGCCAACACGGGGAGAACATGCAAACTCCACACAGAAATGCCAACTGACCCAGCCGGGACTCGAACCATCGACCTTCTTGCTGTGAGGTGACAGTGCTAACCACTGAGCCACTGTGCCGCCTGAGGCCCGACAATCTTATATAAAGATAAAAAGACGGCAATATCAGACAAAAAGTCAATTCTGAGGCTTTTTCTTTTCTTTTTTTATTGGAATAACATGCACTGGCAAATAACTGACAAAAAACTGAATCATGTGTTATGAAGGTGTCGGGATCATTTGGATTTGATGTCATGAAGGGTCTGGTAGTGTGCTCTTTGCAGTCATGTTCTGCAGTTTCTCAGCCAGAGTTTGTGATGGAAACATCTGCCGCTGTACTGAGCATCGACTCCCTCTGGATCTCAACCAGCTTCTGCTTTCACCGCGGTACTGCTGCTCTGAATGACGCGGCTGTCTGGCCTTTTACATGACTACATTTCTCCAGTCGCTGATATGAGAGGCTGTTATTACTTCTCTGCTTCACTGATTCGCCGCCTTTCAGCTTTATATTGTTCCGCTCAGCGTTTAGGCAACAATATATACAGTTGAAGTCAGAATGATTTGCCCTCCTTTTTTTTCAAATATTTCCCAAATGATGTTTAACAGAGCAAGGAATTTTTCACAGTATTTCCTATAATATTTTTTCTTCTGGAGAAAGTCTTATTTGTTTGATTTCGGCCAGAATAGAAGCAGTTTTTAGTTTTTAAAACCATTTTAAGGTCAATATTATTAGCCCTCCTAAGCAATATTTTTTTTTCGCTTGTCTACAGAACAAACCACCGTTATACAATGTAGGGCTGCACGATATTGGAAAAGAACTGACATTACGATATTTTCATTCACTGTGATATATGTTGCAATATAAATGCAGTTTTGGCACATGACTTGAATAGCTTGTAAAAAATTCATAATTTTAGTTCGATTGGGATAATTCTGTTGGGCAGCGGGTCTGCAAAAAATATAATTGAATAAATGACAAGCAAAGTTAAATACAACAGAGAAAAGATGCAAATAAACAATGATTCCTGATTTTGTGGGAAGTCAAACAGTATTTAGAAGCAGAAATTCAGTAATCACTGTATAATAATAATAATAATAATCATAATAATATTAACACTTTATCATTTTAATTGAGTAATTAATTATTCATTCATTCATTCATTTTCTTTTTGGCTTATTCCCTTTATTTATCAGGGGTCGCCACAGCGGAATGAACCGCCAACTTATCCAGCATATGTTTTACACAGCGGATGCCCTTCCAGCTGCAACCCAGTACTGAGAAGCACCCATACACACTCATTCATACACACACACACTCGTACACTACGGACAATTTAGCTTACCCAATTCACCTATAGCACATGTCTTTGGACTTGTGGGGGAAACTGGAGCACCTGGTGGAAACCCACACCAACACGGGGAGAACATGCAAACTCCACACAGAAATGCCAACTGACCCAGCTGAGGCTTGAACCAGTGACCTTCTTGCTGTGAGGCGCCTGCAATTAATTATATAATGTACAATTAATCTTTAATCTACAAATGTTCAATTTATTGTGCCCAAATGGCTTAAATTTGCATCATATTCTTACAGTCAGGCCTTAAAAACACAAGTAAATAATAAACTTTAAGGTTAGAATTTGTAATTACTCCACTATGCTGTAACTGTAATGTCTGGTCAACTATAATCCCAACTGCATTGCAGATCCCTGCGATGTGACTATAGCAGACTCGCACATTACGATATCGATGCTGAAACGATATATTGTGCAGCCATAATTCATTCATTCATTTTCTTTTCAGCTTAGTCCCTTTATTAATCAGGGGTCGCCACAGCGGAATGAACCGCCAACTTATCCAGCATGTTTTACGCAGTGGATGCCCTTCCAGCTGCAACCCAGCACTGGGAAAGCAGCCATAATACAATGACTAATTACCCTAACTTACCTTAATAATCTAGCTAAGCCTTTAAATGTCACTTTAAGCTGAATACTAGTGTCTTGAAAAATATCTAGTCAAATATTATGTGCTGTCATCATGGCAAAGATAAAAGAAATCAGTATTAGAAATGAGTTATTAAAACTATTATGTCTAAATAATGTGTTGAAAATCTTCTTTCCGTTAAACATAAATTGGGGAAAAAATATACAGGAGGGCTAATAATTCTGACTTCAACTGTATAGGAGAATGAATGTACAGTCAGCGAGTAACTGGCACATGTAAACTAGACCATTTCCTACAGCAAAAATGCTAAACTATCACTTCCCGACAGGGGACCAATCGGAAGTCATCTGGCTGAACAGGAAGTTGAGGGACATTCCTGACATCTTTGGAGATTTGCTTCACATAAACACTGCAATGTTTGAGTGTAGATAAATGCTAAACTGTCATTTGTAGAAAGACGAAAGCAGGGTGACACCAAGGACTTCCTGTTGAGATTTTGATGATTTCCTATTTGTTGATTCAGGAAGGGGTGACGTGGTGGCGCAGTGGGTAGCACAATCGCCTCACAGCAAGAAGGTCGCTGGATCGAGCCTCGGCTGGGTCAGTTGGCATTTCTGTGTGGAGTTTGCATGTTCTCCCCATGTTAGCGTGGGTTTCCTCTGGGTGCTCCGGTTTCCCCCACAAGCCCAAAGACATGCGGTACAGGTGAAATGGGTAAGCTAAAGTGTCCGTAGTGAATGAGTGTGTATGGGTGTTTCCCAGTGATGGGTTGAATATGCTGGATAAGTTGGCGGTTCATTCCGCTGTGGTGACCCCTGATTAATAAAAGGGACTAAGCCAAAGGAAAATGAATGAATGATTCAGGAAGTGATTAGTTTATTTTATTTTACAAGTTGAATAAATGAGGTCATCGTGTCAACACAAAGTGTTTTAGAGGCTTTATTGGATGGAGGAAAACGAGGGAAATCATTTTCTGTAATTTCCTCAAACATTTAATGACTTTCTATTGGTTTATTGGAAGTTTAGCATAGTTTAAGCATGTTAGCATTCCACAAACATGTTGGCTAACGTGTACGAATGTAGCTGTTAGCATCTATTTGTCAAAAAAACTGAAGTATTTTTGAGTCTTTAATGGAAGGACAAACTGCAGAGGAACCATTTTTTTTACTTCCTCTTATGTTTGACTACTTCCTCTTTGTTGGTTCGAAGTTTAGCATATTTGATGCATATTAACATTTCACAAACATGTTTGCTAACCTCTATTTTGTCTACAGATTAAAGAGTTTTTATTTACTAGAAAAGTTTTTCTTGGTCAAATCTACACTGAAACCTTGACATTTCTACACTTCCTGTTTCCTCCAGGAAGACATAGTATAGTGCATTTTCTAGGTGATATCATAAATCAACATCTATCAACATATTGAGGTCTTTTAGAGTCATTGTTTGGAAGGACACACTGTAAGGACTGTTGCTCACCTTGTTCAGTGACTTCCTGTTGATAGACTGGAAGCGAAAATGCCTTCGCATTTTTAGCATTGCATAATTATGGTTGGTAACATATTTAACAGTTCACTCTTTTAGAGTCTGACAAGCTATACAGGAAGTCTACAATATCACTCAGTGTCCTGTTTGGTTTGATGGTTGCTTATATATTTATCATTAAGCTCATTTTAAGTTTGATTACCAACAGAGGACGTCGAAGGCCCCGCTTACACTGCCAGTTAAATGTGACCCAATTTCGATTTCTTGCTCATATGTGACACAGATCGGATTTGTTCTATGACCGTGTAAACAGAGATCGGTTTCAGGTCTCCTTCATATGTGGAAATAAATCAGATATAAATGGGATATGTGACAATGCGACTATCATGTAAACAGGCAGATCTGATTCATTGAGGCATTTCGATTTGTACGTCATTGAACTTGCGACAGTGTGGTACTTCTCCACGGTTTACTGACGTAGAAGGAAGAGCGTGTGTGGAGACGCCGACACGGAAAACAACATCAACAGACGAAACATGGAGGAGGAATGTCTCTCTTGTACCCACAAATTCCTCTGAATGGTGGAGGACACCATATATAAACCATAGGCGCAAGCTGCGATGACGGCCCTTTCCCTCCTCATCCGCCTGGCACAGATGCTAGAACCCGCCTTTACGCATACGCCACGCAAACTATTCCAGCATGTGTTTTACGCAGAAGATGCCCTTCCAGCACAACCCAGTACTGGGAAACACCCATATACTCTTGCATTCACACACACACACACACTCATACACTACGGCCAATTTAGTCCATCCAATTCACCTACAGCGCATGTCTTTGAGCCGTGGGGGAAACCGGAGCACCTGGATGAAACCCACGCCAACACAGGGAGAACATGGAACTCCACACAGAAATGCCAACTGGCCCAGCCGGGACTCAAATCAGCGACCTTCTTGCTGTGAGGCGACAGTGCTAACCACTGAGCCAGCGTGCTGCCTAATGTCATCCATAATATTAGTATTAGTAATATTAGTACTGCCAAAATACTTTTCTGAAGGCTTTTGAAAAGATTGTCCCATAATGTTGATTTGGTACTTCCAAGAACATGATGGTGCTACCATAGTAAATATCCAAAATACCATGGTAGTACCATGGTAGTAAGTTGAATTGTGCTCCAATGATCAAAAACAACAACATGAAATTAGCAACACTATAGTCTCGGAGAAATCAACAATGGTTTCAGTTTGTTGGCAAAGCGGCGCAGAAGCACCCACACACACATTTTGTCTCTCTTCAGATGTTTCTTGGCTTCGCTGTCTCACATATGTTTTTGTTTTTGCGTGCGTTCCAATATAGCATTAAATGAATGGTTTCTGTAACTGGCATTTTTCAGTAATTACAGTCTGACGATGTCTCATTCTCAGTGCAAGAGTCCCACCACAGGAGCACAAATTACTGTCAGCGACGGGGCCTGTTGACACCAGATTATTGGTATTTGTGAAGCCGTCACGAAGCCGCCCTCATTTAGCACATTTCCAGAGGAAACCACCGCTTTAATAACCGCAACGTCGGACTCTCTTACACTGACGGATTTGACCCGCAGGTTTTGAATTTTCTGCTCGGCGACTCTGAAAAGCGCTTCCATATTTTCATTAGCCAAACAGTTTGACTCCTCCCCCCGCCACGGGTGCGACACGCGGCTGTAAACAGCATTATCTGGGATCTCAGCGGGATTTCGAATGCTTGTGTAATCCTGTCATTTCATTCATGGATACCTCCAGGGTTATTCTGGGATGCCGCTGTTCAATCTGCCCGCCTGTCCGCTCGTGCCTGCGAGGGAGATTGAATTCCCTGGGCTCGCACACACACACACACACACACACACACACACACACACACTCACGCACACACACACACACACATTGTGATCACCTACTCATCTCCAGCGCTATCAGAGTGAAACAGAGACCCGTGTTGAACTGAAGCTGCTTGTGCTGAGGATTACGCCGAGGCCGTGAACCCTTTTAACTGGTCAGGCCCACAGGAGGAGCCGGAGACCTGTGGAGATGCAGAGGTGGATGCTGACTCTACTGCCGGTGGGAGAGTCCATTAGTGCAGGGGATGCTCCCTCCAAATTAAAATGAACTCGATTTGCATGGTTAAATAAAACGCCTTTGTTTGGTCATTCATCTTCTTCATATTAGCCTTTGGTCTATTTATCCTTCTCTCTGTCCTACTATCTAACTGTCCTTTTGTCTATCTATACGTGTGCCCATCCATCTGTCTTTGTTCTTCTGTCCATCTATCTCTCCGTCTATACTTTAGTCTATACTTCTATTTGTCAATCCACTGCTCTAACCAGTCCGTCTGTCCATCCGTCCGTCCATCCATCCATCCATCGCATAACCTGCGGTGTACCACAGGGATCAGTCTTAGGTCCAAAACTTTTTAGGAAATAAGCAATAATTTAAGAAATTGTTAAATGTCTGTCTGTCTTTTTATTTCTTACATATGTCAATCACCTAAAGCCCCCCCTCCAAAAAAAACAAAACAATACATGTTCAGTCTAATATTAAAAATTGGACTCAATTTGCATAGTTAATGTTGGTTAAATTGCCCATCCTTCTATCCGTCTTTGTTCTTCTGTCCATCTATCTCTCTCAGTCTGTACTTAAGTCTATACTTTTATTTGTCAATCCACTGCACTTATCCTTCTGTCTCTCTGTCCTTCTACTTGACTCTCTATCATTTTATCTGTCCTTCTGTTTATCTGTTTTCGTCTATGTGTTTGGTCGCCCATCCCCTTTATTTTAACTTTCTATCTGTCTATCCTTCAAAACATTTTAGGAAATAAGCAATAATTAAAAAAAAATTGTAAACGTCTGTCTGTCTTATGTTTTTTACATATGTCAATCACCTAACCCCCACCCTCCCCAAAAAACCCCCCCGAAACAATACATGTCAGTCTGATATAAAAAATTAGACTCTAATTGCATAGTTAATTCCTGTTAAATAAAAAAACGCCTTTGTTTAATAGCCCTCGGTCTATCTATCCATCTCTCTATCCTCCTATCTATCTGTACTTTTGTCTAACTATACGTCTGCCCATCCTTCTATCAGTCTTTATGTTCTTTTGTACATCTATCTCTCTCAGTCTATACTTTATTCTATACTTCTATTTGTCAATCCACTGCGATTATCCTTCTGTCTCTCTGTCCTTTGACTTGTCTGTCTGTCTGTCTGTCTGTCTGTCTGTTACATAACTTGCAGTGTACTGCAGGGATTTGTCTTGGGTCCAAAAGTTTTTAGGAAATAGGCAATAACTTAAGAAATTGGTAAACGCCTGTTTGTATTTTGTTCTTTATGTCTGTCAATCAGATGTTTCCCAGTGATGGGTTGCAGCTGGAAGGGCATCCGCTGCGTAAAAACATATGCTGGATAAGTTGGCGGTTCATTCCGCTGTGGCGACCCCAGATTAATAAAGGGACTTAGCCGAAAGAAAATGAATGAATGTCTGTCAATCACCTAATCCTTTTCCCCCCTAAACAATACTTGTTTTAATTCACCTTCCTGTCATTCAAACTGCAATTCATTCATCCTTATTGCCAGCTCCATTCAAATTCAACTCTGAATTGGAATTTAAGAACCATTTTTAATTCAATTTCGAATGGCACAGCGGCCCTGACTATGTGTAGCATGTGGGACGCGGTCCACTTAATGTGTCATTTGCTGCTAACGGTAGCATGCCAGCCCTCCCTCCTCTCAATATTCAGCATGTAGGGGTCAAACGCTGACCTTTTTAAAGCAGAAGACGGCAGTAGTATATTTTCAAACCATTAGCTTACCGCTGTGCGCCTCGAATGCTAATCGTGAAGAATGATGGCTTTTGCATTGCGGCGAGTTCCTCTTATTTGTCAGCCACCCGGATAGTCGACCTTGTGTTGGCGTGGCTCTCTCTAATCCCTCGGGCTCTTTCCAAGCGTCCACGTTGGTGGTGGGGGGGAGGAGGTTTGCCGTTTCCACGCCTGAAATCTTTGTAATAACTTTCTCTATCACCTCGCCGATCTCCCACCAGAGCTGAATCTGGACCTTGCTGTAATAGAGTGCTGGCGAGCGTGGCGGTAATAAATGTTACGCGATTTACTGGGATAAATATGGAGAAATGACTCTCACGTACTGTAAACGAAACTCTGGGTCATAAGTGGGAGGTGTGTGTCCTCTGCTTGAATTTTATTTTATTTCTTTCATCTCTGGGTGTGAATCCTTGTTAAAAAAAAGTCAAGTGTGTGGGTTAGCGGGTGCGTTTCCAATTGGCAGAAGACTTTAAGACACTCGCGGAGGGAATGAGACGCCAGCAAATTGCTTCGCATCTGAATTAAACATGTTGCTCGTTCACGCCTCACCGCGATGGACAGCCGAAAACACGATGCAGCTGGAGAAAATGACTTTTTAAGTGGGGTATTTATGAGATGCTATTGTATTCATTTGATTATAATAAAGCTGCCGGTGTGGAGGTGAATGGCAACTAGAAGGCAGGAACGGTCTCCGTGTCTGTCTTTTCAAGCCCGTGATGGCTTTTTATGAGTAAAACTGATAGCCGATCGCTGTCGTGATGCATAAAGAGGGACTTAATAAAAAGGGGTTTCCGCTTGAATGATGGTAAGTGGATGCCGGAACAAGGCTGAAAAAAGGTCTTACAGACCACCGAGAACTCTCGTTTTATACTGGCCTTGTGGTGGTTTATGCTTGACTGATGGTAAACGGATGCCAATAGAGCTGAAAAAGATTAATGTTAGATGACGTGATGCATAAAGAGTTACTATAAAGTGAACATAGAGAGTTTGTGGCTGTTTATGATGGTAAGCTGATGGAGTGACGGTGTGGAAAAAAACCATTGTCGAAACCACCACTGTTATTTCTTTCATTGTCGCTAATAGTTATTGGTGCATAAAGAACAGCATGTCGGATTTTAAAGAGGTTTTGTGGAAAAAATTTGAAAGAGAACAGATTCTTGTGATGGATTATGCTTAAATGATGGTGAACAAAGTGAGTAACGGTTGAAGAAGAGCTTATCGACTGTCACTACCTTACTTTTGTTCATTGTTGCGATTATAGAGTGACTTAAAAAGAAAATGTCTGTTTTTATACAGGTTTTGTGGTGGATTGTGCTTGAATTATGGTAAACGAATGCAGTAGCAGAGTTGAAATAAGATATTTCTATATATGTGGGGTGGCACGGTGGCTCAGTGGTTAGCACTGTCACCTCACAGCAAGAAAGTCGCTAGTTCGAGCCCCGGCTGGACCAGTTCGCTTTTCTGTATGGAATTTGCATGTTCACCCCCTGTTTGTGTGGGTTTCCTCCGGGTGCTCCGGTTTCCCCCCCAGTCCAAACACATGCGCTATAGGTGAATTGGGTAAACTAAATTGGCCGTAGAGTACGAGTGTGAATGTGAGAGTGTATGGGTGTTTCCCAGTACTAGGTTGCAGCTGGAAGTGCATCCACTGCGTAAAACATATGCTGGAATAGTTGGCGGTTCATTCCACTGTGGCAGTGTTAATTTTGACAGCAAATTCTGATTTAGTCTTAGTCTTAGTCTTTGGAATAATACACAATTTAGTTTTAGTCCTATTTTAGTCATCTGAAATCTTTTAGTCTTAGTCTAGTTTAGTTGACTAAATATTATAGGAGTTTTAGTCTTAGTTTAGTCTTAAGTCTTTTAGTCTTAGTCTAGTTTTAGTAGACCAAATATTAGCAGATTTTTCTCCATAATTCACGTAATTGTAAGTATATTACAATATATGGAAGCATATAAAGAATACAGGCACATATCTAATTGTTGTAATAAAAAATATATATTTTATTAAATGTCAAAAACATGAGTCTTTTTCACAAAAATAACCATAAGAACTGCTCTCCCAGAACAATATACATGCCCCCTGACAAAGATATGCATTGTCCCTGAAATATATGAAACGCATACGAGGATATAATAAATGATTTACAAAGTTGTGATTTTTTTCTTCTTTCTTGCCATATAACGTGCGTTCCCGTGTGTGCAAACACGAACACACACACCTTTTGTCGAGTCATATATAACACCACAACATCTGTTATAATAGTACACATATTTATATTAATTAATTCAACGAGACAATTCGTTTAATCAATACTATTCAAAGTTAATTTGCTTTGGCTTCTAATTTATTCCAAGTTTAGCAGAATCACGGTGGTTTAACTGATAGAATAACCTTACCGTTAGCGTTTATGCATACCTTGATGTGTATTTCTGGATGAGCAGTCTGTAAATGTCGCTTCAAGTTGGTGGTGTTTTTCCCAGCGATTTTTACTCCACATTTTTTACAGACGCTCTTGTTGTCCTTGTTGTCATATGTGAAGTTTGACTAGATGTCAATTCTTCGTCTTCGTCCTAGACTAAGCTCTGACATTTCTGTCTGTCTATGAGACATACCGCTGCCCTCGGACCGCGTGTTGCTAACGAGAAAAGTCAACTTAAATTAACCAAAGCTTTGTAACCAAGACTGTGCAACCAAGTATAATGTATAACTAAATATAATGTATAACAAACGTCCTCATAACTTGAAAACCGCGGCTTTTGAAAATGGCTTTGCCAAGATCAACCTGCCGTTTAAAGATTCGCTCTGATTGGATTTCCCCACAAAAGGGTAGTTTTTATTGGATCTCTTCTCCATTCGTCCCGCCCCAACATTTTCCTCTCATTTTTATTCGTTGACTAAAGTGTCAGTTAAATTTCGTCATCGTCTTCGTCATCATATCTGACTTTTTATTTCGTTTTTATTTAGTTTTCGTCTGTAAAAAATGTTCGTTGACGAATATTTTTCGTCATAGTCTTCGTCAACGAAATTAACACTGCACTGTGGCGACCTCTGATACATCAGGGACTAAGCTGAAGGAGAATGAATGAATGCAAAGCTGACATACTATGTAAATACAGTGATTTAAAAGAAAACTTTCTATTCTGTGGCTTCTGTGCAGGAATAAACAAGCAAACACAGATGCAGTAACAGAAGAATAAACCACACAGAGCATCAGTCAGAAAAACACTGCTGGAAATGACTTTTTAAATGGCTTTGAGATGCTATTTAATTAGGTTTCTTTGAGTGGCATTGATAGTTGTGATGTTGAAACTTATTTGTGACTTAATAATGAGGTCTTATGGCAGAGACGCGCTTGACATGCAGCAGAGCGATGAAGTGACAGGGCTAAGAGAGATTTTACACAGAGCAACAGTGAAAAACGCAGACGAAATTGACTTTTTAAATGGGGTGTCTATGAGACGCCGCTCAATTAGTTTGATTTTCTCCCTAAAGATTTCAGCGGGTGGACATGAATGACAACTAATAGCAACTTCTTAGTTAAAGTAATCTTACTTTAAATATCTAAACATTCTTAAATCAAGGAGCATGCAAGCAAAAATATGCCAATGTTTTAGAAACAACAAGTCAAAATTAAGTGTTTACTGCCAGTGGCGTAAGTAAAATGATCCTTTGAAGTCTTTGAAAGATTATTGGCTTACCACATTGGCAGATTATTTAGTTTGTTTTAAGGATAAACTCACTTAACTTTGACTTATTATTTCTCAAAAGAAGACAATAGGTTTTATTTGTCCAGAAAGTACTTTTTGATTTAAGAGTTATTTGAGATTTGGACGAGAAACAAGACCAAAACCAAAAAGAAAAGCTTTTTTTTTTCCAGCGTAGCCATCGTTTTTTGCACCCTGAGCAGATGAATTGGTCATTTAATGGTGCCAAAGCATGTTGCAGTGTGTAAACTTTTACTATTTGCTTTTTGATTTATGAATTTTTTGATATTTGGACTAGAAACAAGACCAAAACCCTAAGTAAGAAAAGCATTTTTTTCCAGCGTAGCTTCTGTTTTTTGCATCCTGATCAGACGAATTGGTTATTTTAGTGACACCAAAGAATGTCGCAATGTGTAAACTTTGATTTATACATTTTTCAATATTTGGACTAGAAACAAAATCAAAACGATAAGTAAGAAAAGCATTATTTTCCAGCGTAGCTTCTGTATTTTTGCCCCCTGAGCAGATGAATTGGTTATATTAGTGGTGCCAAAGATGTCGCAATGTGTAAACTTTTACTATTTGCTTTTCGATTAAAGAATTTTTCGACATTTGGACTAGAAACAACAAGACCAAAATGATAAGTAAGAAAAGCATTTTTTCCAGCGTAGCTTCTGTTTTTTTTTGCCCCCTGAGCAGTCGAATTGGTTATTTTAGGGGTGTCAAAGCATGTTGCGGTGTGTAAACTTTTACTATTTGCTTTTTGATTTAAAAAATTTTTAATCTTTGTACTTGAAGCAAGACCAAAACGCCAAGTAAGAAAAGCATTTTTTTCCAGCGTAGCTTCTGTTTTTTGCGACCTGAGCAGTTGAATTGGTTATTTTAGTAACGCCAAAGCATTTTGCAATGTGTAAACTTTTACTATTTGCTCTTTTTGATTTAAGATATGTTCGATATTTGAACTAGAAACAAGACCAAGACCTAAAGTAAGAAACACATCTTTTTCCAGCATAGCTTCTGTTTTTTGTAGTGACAAATAAGTCTATGCTTGATCCTGTGGGCCAGCCTGACCTCCCGCCGGTGCCCTACCACACCTGCAGCTTTCCACGATGGACGTCCAGCTTCTCCAGCCTCCGGCGCCTAGACTGCAGCTCCACACAGGAAGTTTGGTCAGAAGAATAATAGCCGTGCCCAACAGAGCCTGGTTTCTCTCTAGGTTTTTTTTCCCCTTCTCTTCGTCAAGTGGTGAAGTTTTTTTTCTTTTCTCGCCACTGTTGCCACTGGCCTGCTCGGATCGGGACTTGTGGAGCTGCGCTTCGGTGGATTTGCTTTTCAGTGTTTGAACTTTCAGCAGTGAAACTTAAACCACACTGAACTGAACTGAACTAATCTGAACTAAACTCTGAAATCTGGACTTTACTAGAATATGTTGAGCTGCTTTGACCCAATCTACATTGTAAAATGCGCTATATAAATAAACTTGAATTGAATTGAATTGAATTTTGCGTCCTGAGCAGATGAAATGGTTTGATATTTAGACTAGAAACAAAACAAAAAGGCTAAATAAGAAAAGCATTTTTTCCAGCGTAGCCATAGTTTTTTTTGTGTCCTGAGCAGTCGAATTGGTTATTTTAGTGGTGCCAAAGCATGTTGCAATGTGTAAACTTTTACAATGTGACTTAATAAAAAAAAGTCTGTTTTTATAAACATCTGGCTTCAGAATTGAACTTGAGAGCAGAAAGCGATCGTATGGACCAATGGAGGGCCGCACAGCCGGAAACCACCGCCCGAAGGTCTTTTCGCTTCAGACCTCATCCATAAAATGCCTTCTGTGTGTATGTGAACCCTGTAAAAACACTATCCGTCAGCTCTCAAAGGGAAATACATTTTCCCTCCCAGTGTCCTGCGTTTCTGAAATGGATATGGCGGTGTGAAATAATACCGTGTCTCGCAGAGGTCACTGGAAGAGAGCTGTTGATTGAAGTATTTTGTCTCCTCTGGTGTCAGTGCTGTGAAGGTGAACTCCTGCATCTGTTTGTTAAATTCGTCTCTTTTATTAGCGTGCGGCTTGCAGAGCGCCTGTCCTTTCTTTTGTGAGCAGGGAACCGCGGGTAAATCTCTGACTTCAGACTTTGGAAGAAAGGATTTGTTATCTTGCCGGCCCTTTAAGAGCCCCAGAGACCCGCGCTCCTGCAGGACGGATGTTGACGGGAATCCCTGGAGCTTCACCCTCACCTGCCCATGGAGACGCAAGGCCTGCAGGTTTATAGCAGCTTCATGTTTAGTCCACTTCAGTTTGTTAGTGTCTGGTTGTTAGACAGTTTTTGGTTGTTAGAGTTTGGTTAGGGGTCATTTGTTGTTTGCTATGTTTACAACTGAATGGTGTGTTGTTGTTTTAGTGTCGGGTCAGTTTTGTTTGTGTCTGATTGTTGGTCAGATGTTGCTTGTTAGTGTCTGGTTGTTTATCAGTTGTTGTTGTTTGTTAGTGTTTGTGCAAGATTTTTGTTGTTCTTAGTCAGATGTTGTTTGTTAGTGTCTGGTTGGTCAGGTGTTGTTTG
>CAIGQW010054212.1:2059598-2070556 GCA_903798125.1 Danio choprae
TATGTTCAAAAGAGTCATTTGTTTTGGAATCACTTGGAGTGGATTGTTATATTATGTTTGGTTACCTTACAAGAATTGGTTCATAAGAGTCTTTTGATCAGGAGTCATTTCAATTGTTTGGTCTTCTCTGTTTGTGCTGTACTGTATGTGTTTCAGCAATAACAAAATAAGAGTCTTTTTAAAGAGTCATTTGTTTGGGAATCATTTGGTCTGTTCTGTTTGTGCTAAATGTGCTTGAATCACTAAAATGGCATCCAAATAATAATTTGTTTAGGAATCACTTGGTCATTGTGTTTTTACAAAAAAAATGGCTCAAAGGAGTGATTTGTTTTAAATCTGTACTTTTTGTGCTAAATGCATTTGATACGCTACTCATTTGTCTTTAAAGGAGTCACATGGGAAGCATTTGGTTTGCACTGTTTGGTCTGTAAGTGTTTGGTTTAGAAACCAAATTCACTCCAAAAGAGTCATTTGTCTAGGAATCATTTGGTCTGTGTTGTTTTTGTTTTATGTGTTCAGTTCACCAACCCCAAAAATAGTTATTAATTTGGAGAGTCCCTTGCGCTGTGCATGTTTGATTCACTAACAAAGATTGGCTCGAAGAGTCATTTGTTTGGGAATCATTTGGACTGGAATGTTGGTGGTGTATTTGCTTGATTAATTACAAAATAGTTTAAAACATGTATTTGTTTGGGAATCATTTTTGTCTGCACATTTGATTCATTAGCAACCAGACAGTTCAAAATGAGTCAATTGTTTGGGAATCATTTGAACAACCAGTTCAGAGAATATCATTTGTTTGGGAATCATTTTACCTTTACTGTTAAGTTTGATTCACTACCAAAAACTGGTCCGAAAATTTATTTGTTTAAGAATTTGGTCTTTCTCTTTGTGCTGGTTGACATTTGATTGAATAACTGGTTCAAAAGAGTGTTTTTTTTCTTGTTGTGCTGCATGTGTTTGAGAACAATCAGTTCAAGAGTCATTCATTTGGGAATCATTTGTGTTGTACATGTTTGATTCACTAACAAAGATTGGTTTAAAGAATCTGCAGTTCACTGTTGATTATTAGTAATCTATATATGCTTAATTCATACATTCACATTGATTAAATTTTTTTTACTTATTTGTTTGGGAATCATTTTGTCTGCACCCTTTGTAATGTACGTATGCATTTGATTCAATAGAAACAATCAGAACAAAATTAGTCATTTGATTGGGAGACTTTTGAAAAAACAGTTTTAAAGAAGTAATTTGGTCAGTTTGGTCGATTAACCGCAACCAGTTCAAAAGAATCATTTGTTTGAGAGTCATTTGGCCCTTGTTTGATTAACTAGCAAAAATTGGCCCAAAAAGAAATGTATAGTGCTGTATGCATTTTGATTTATATAACAATAATTGAATCAAAAGAGTCTTTTCTGTTTGCGCTGCTTGCGTTTGATGATCCAACAACAATCAGTTCAAAAGAGTCATTAGTTTGGGAATCATCTGGACTGTATGTGTTTGACTATACAACAATAACCTATTCATGGAATAAATAATAAAACACGTTTATCTAGATGCTAATGCTCACCTGCAAACAATACGTGGGGGTCTGAGGAATCAAAACACATTATGATGTGCTATTATGTCCTCTAATATTGTTGTACCGCAGGAGTTTTCAACAGGGGGTCTTGCAATGGTACGGCGGGGGTCCTTTGATGATTAAAAAGAGATCTGATATTAAATTAACTTCGACAAATTGCTAAATATTGCATCGTGTCTGGTTCATTAAAATGTATGAATTCAAATGAAAAACTGCAGTACTTGAATATTTGATTGTTTCTGAGGTTTAACCTGAGAGTTTGAGGTTCAGATGTTTCATAAGGTTCACTCATGACCTTCAGAAAGCATATTCATGTGGCTATAAACTCCATTGTTAAGAAGAAGTTTAAGTCCATGATTTGGAGTCATTTGAAAGACGTTTTAAAGAAGTAATTTGGTCAGTTTGGTCGATTAACCACAACCAGTTCAAAAGAATCATTTGTTTGAGAGTCATTTGACCTTTGTTTGGTTAACTAGAAGAAGTTTAAGTCCATTGGCAAACGATGGGATTTGATTGACTAACAACAAGCAGTTTAAATTTTGTCTTTTGTTGAGCAGTCATTTGCTCTGCACTGTTTGTGCTGTATGTGCTTCATACAGTAGCGAAAATACGTTCAAAAGAGTCATTTGTTTGGGAATCATTTGTTCTGGATTGTTAAACTGTGCTTGATTAAGAATTGGTTCAAAAGAGTCTTTTGAGCAGGAGTCATTTGAATCACTTGGCCTTCTCTGTTTGTGCTGTATGTGTTTCAGCAACGACACAATATGTTTAAAGAGTCATTTGTTTGGGAATCACTTCTGTCTGCGCTAAAAGTGTTTGAATCAATATTTAATTGTTTAGGAATCATTTGGTCTGCAGTGTTTCTGCTGTCGTTTGATTGACATCCAATTTTAGATGTCAGTTTGAGACATCAAGGTTGTAGGGCTGCACGATTAATCGAAAAAAGATCGCGATCTCGATTCGACCCTACAAACGATCCCAATTCAGCTTTTCTACGATTCAGCCAATTATATTTTCACAGTCAGGAGAGAAGCATAAAGGCGGACGCACAAGTCTTCACATTGTTTTATATACATTGCTCAGCAACATGAGCACCTCCAAATGGCGTTAAATGTGTCACATACTGTATCTATAAGGTATAATTCACCCCAAAATATAATTTCTGTCTTCCTGTAATGACGTATTCACACATGAGCTGATGCACTGTTTGTTTACTACTGAGAGAATGCGCGCGTGCCCGCCAAACACAATAATTCAACTTTATAATTATGAATAGTTGTATTCTGATGTCATCACTTTACTGTGAATTGACAAACAGGACAAGTTTAAAGTCTAGTCAAGTCCACCATTCAAAGCCTATACAAAACAGTAGACCTACACATAGGCCTAATATTAATATTGTTCCTTTGCCATATGTTTGAGAATAACAATAGTAATAGCCTACTCATATTAACCTTTATTTTACATCTACAGAATCGTGAGGAAATCATGATCTTGATTTTAAGCTAAACTAATTGTGATTCTCATTTTAGCCAGAATCGTGCAGCTCTACAAGGTTATCAGTTCACATCAAATTGATTCGCTTTTTTGATGCCACCGTTAGTGTAGATGTCAGTTTGATGTTGTTTTGATATCAAAGTAGTCGATTCATATCAAAAGCCATTAGCATTTTCACATGTTTTTTGACGCCAATGTTAGATGTCAATTTGACGTCGTTTTGACATCAAGGAAGTCAGCTCACATCAAATCGATTAGCGTTTTAAAAACATTTTTGACACCAATGTTAGGTGACATTTTGATGTGGTTCGGTTATCAAACTAGCCAATTAACATCAAATCGATTAGCATTTTTGACATGTTTTTTTTTTGACGCCAATATTAGATGTCAATTTGATGTCATTTAGATATCAAGGTAGTCAATTAGCCTCAAACCGATTAGCGTTTTTGACATATTTTTAATGTGTTTTTTTGATGTCGTTTGATGTCACAATAAGAGGTCATTCACTCATGACCTTCAGAAAGCACATTCATACAGCAGCTGGTGTTTTGTCTTCTAAAAACTGGATTGTTTTAAAGTTTTGAAGGATTTTGTCCATCAAGTCTGACGTGCAGCTGAAAGAAGACACGTAGCAAAAAGACGCCTTTAGTTGTTCTGTCGTTCTGTCACTCTCTCACCATCACCCACATTCTCTGCTATGGAACCGTTGTCTCTGCGATGAGAAATGTCTGCGTGTTGCCGTCTGCTGTACCTCCAGATGGAAAGCATTCGTGAGTCGTGTCCTCGGAGCCCTGGAGATTCGGGGATATATGTGTGTGTGTGTGTGTGTGTGTGTGTGTGTGTGTGTGTGTGTGTGTGTGTGTGTGTGTATTGAAGGACGGAGGAGGGGGAAAAAGAAATGGCTTTCATTTCTTTTGTCTTCAAATTAAATTCTCCTGACTTTTCCCTCGTATCTGACACTTTGATTAATTCCAGCATGTTGTCTCTTTACATTAGGGTGCGAGCGGACCGGACCCGGGCTAAGCAAACCAATCTCGTCTTGTTGCCATGGGAGCGTTTTCCTCGCGCCGCTGCTATCTGGAGCTTTGGCCTGCCACCAGATTCAATGCATACCAACTTCCTGTTCCTTCAGTCTGGGCTGTGAAAGAGTCTCAGATGGAGACTCAGATTCTGCTTATAGTTGATATATGCATATATATAGTGTGTTGTGA
This sequence comes from Danio choprae, assembly GCA_903798125.1. Lineage (NCBI taxonomy): Eukaryota > Metazoa > Chordata > Actinopteri > Cypriniformes > Danionidae > Danio > Danio choprae. The sequence continues at coordinate 2,063,892 of CAIGQW010054212.1, forward strand.
TAGTTCTCATTAAACAGGGAGAAACGTATAACTGACACTTTGAGAGAGAATTGGCATCTGTGAATCATTTTAGGGCCTTCAGGCAATCCCTCATAAAAGTCATTTGTTCAGGAAGCAGTGTAATTTGTTTCGATTCACTGAAGAGAACCGGCTCATAAGAGTCAGTTGCTTGCGAATCATTTTGTTACACTTGTGTTTTTGATTCACTGAAAAGAAAGCTCATACGAGTCATTTGATTAGGAATGTTTTTGATGAGAGTCATTTGATCGGGAATCATTTGGTCTACACAGTTGTTCGATTTACTATAATCAATATGAGCCAGTGTAAGAAAGATAAAATTAGTGTGATATGATTGTGGTAAGAAGCCTGGGAGCTGCATTTGGCACTAATTGAGGTTTATTAATAGCGAATGCATTACAACAAGCGAAAAGAGCATTACAGTAATCCAGTCTAGAGGTCATCGAAGCATGTACTAGCTTTTCTGCATTTGAGATTGATAGCATGTTTCTTAGCTTAGCCATATTTCTGAGATGAAAGTTTGTATATTGTGAATAGCAAAGGGCCTAAGACGGATCCTTGAAGCACTCCATATTCACTGGCCTGACTTTTAAAACTGGTAACAAATTAAAAAAACTGGATCAAATCATGGATTTCTTTGTGAATCATTTGGTTTCACTGATTGCAATGCATGTCTTTGATTCACTATAAAGAACCAGCTCAGGAGAGTATTTTGTTTGGGAATCATTGGGTTTGCACACAGTATGTACTGTATGTTTTTGATTTTGTGTAAAGAATAGCCTCATAAGAATCGTTTGTTTGGGAGTCATTTGGTTACATTTGTAGGCAGCACTGTATATTTTTGATTTACTGAAAAGAAATGTCTCGTAAGAGTCTTTTGTTTGGGAATCATTTGGTTTGCACAGTTTTTTTTGTAATTTAATATAAAATTACTACCTTTGATTCACTGTAAAGAACCGGCTTATGAGAATCATTTGTTTGGGAGTCATTTGTACACTGGTTACATTGTTCTGTATGATTTTATTTACCAACAAGAACCGGGATGCGAGTCATTTGTTTGGGATTCAATTGGTCTACACTTGTTGCAGTGCATGTTTTTGATTCACTTTAAGGAACTGGCTCATACTCGTCATTTATTTGGGAATTGTTTAGTCATACTGGTTAAACTATGTGTTGATTCACTCACTCTATATTAAAAAACAACACTTTATTTTTTGACAGTCAGACCATACCATTTTTTTTTCTGATTGACTCAAAGGACAAGTTCTTAAGATGTTTTCATGTAAAAAGTGCCAACGTGTTCATGAAACAATTATATATTATCAACATTTCAATAAAGTATCCATGATCAGTGACCTGTCTGTTGGTGCATATACCTAATATACTTGACTTTTTTGTCTTTTTGAACAACAGATATCCAGAGAACAGGACCAGAAGGGAACACAAGCTGGACTCCATCTGAACTGTATATTAATGCACAAAGTTCCTTCAACCCTTCACAACACCACAAACAGCCTGCAGGTAAACTCTCAACTTTTAAATGATCGAAATAACTTCCCCTTCCTCTCTCTCCAATCATCTCTTCTCTGATTGGTGTTTTTGTCAAGGGTGGGGCAACCTGTCAATCACATGACATCCACCAATAGCAAACCAAGACCCTCCAATGCCTTTCTAACAAACACAATCAAGCCTTTTTTCCTCATTTCTCAGCTGTTTCACTCAGATTTAGTCAAAAATGTTATTTCTTCTGTGAATTTTTCATTCTTTTTCCCAAAATTTCCCAGTGAATTACATTTTCACAGTATTTCCTATAATATTAGTTTCTTCTAGAGAAAGTCTCGTTTCTTTTAGTGTGCCTAAAAACGTAATAAATTCAGTTTAATTTTCTTTAAACAATGTTAAGGTCAATATTATTAGCCCCCTTAAGAAATATATATATTTTTCTGATTGTTCACAGAACAAACCGCTGTTATCCAATCAAATGCCTTGCCTAATTACCCTAACTTGCCTTGTTAACCTTATTAAGTCTTCAATGTCTACTTTAAAGGCGACCTATTATGCAAAAATCACTTTTATAAGGGGTTTAAACACAGTTGTGTGGCAACGGTCTGTGAATTTAACCAGCTTCTAATGGTAAAAATGTATTAATTAATTTAAATGTTTATAATCACACTTGATCAAATCTGCAGAAACACTTTGATTGACATTCTGCCTTTTATAGTGACCATCTCTCCCTCATTAGCATAGAAGGTTAGTCTTGTTTTTGAATCTGCCACTATGCTGACACACAGGCATTTGTAGCTCCACCCTCTTTTGAAAAATCTCATTTGAATTTAAAGCGACAGTCACAATTGGGATTAAAGCCTAAAAGGGGTCTCAAAGAGTTATAAAACATTATTTGTCAGTTACTTCACACACTCTAGAGATATCAGAGACTTATTTTACATCTCGTAAAAAGGGGCATAACAGGTCCTGTTTAAGTAGAAAATGAGTATCTTACAAAATAACTAGTAAAACATTATGATAAAAGAAATGAGTTATTGGAAACTAGTTATATTAAAGCTATAATGTTTAAAAAGGTGTTCTCTCCGTTAAGAAACACTTGGGAAATATTTGTAAAAGAATTAAAGTTTCACAGCAGGGCTAATAATTTTGACTTCCACTGTACATCACGAGGAAGAAAAAAAGCCGATGGCAGTTTCAGCTCGCAGTGGTTCAGCTCTGCTCAGCCTCAGTTGGCTTATTGCTTTATTGTGGACCATCTGGCTTGTGTCCCTGTGATGCCGGCGTTGTATCGGAGATGCCCATCGATGTGCCCCTCTTAATCAGCGCACCTGTCCAAACAGATGTCCATGGGGATTTAGTTTATTGATCGCGTGTGCCGCTCGACCGCCTCACCGGGGTCACAGGATGAACTCCCGGGGTCTCGCAGAGGAAATGAGGAACGCTTCGTGTTGTTTTTAATATCTGATAATCTTGGATTTTGGTTGTAGATTCAGGTTAGGCTACTGCAGCTGTTTTCCAGGTACAGTCTCGAAGCCTCGAGCGCAGCTTCGACGAAATACTTGAGATGTCTTGCAAGGTTTTCTCTGTGTTTTGGGGCTCAAGGTGACGCACCTGTTTGGACTGACTTTCTTTCTGTCAGGTCTTCAAGATTGGAGCACATTTTTGCATTTGATTTGAAGATTACAGAACAATTTAAAAACAGTATTTTCACATCCCAATGGGGTATATCTGCACACAGACTTTTAATTTTCAGTCAGCCAGCCCAAGCGATTCCGGTGAACTGTCGTGCCTTTACAAAATCGCCACTATCAAGATCTTATTTCTTAAAAAATCGGTGATCTTCACTATTTGATAGATATATACGATATAAAGTGGGTCTCAGTACAGACAAGAAGCACTGCATTAAATAATATTTTTCCATGCCATGTCTTTAAAATAATGTATTTTACCCCAGTACTTTTAATGGAGTTTCTGCGCTCGCCTGCTGCTACTGTTGGCGATAGCATTTACACAGTCTTTCATCTCGTTTTACGCTTGAACAACTAAATGAATGCTTAAGTCTATTTAACTGATTGTATTTTAATGACATTACAACATCGATGCTGTAAAAGGAACTGTATGAAGTTGAAAATGGTCACATTAACCTTTCACCGGATGTTTATCTTTGGCTGAAAACAGGAGCTGTGCATATACCCCATTGATAAAGTCACCTCACAAATCTTAGTATGTCGCTTCAGCTAATAAGTCGCCTGACAAACCCCAGTTTTAAAGCATCTTCCTCGACACACCGGATAGTGCAGACGAGGAGAAACAGGACGACTTTTCTGTTGTTGATTAGTGGCGTTTGCTAATTTGAACAAGACTTGCTGTTCTCTGTTCGCATTCATGCTGAACTAAAGAGCCGCTTAATTAGCAGCGTTTGTTTTAAAAATGGTAAATGATTATCTTTGGCCGGAGGTCTGCTCTGCTTCTACTGATTGAATGTGCAGAGCTGCTAGCACACACACACACACACACACACACACACACACACACACACACACACACACACACACACACACACACACACACACACACACACACACACACACACACACACACACAAACAGGTTAGCTTGATCCCTGCTAATCTTGTCAGCCATCGATATGTTTGGTCAGTGCAGGTATCAGCGATTGATTTTTCCTCTCTGGTGCGAAAGACCAGCGGCATCCAGACCTGCTCCGTCTCATTCATCCTGTCCTTGTTTCTCCTTCCCTCTCTTCAGATCATCCTCCCCCTGTCTTGTTTTTCTCAAGTTCAGGCCCGTTGAGGTTTAGCGTTAGCATGCTTTTAGCATCTTCGTGTGATGTTTTAAATATCCAGAGGACGTTCTCGTACTCTATCCTTTTTTTGGGTGCTTTTGGTCTGTTTTTAGCAGTTGCTGCTAAGCCTAGCGTCAATGTCACTGTTGTTCATCCTTATTGTGATAATCGCTAATGCTATTAGCATTTCAAATTGATCATTTAGCTCTTCAATTTTCACTTCTGTAGAGAATTGAACTCAAATTGCCCTTTAGGTTTGAACCAGTAAACAGGATGCAGAGTGCAGTTAGAAATTCGATGCATTGCTAAAATGAAAGAAAACAGGAATTACAAGAAATGTGGGCCTGTTATTGGCTTGACAAAGTCTTGTTTAAAGATTTTAGAAAGTTTAAAGAGCGCTGGATAGATTTTGTTGTACTCTGTGTGTTTGTTAGTGTGTTGCTAGAGTCTACTAAATGGTTGCTAGGCATTCTATGCGCTTGTTTAATGGTTTCTGGGTAGCTTAAAGCTTATTTAACTCTTTGTAATTGCTAAGACGTTGCTAAGTATACTAAGCAGTTTGTTTATTTGCTCTGTATCATTGCTACCCAGATAGCACACATGCGTCGCAGAGACGTCTGCTGGACATCCGCGGTTTCATCTGGGAGACGTCTTATTTAGGGCGTTTGCTCATCTGGAAAACCTCATATAGACGTCCTTGTCAGACATTCAAACAACATCTATGCGATGCATTGCAGATGTTCATTATTAGAGTGTTAGGTCTGTGAGACATGTTATTTATGTAGCATAGACGTCGTTTTTTATTGTTTGTTTAGACATTCCCTCATCCATACTGCTATAATTAACAGTAACAGTGACACTGATTATACATCCGTCTGCACATATATGATAAGCTCAGGTATTTTCCACTCAAAAATAATACAACAGCTGAAGAATCATTTGTAGAATTTCCTGATATTGCAATATAATTTATATTTTTCAACAAAACCAATTTAAAATTTCAGGAGTTCAAGATTCATCGTATAGACGGCGTATAGAGGTAAAGAAGACGCCTCATTGACAAATAAAAACGTTTGATCGATTGTGATGTTTAGCAGATGTTACGATCTTTCAAAGACGTCTCCGCGACGTACGTGTGCTATCTGGGTAAGATCTTGCTAAGTATTCTAAACCGTTTGCTTGCCAATTTAAAAATGATTGGTGGCTGCTATGTAGTAGGGATGCACAATATATATTTATATTTATTTAACATTGGCTTTCATATATATATATAGAGAGATATTGTATTGGCCCAACTTTTTATATCATTGCATCCAATCTAGAGCACCCTGTTCTTTACAGTGAATCAGAAACACACAGTGCAACAAGTGTTGACCAAATGTTTCGCAATAAACGCCACAGCATTCTGGGTCACAGCTAAATGTTTCTAGGGCATTGCTAGGCAGTCGAGGAAGTGTTTTGAGTGGCTGCTAGGAGATTTTCTTCACAAGTTCTAACAGTTGTTATGTGAAGGACATGTTTTGTTTTTGTTCTGTAGAGTTTGAAGGATCTAGAAGGTTTCACAGTATCCTATAGCAACCCAAGAACATTCGGTATCACTATCACTTCTGTATTCACGCGTCTGAAATCGCATGCTACTCATAGGTATTACATTTGAATCTGAATTTGCTTCACCAGCGTTAGAAAAGTATACGCTACATAGTATGAGTGTGAGTAGAATGGGAGTCTAGATGGGATACAGCTGCAGATACTCACATCAATATAGCATCATTTGTGTGACACTGTATAACAATAATTCATATTTTTGCATTACTGTGTGGGTTAGGTTTAGGGTTGGGTGGGCGGTAGCGGTAGACATTAATAAAATACAATTTAATGGGTAATTTAATAAAATAATATGAATAATACTCAGTATAATTACTGTTTTTACATTACTGTGATGGTTGGGTTTAGGGTTGGGGTAGGGGTAGACGTTAATAAAATACAATTAATGGGTAATTAATAAATTTATTAATTTTCCTTCAGCTTAGTCTCTGATTTAGCAGAGGTCGCCACAGCGGAATGAACCGCCAACTATTTCAGCATATGTTTTACACAGCGGATGCCCTTCCAGCTGCAACCCAGCACTGGGAAACACCCATGCACTCTCTCATTCACATACACACTCATACACGACGGCCACAGCACCCAGAGGAAGCACCCAGAGGAAAGCACCCAGCCGGAGCACCCCGGAGGAAACCCACGCCAACATGAGGAGAACATGCAAACTCCACACAGAAATGCCAACTTGCACAGCCGGGACTCGAACCAGCGACCTTCTTGCTGTGAGGTGACAGTGC
>CAIGQW010054212.1:2079956-2094034 GCA_903798125.1 Danio choprae
GTGTGTGTGTGTGTGTGTGTGTGTGTGTGTGTGTGTGTGTGTATATACAATTTTGTTTATTTTGTGATAGATTAGATAGATAGATGGATGGAAGGATTGATTGACTAAATACAGTTTTGGACCTAAAACAGATCCCTGTGGCACACCACAAGTTATGCGATAGATAGATAGATAGACAGACAGACAGACAGACAGACAGACAGACAGACAGACAGATAGATAGATAGATAGATAGATAGATAGATAGATAGATAGATAGAATGATAGATAGAATGATAGATAGAATGATAGAACGATAGAACGATAGATAGATAGATAGATAGATAGATAGATAGATAGATAGATAGATAGATAGATAGATAGATAGATAGATAGATAGATGTATAGATGTATAGATAGGTTGACTTACTGACTACATCTTTGGACCTAAAACAGATCCCTGCGGCACACCACAAGATATGCGATAGATAGATAGACGGACGGACGAACAGACGGACGGACAGACAGACGGATAGACAGATAGATGGATAGATGGATTGATGGATGTATAGATAGATTGACTTACTGACTACATCTTTGGACCTAAAACAGATCCCTGTGGCACACCACAAGATATGCGATAGATAGACAAACAGACAGACAGACAGACTGACTGACTGACTACAGTTTTGGACCTAAAACAGATCCCTATGGTACACCACAAGTTATGCGATAGATAGATAGATAGATAGATAGATAGATAGATAGATAGATAGATAGGCAGACACTGACAGACAGACGATCATTTATAGATTGAGCTCTACAACTGTGTTCATATCTGGTTCATTAACACTAGTCTGGTGTTACTGGTGATGTTGGTATCATGGTTTAGTGTAATCACAAGCATGTCACTCCATCTGTGCAAACAATGTCTAGCGTTATGTAAAGTCCAGAGACTTGAAGGAGAAGATCTACCATAATCCTGATGAAAGAGCTCATGATTAAAGCATCAGTGGTGGGCGGAGAGAGACAGAGAGAGAGAGAGAGAGAGAGAGAGAGAGAGGCTGATTGACATGGATGAGGAGATGAAGGGAAGATCATTCTGCTGCTGATGCAGGAGATCTGCTGTGCTTGAGTTTATTTTCACAAATAATGCCGATTCTGCTGTTGCAAACTTGTTGATAGCTGAAAGGGATAGTTCACCCAAAGCTGAACATTCTGTCATCATGTACTCAATCTTCGTTTCTATCTTCTGTTGAACACAATATAAATTACTTTAAGAGATGTTGGAAACCTGTAACCATTGACTTCAATAGTATTCAAAAGTCAATGGTTACCCATTTCCAACATTCTTCACAATATGTTTTTTTTTGTGCTCAATAGCAAAAGTAAACTCATAAAAGTATGCAAACCCATTAGAGAGAGTAAATGGTGAGTACATTTTCTCTTTTGGGTGAACTATCACTTTGTCATCTTTTAGTTTTTCTACTGCATATATTCATTCATTTTAATAACAAAATGTCATAGATAAGAATGTCATATATAAGTCTTTCCCATTTTTAAGAGTTTGTAATTTAATAATGTGTATCATTTTAAATGTATTTGTATGATATATTTTAATGAAATGATCCCCAAACACACACACACACACACACACACACACACACATCTCAGCAACAATGTTTTGTCATTTCATATCAGATTTAATATTTCATCTTTTCTTTTCAGATGTGAATGCATTATACAAATTGAGGTAAATTGCTACTAACACATGTAAAATAAAAGGTTTGCATTTAGAAATAAATTGTCAGGGTTCTGCCACTCCGGTCTTGTAAATTCATGTTTTGGTGGCAGAGTCCAGACACTAGTCCTGTCTTGTCCTGTATGTTGTGCTCGGCTTGAGTTTTCTCGGGTCGAGCACTCGTTTTCTGTCATTGTATGAGCGCCATCCTGGTATCACGCGGACCTTACGCGGCTATTACGCGGGAGCGCGAGGTCCGCACGTGGTCTGGATGCGCACTCTCGTCCTGGTGTTTGTGTTTGTTCTGTCTGCAGCGTGGTGTTTTATTCCCAGCGTCTCAGTCTAGTTGGTTTCGGTTTCGGTTGGCGCTGGGGTGAAACATGCACGTTGCATGTGTGAGTGTTTTCATTTATCGTGTACTCGTGTCTTGCGTTCAGTCTTCTGTTGGTGTTGTGTTTAGCACGTTGTGCATGTTTACATGCGGCGCGTGCTTTGTCATGTGAACACGCGGTTAATGAGTTCTCTCATTGGTTGCGTGTTCGAGTCTTGTTTTTGTGTGAGCACATGGCTTGTGTTTGTTTGTGTCATGTGCTCTCCCGTCTATTGTCTAGTCCCACCCTCCGTGTTAACCCATTATTAGTTTATCCTGTTCACCTGTTTGTGTGTTATTTATTTGTGCTTATATTCTCCTCATGTCTGCTATCCTGGGTCAGTTCGTCATCGTATGTTTCCATGTCATGTCCTGTCCAGCCCTGCTCTTTCCTGCCAGCCCAGTCAAGTTTGTTTTTTGTCTTTTTGTTAATGTTTTCCCCCCTCGGGGTAGTTTGTTTTGCTTTTTGGTTTTATTTTTTGATTATTAATAAATACCCATTTTCCCTGCATTTGAGTCCTCTCTCCTTTCCCCACCCCACCAACCGTGACATAAATGAATAAATAATTAACGATTCAACACAGTCATTTTTTTATTGAATAATATTTTATGTCGGATTTAATATTTTATGTCTTTTTATTTTGTATGTAGTTTATAGGTGCTAAAATGAAACCCCTGAATACCTGAATTCCTGAATGAAACTTTCACAATGGTATTGTAAGCGTAATCAGTGGATTCATTTGTTCACTAATATAGGACTCTATGCAGAAGAGCAGATGTCAAGGTGTGTGTGAATAATGACTAACGTTTGAGCCTGTTGGAATATGAGTTTTAAGAACTACTCCTATGCTAATTTGCGGAGCTCTTAAAGCCTTCAGACTTCAGACAGAGAAAGTCAGTGTGAGTGAAAGATGAATCCCAAACTCTCCTGCTTCTCCTCATAATTCAGCTGAATTTCTCTCCATCATCTCTGTCCTGTGAGCTGCTTGTGTCGAGCGTCTCGCCTCATTACAGACGCCGTTACTGTGACCGCAGTGTAAAACTGTTAAGCGTACATTAGCTTTAATAGAGACAGAGCTGCTCGACGCTATTTGTTGTTTTTTTATGGCTGAGAAAGCCTTAAAAGAGGACAAATTGTGCCTCTTTTCATAAGATGTCAAATAAATCTGGTGTCCACACAATGTGAGTGTGAAGTTTCAGCTCAAAATATGAAACGGATCATTTGTTAATTTGCCCGTGTAGAAAAACGCATTGATTTTGTGTGTGTCTGTTTAAATGCAAATGAGCTTCTGTTTTCCACCCTATTCTGTCACTCCAGAAACAACAAAACAAGTGAAAGTATTATAACAGAAGCTTAAAATGTGTTTATTACGGTAAAACAGAGCTGATTCTTCTACACCTGATCATGAATAGGAAGTAGTGGAAGTGATGGACTGTGGCATAATAAAAGCTCTGCTACTTTTGCGCTGCGTTTCACTCTTATCTCATTGACAATTGCTTCAGTGTTTCTCTCATTTCACTTCTAGCTTTCAGTCTTACTCTGCTTAATACTTCCATGAATATAAGTGGTAAATACATCCATCAACATGACTTCTGCAGGAGTCTCATAGGATCTAAGGAAGACCACAACTCCCATGATTCCACATTTAGTCACAGCGTCATCTAAATAAGTCTTTGTTTGTTGTCAACATGCCCTCTAGTGGGGAAAATGGTTATTGGTTGGATAACAGAATTGTTGGTCGACTGATAAATGCTTGTTTGTAACGTTATCTCGCCTTTGTTGTGAATTTGCACCCTCTAGTGGCAAACATTACATACTGTGCTTTTTAAGTTCATCGGGAGATTATCTGAGGATAAAAACATGATTGTTTTATTCATTCAGTCATTCATTTTAGGGCTTAGTCCCTTTATTAATTTTAAGAAAGCGGATGCCCTTCCAGTTGCAACCCATCAATGGGAAACACCCATACATTCTCATTCACACACAATGTAGCTTACCCAATTCACCTATAGCGCATGTCTTTGGACTTGTAGGGGAAACCGGAGCACCTGGAGGAAACCCACTCAAACACGGGGAGAACATGCAAACTCCACACAGAAATGCCAACTTACCCAGTCAAGGCTCAAACCAGCGACCTTCTTTGCTGTGAGGCAACAGCGCTACCCACTGCGCCACCGCGCTGCCCATGATTGTTTTACTTCAGAATTATTTATTAAAAAGTATGTGTGATGTTCAGCCTATAAACATTTATCACCAGCCAGTAAATGCTCATTTTTTAGGTTTTCATTATTGGTTGGATAACAGAATTGTCGGTCAGCTGATAAAAGCTCCTTTGTAACGTTATTGTGCCTTTGTTTGTTGTGAATTTGCCCCTCTAGTGGCGGAAATTACATACTGTGCTTTTAAAGTTCATCAGGAAATTACATAAACATAAGAACTGATTGTTTTACTTAAGAATTGTTCATTAAAAAGCACATGTGTGATGTTCAGCCCATAAACATTTATTACCGGTCAGTAAATGCTCATTTTTAGGTTATTGGTTGGATAACAGAATTGTTGGTCGACTGATAAATGCATGTTTGTAATGTTATCACGCCTTTGTTTGTTGCGAATACTTGCCCTCTAGTGGCGAAAATTATACACTGTACTTTTTAAGTTCATCAGATAATTATCTCATATTTCAGATCAGAATTATTGGTTAAAAAGCATATAATGCTATCAATAAAAATCAATTACAGACCTATAAAAGCAATTAGTTTTAGGTTTTTGTTATTGGTGGGATAACAGAATTGATGGTTGACTGATACAAGCTCGTTTGTAATGTAATCGTGCCTTTGCTTGTTGTGATTTTGCTCCCTCTAGTGGCAAAAATTGCATACTGTGCTTTTTAAGTTCATCAGGAAATTATCTGAGGATAAAACTGATTGTTTGGCTTCATAATTATTTATTAAAAAGCATATGTGTAATGTTACCAATTTCAGCCCATAAAACTCAATTACCGCCCTTTAAATGCTCATTTTTTAGGTTTTTGCTGTTGGTAGGATAACAGAATTGTTGGTTGACTGATACAAGCTCGTTTGTAATGTAATCACGCCTTTGTTTGTTGTGAATACGCACCCTCTAGTGGTGAAAATTACATACTGTACCTTCAGCAGGCTGTAATATATAATAAGCTCTCTTTCTTACATCACTAGAGGAGTCAAAGCTGCATAATTGTTCCTCGTGTTTGCTGAAAAAGGCTTAAAGCTCCTGGGTTTCTTTTTTTCACGTTCTCCGAGTTCCTAGATGCACCCGGGACCCAATTTTAGCAGTTAAACACAGAAAAAGGTCAGATGTTCCTGATATGTCACCTTTAAAGTCAGCATTAAATCATTACCTCAGACAGTCTCTTATACTGACTCTCAATGACACTTTAGAGGAGCGCGAGCAGTTATAAATGCTGTTTCATGTCGACTTCAGTGCTGAATAAAGTCATTGATGTCTTCATTGTACTCTGGCACCGTCATTTTCATAAAGGCTTGCCATGCTACCGTGTAATATGTCAATGTTATGGTATTTACATATTATTTTTCTTATTTTGGTTGTTCCAGGTGAATGTTTTGAAACTCATAATGAGATTTTTCTATAGAAATCCTTTTTTACAAACAGACTAAACTATATATATACTAAATTATTTTATATAACGAAGCATTTTCAGCAGTTTTTAAGATGTTTCACCGATACTTTTTACAAATAAAAATGGCAGATTTTTGCTACTGTAAGGAAGGCTAAATCTCTCCATAATATTAAAACCTGAGACAGGACCACGAGAATGGTCAGGTACTAAAACAATAAAGTTTCTAATCTGAGAAGAAGGTCAGCTAGGAAACTGTCCCAGTCACCCATCCTGAGCCCCCCTGCCTGACTGTAAGATTTGAGATACCACAGATACTTTGATATCTTTGACAATACAAGCATGGGCTGGAAACACAGAGACAATTGGCTCTACACCCGGTGGGAATGCGGGAAAGCTCACTCCTCTTCTTTCACCCTGAGCCCCCTTCCTGACCTTTACTTTACCTTCTCCATCAGAGTAGACCACTCACATTTCACCTAAAATGTACAAGGTTTTAATATGGTGTATCTTGTAGCTCTATATTCATGTTTGGTATCATTTTAAATGTCTCTGTGTGATTGGTAAAATGGTCCTAATTTTCACTGTAACTGACCTTATTTTTATCTTTCTAAGCGTGATATTTCTTCATCAGTCAGTACATATTCACTCATCAGAGTTATTAGAACTACCAGACAAACACTGTAATTACATCTGCACGATATATAGCTAAATTATTGTATCGTGATACTGGTGTATGCATTATACATATCGCAGATGTGTGATAAATTACATTGCAAGAGTTCACACTTAGATATTGCTTGACGCTATTAGCAGGTTTGGCATGCTGTCCCGGGAGAGAGCCCTGGGCTCGGAGATAATTGAGCCCAGGGCTCCCGCCAGGTCATTTAGCATGTAAGGGGGTCCGTGATCAGGCAGGTCTCGAGAGCTCCCCCTGGAAAAGGAGGAGATGGAGTGGAAGGGGGATTCTTCCAAAAACGAAAATAAGGCAGTAGGGTGAAATCGGTCTATTTATTGTTGGCTTGGATCTATTTGATTGCATTATTGCTGAGAGACCAGCCGCGGTCCATCCTATCACGTGCTCCTCTCGAAATTAGTTTAAAAACTTCGCTTAATTTGATGCATTGGCTGTTTATCTAAATTTGACCAATCAGATGGGGCCTTACTATCTCTATCCCCGCCTCCTCCAGTAGTTTCTGTACTCCTATTGGCTGGAGCTGAACATAAATGCTTATGGTGGGAGGCAATCAGAATAGTCTGACTTTTTTTCACTCATCCATAGTGTTTTAAAGACTAAACGTTTGCAGTTTGACACCACTTTTTAGTCTGAATTAGATCTGAAAAATATCTTTTAGCTGTTTATTTTAATATCATTAAATAAAGAAATGATTAAGCATAGCTAATAAAAATAGGGAAATGTTACATGGTAAGAAATCTCGTTATCGCAATACTAAACAACATTATCGCTTATATTTCCAGTATCATGCAGCCCTAACTGTAATGCATTCAGTCTTATGATCAAAATATTCATAAAATCTACGGTAAAAAACGGCTTTACTGAACTCTACTGTTAACAATACAGTAAAAACTAAATAATTTTCCACATTTAACAGTAAACTGCCGTATTTCATTAATTTAGTATTACACACCAGTGTTTTGAAGTACATCTACACATCGTTTCCTTTGTTACGCAGGCAAAATACACAGACAAAGTCATATAATGAATCAAAGCTCATCACAAACAACACACAACTACTGAACATCATCATGGTAACACACATAAAATTGTAAATAATGGAATAAACGTTATTTATCAACATTAGATGTAACCTAAAACTCAAATGTTGAGGATAAAAAGCTCAAACGAACCACAGTAATGTCAATATAAAGCATAAAAGGTGTCAAAGTGTCATGCAGGGAATTCTGGGAAAGTCAATTTACCATTATTGGACCTGAAATTACGACTGTTTTTTTTTGCTAGCTCCTGATCTGATGTCATGATTAGCATGTATTGTTGTTGTGCTAAAGGTCTGCTAGCGTCTGTTAGCATGATGAATCTCTCTTCTGTCAGCTCTGTGGATCTGCTGTCTGCTGTAATGGCTGGTTTTTGGCTCTTGCGCGTCTTTCTTTTAGTATGTGTTTAGAGAAGCTGTCAGGTTCAGAGATTGACAGAGCATTTCTCCAGCTGTCGGTCAAACGCTGCTTCGCCACACACCAATCGCAGCACCAAATTGTTCTGCCAGCAGCGCTGTTGTTCATATATGTGTCATATCAGTGGCGTTGATCTGCGGCGGCCTCCTGTCAGCGTTCACTGCAGATTCCTTCACTTGTGTCTGTCTGAGCAGGTTCAGGCGGGAATGTTTTGTCTCGTGGTGAGTTTATTCGACAAATATGTCTGAAGACAACATTCATTCATTTTCTTTTCGGCTTAGTCCCTTTATTAATCAGGGGTCGCCACAGCGGAATGAACCGCCAACTTATCCAGCATATGTTTTACATAGCGGATGCCCTTCCAGCTGCAATCCATCACTGGGAAACATCCATACACACTCATTCACACTCATACACTACGGACAATTTAGCTTACCCAATTCACCTATAGCGCATGTTTTTGGACTTGTGGGGAAATCGGAGCACCTGGAGGAAACCCACGCAAACACGGGGAAAACATGCAAACTCCACACAGAAATGCCAACTTACCCAGCCAAGGCTCAAACCAGCGACCTTATTTGCTGTGAGGCAACAGCGCTACCCACTGCGCCACCGTCAGGATATATATATATATATATATATATATATATATATATATATATATATATGAAAAACTAAAACATATCTTATAATAAATCACTTGTTAACGTATTTGTATCATTATAAATATCTGTAATTCTTTTGAATATGTTTTATTATTATTTCATATTTTATATTTAATTGTTGACGATTTTTATAAACCTTTTATTATTATCATTATTATTAATATTATTAGTTTTATTGTAATTTTTTTAAAGAATCAGTTCATATTTTAATTAGATTAAATTACAAATAATGAACAAGAATACAAAAACATTTTGATAATGTCTATCTCTCTATACATGTATCTATTTTATCTCTCTCTCTCTTGTTATACATGTATGCTACAAAAAAAGCAATAGTTGCGAACATTCAGTAGGTGTCCGTCTATATCCAAGCAAAATATTGCCATCTTAAACTGTTATAAATCTCCACTACTTATCAAACATTCAGATCCCCCTGAAAAAACCTCTTGATTTTAATCAGTTGCAAAAGCTCATGTTAAACTACATCAGCACTGTTTTGGCTGCAGGGTGTCTGACATTACAATATCTGACATTATATGTGGAACAAAGCCTCAAATCTCCCAGCATGCACCGGGCCGGACATATGTTTTGTCATCAGGACCCGCGGCCACAGTATTTTGTTCACAGCCTCTCATCTCCTGTTTGTGCTCTGCCGGAGCCGCTATAAGTTGCTTGTCTTGCGTTATCTCTCAAAAAGCGCCTCGACGACACCGACCCACCGGCGTCTCTGACAGCAAATTGATGCGCCGCTCCTCCAGAGACGACACGCTCTTCCCTGGAAAGATGAGTTCAGCTCCCTGTTGAAGTAGAGCTGTCGTCTGCGCTGTCAGAAACACAGTGGCTCAGAAAACAGCCCAGTTCAGATGTTAGACAGCGGGATCGAGCGCCGAGCTGCATTTGAATAGGGATCGGTGGGAATGTGGCCTGCAATCGTGAGTCTCTGAGCGGGCTGTGGTGGTGTTGAGGGATTCTTCACTGCAACAAAACTATTGTTTTACTTAACATTTTCGTCTCGTTTCTAGTCCAAATATCTGAAGAATCAATTTGATATTTATTTCCTTTCTTTTTAATATTAAGCAGATACTTCAATAACAGTAAGTACATGACATGTGAAATACATAGTATAATCTGCTGGTTTTGGGGCAGCTCAGTGGTTAGCTCTGTCGCCTCACAGCAAAAAGGTCGCTGGTTTGAGTCCCGGCTGGGCCAGTTGGCACTTCTGTGTGGAGTTTGCATGTTCTCCCTGACAGGCATCCGCTGCGGAATAGTTATAAGCCGGAATATAAGCCGGAATAGTTGGTGGTTCATTCCGCTGTGGTGACTACTGATAAATAAAGGGACTAAGCTGAAGGTGAATGAATGAATAAATCTGCTGGTTTTATTCATACATAATAATAATAATGGAATACAGCTATGTAAACAACCATAATGGCACGTTCACACCAGAGGTGGATGAAGCGTCAAGCACGAGTGATTTACATGTTAAGTCAATGCAAAGATGCTAATAAGCATCCTGCCGCGCAAATGATGTGATTCACGCGAATGAAGCGGCGCAAGTTGAACGCTTTTTCAAATAGAGCGATTCGCGTGAGCTCGATTTGGAAAATCTGAACTTGAGCGGACAGTCGAACCATGTTAACCAATCAGGAGCTTGCTCTTGTAGGTGCTTGATTATGACGTGTCCCAAACGGAAATCCTCTTGCCGACTCCGGACAACAGCTCATCAAACTGGGCTGGGCTCAGTGTGAAGCATCACTGAAAGCTCCCATCATTCCATCAAACGATCTAGTGGACTCAGACATGGCGCCGAACGAAGCTACGCTGTGTTTCAGCCTTCCTAAAGCACATAAAGCACAGCTACTATCTCAATAAAATCCATGTTAGCCATTTAGGAATGAAGCTAGAGTCACTGGGTAGACAGAAGCCCTGCCCATGATGCAAATCCGCGTCTATTGTGAAGTGAATTTGATGCACAAACGAAGCGAGCAAACTCAAAATGTTCGCGAATATCGCAATTTGTTCGAGCATGCCACGTCTGGTCTGAATACAGCATAATATTACCGTTATCCCAACCCAAATCAACCCCACAAACAATTTTTTTGTTTGTGGGGTTGAAGGGAAGGTCTCGACTAAAGAAGTCACAGCGATCCACATTTTATACAATAAGTCTCTAATGGAGTATTAAAATTTTTTTCCAAATGTGAAAAAGACATCAAGTCTTTCAACCAGGACAGATTTGCAGGGGCACATGAAGATTTCCAATTAGGACAGCATTTTCTATCTAGACAAGCATAATGTATTGTCTTGTTTTCAGAAATGAATCAAAATGAAGGGCTCATTCACACCGAGTGCGGCGTCTGAAAACAATTGATGCTCAGAAATGGGTTTAAAAAAGTGCAGCGCAAGGTCCACATGATGCAATATTATGAACGAATGAACGAACACATGATGCAATATTATGAATGTATTAACGACAATAACCGACCCATTACAAATAGGAAAACAATGTGTTATGATAAGCACTTGAAGATACATCATAAAACTCAGGATATCTGGACAAAGCCACAATGAACACCTCCTTCGCCATGATATAACCAGCCCGATCTCATGAGGAAATGAAACTATTTTACGTTTTGTCAATTTAGTGGCTGATTCGTATGAGTTTATTCATTCATTCATTCATTTTCTTTTCAGCTTAGTCCCTTTATTAATCTGGGGTCGCCACAGCGGAATGAACCGCCAACTTATCCAGCATATGTTTTACGCAGTGGATGCCCTTCCAGCTGCAACCCATCACTGCGAAGTACCCATACACTCTTACATTCACACACATACACTACGGACAATTTAGCTTATCTAATTCACCTGTACCGCATGTCTTTGGACTTGTGGGGGAAACCAGAGCACCCGGAGGAAACCCACGCAAACACGGGGAGAACATGCAAACTCCATACAGAAACGCCAACTGACCCAGCCGAGGCTCGAATCAGCGACCTTCTTGCTGTGAGGCGATTGTGCTACACACTGCGCCACCGTGCAGCCCGAATGAGTTTAGTCGAATGAAAATGTACGATACGTGGCACCAAACCCCACCCTTAAACCAACCGTCATTGGGGGGATAAGCAAATCATACTAAATTGTATGAATGAGATCATATTAGCTAATAAATCAAAAAGTTACGAATTGCCATGAGACTGTTTTGGATATAACGGTCAATAAAACAGTTGTCATGCCAACTTTCTACTACAAAACAGAAGCTCGACAACGGTTGCCCTGCCTCTGAGCTCTTCTGAGTGGTCCACTGCTTTTGGACCTGACCGCGATGAGCTGTGCTGAGTGTGTGTTGAGTTCTTTCAACTTAACATGGCGTCACAAGACACTTTTCTTGAAAAATAGGTGTTCGACAATTTTGTTGCTGTTCTAGAATTTTCTATACACCATTCGACCTTCCCTAAACCACTAAAATAAAGCAGCTACATTTCAATCCTCAAATTTATTTTGCATGAAGAAACAACCTCATCTTCATCACAAACTCTGTCTAGGTTTTCCCTCATCAGTGTGGAGTTTTCGTCAGCGTTTAACCAGAGGAAACACTCGTGACCAAAGTAAATGCGATATTTTCTAATGCTAAAAGTACCTGCATAAATGTAAAAGGTTTTTAGCAAGACAGTATTTATAAAAGTTAAAGCAGCACATTCTTGTTGTGTCTGTGTGCTTGGGTGCATGTGTGTGCCAGTAGTTTTTGTGGTGTAAAAAGGATTACCTGACGGGTTAAAATTGACCCGAAGGACAACCATTGTACCCTAAATATGAACAGCCTTCATGAAAATAGAAAATTCATTTTTTCTAATGTTAGGGTTATTTATCTTCATGATAAAAAACATTGTTTAGGTTTTTTTTCGGCTGTTAAAATGGTCCCCAGGTCAATTTTGACCCGTAAGTCAACAAGTGTATTGCCTCTTCTTGTTGAATCACTGAATACCTCCTCAATTGTAAGTCGCTTTGTACAAAAGGGTCTGCTAATTGACCAATTGAAAATGTAAGTGGGTTAATTTTGACTTCCTATTTCTGAAAACAAGTCTTCATAATGCTTCTTGATTTAGGAATTTGTAGATATTTGGACCTGAAGCAAGACAAAAACTTTAAGAAAAGCATTTCTTGCAGTGTTCTTACAGCAGGTTTGACGTCCCAGGAGCCGCACAGGTCTGCGGTCTGATCACTCGGCCGGAAAAATGCTGCTTTTTATCGGCGGTTGGGGAACTGATAGCAGGAGCACTCAATCGTTTTATGGGGACTTTCTGAGTCTGGATGGAGAGTTTTGCTGTTTTGCAGCCTCATAGAGATGCTCTTCTGAATATTTGCTGAATTTTCTGCGGTGTTGGCTTGATTTTACACTTCACGTCTCTTAAAACGAAATCTTAGGACACGGTAGAAAACATCAGACTTCTAATCTTATGTTTTAAAGTTTGGTGTAAGTTGATGTTTGGGCTAATGCTACTGACATCAGTTGTGCTGACAAGCAGGGTGAAAAGAATCTAGAAAACCAAGGTTATATCTGTATTGTAACTTAGTTCAATTAGTTGTCATGTAAAATTCCTTTGCACAAGCCTGGTGTGGGTGCGAGTTGGAGATGAGGGGGAGGGGATGGGATTTCTACATTTTTAGGGGGGCTGAATACAATTTTGGGGAGCCTGAAGATCCCGGAAATCAACCTAGCGATGCGTATGGCACAACCCATTGAATCACTTACAGTAAAGAAATGAAACTTGGCTCAGAGATAGAGGACAGTCTCAACATTAGACTCTACAAATGTTGAGTTGAGTTGAGTGCAACAACCCAAAGTTGTGTCATTTTCTAATTGGAATTTTCTGGAAAATCATGTTTTTTAAAACTCTTCCTGAATGGTTTTTACCAAATTTGACTTGGATCATCTCCAGACTGTGCTAGCAAAAGGTTATTATATAAACTGATTTGACAGCACTGTTTAAACTGATAAACGATGATGATTATTATTAGCGGCCTCTTTTGTCTATGCATGTGTTCTTTGGAAGTCTAGAAATACTTTACGCGGAAATGTTGTGAACTTTGGTACACAAATAGAGGACGTGCTCAAAAGTAAACACAGCCAATTTTGAATCTCTACCTCAAAGTGTCTAATGCCAGCAACACACCAAATTTCGATTATTTCCCCATCATAAAAGAAATTTTCAGAAACAGTTCTTAAAGTCTGTAAAAGCACATAGAACAATTTGCCAGACAGGTCTGAAATTTGCCAAACAGACTATACACTACAAACAGCAAACAAACTAAAAACGCTGTAGCTCCACCAACAACCCAAAGTTGGGTCTTTTCTAATTAGAATTTTCTGGAAAATCATGTTTTTTTAAAACTCTTCCTGAATGGTTTTCACCAAATTTGACTAGGATCTTCTGCAGCAAAATGTTTTTATATAAACTGATATTACAGCACTGTTAAAACTGATATATAATGATAATGATGATGATGATTATTATTATTATTATTATTATTATTATAAGGGGCCAAACACTTGTGCCTAT
>CAIGQW010054212.1:2112364-2123222 GCA_903798125.1 Danio choprae
GTTAATGATTCACTGATTCAAATGAATAATTCAGAGCTTGTTTCCAGTTAATGACTGGACATCTTTTCAGAGCAAATCTCCAGTAACCGATTCACTGATTTAAATGATCTAGTCAGAGCAAGTCTCCAGTTAATGATTCACTGATTCAAATGCTCCATTTAGAGCAAGTCTCCAGTTAATGATTCACTGATTCAAATGATCCATTTAGAGCAAGTCTTCAGTTAATGATTCACTGATTCAAATGATCCATTTAGAGCAAGTCTCCAGTTAATGATTCACTGATTCAAATGCTCCATTCAGTGCAAGTTTCCAGTCATTGATTCACTGATTCAGATGATCCATTCAGAGCAAGTTTCCAGTTATCGATTCACTGATTCAAATGACTCATTCAGAGCAAGTCTCCAGTTAATTATTCGCTGATTCAAATGAAGTTAATGATTCACTGATTCAAATAATTCAATCAAATCAAGCCTCCAGTTAATGATTCACTAATTCAAATGATCTAATCAGATCAATTCTCTAAATAATGACTCACTGATTCACAGGTTCACAGATTTGATCCTGCCAAGCAGTTTTTGCAGAAGTGTAAAAGTGACATTGATTTATCTTGCTCTTTCTGTGACATTTCCATTGACTGTGTCTCTCACTTATTTTGGGAATGTCCTTTTGTTCGTTCTTTTGGGATTAATGTGAAAGCTTTCATTATCCAAAATATTTGTAATCATTTCTTGTTACATTATAGACCCATTGTTTTGAGTTTCACACTAAAGAAAAAAGAAAAATAGACAGCAAACAACAAATACATTTTTGTTAAGTGTTCTTTTACTGCAGTGATATTTCATTAGAGTGCCTGTGCTTGATTTGCACCGCTGGACAGCCGGCCGGCATCATCCGCTGATAAACTACGGGAATGGCAGACGGTGTGTTTATCAGAGCCGAGGCCGGAGAGATTTTAACAGGAGCGTTCAGGCTAAAGCCGGGCTTTGATGTGTCCCAAACTCATCTGAGTTCACCGGCGTTTCCTTAGAGTCCAGATATGAGCGGATAACGTGATCATATCTGCCCGCGTCGCTGTGTGGTCATGAGGGAAATTCAAGCGCAATGCCAGCGCCGCGAACACCGTCGTCAGGTGCGTCTCGAGCGGATTTAGCTTCTGAAATTTCATTTGTGAAAGTCAAGTCTCATTTCACATCTTAAATCTCCTTTTCTTTTAAAAAGACACACGATGAAAGACGGGGTTTTAGTGTTCTTTTGGAGGTGATATTGTATTTTTAAGACAAGGTGACTGATTTTATTGCATTTATAGCCAGCATTGTATGTATCTTAAAAGTAATTTGATGCAATAATTGATTATAATAAATTTAAATCATAAGGTAAGTTTAATAATAAATTAATATTTAAGATTAAATGCAAATAAATGTGAAACTATATCATATTAAGCATAATAGTTATAAAAAATGCTTTATAATTTTTATGTATATTAATTAAATCAGTATTAATTGTGATGTTTTTATGTGTACATATGAAAATGAATTAGTAAAATAAAAGAAATGGGATTTACATTACATGCAAACGCACACATACAACATATACCCTCACCGGCCACTTTATTAGGTACACCAACACCAACTGCTCGTCAACGCACATTTCTAATCAGCCAATCACATGGCAGCAACTCAATGCATTTAGGCATGTAGACATGGTCAAGACAATCTGCTGCAGTTCAAACAGAGCATCAGAATGGGGAAGAAAGGGGATTTAAGTGACTTTGAACATGGCATGATTGTTGGTTCCAGACGGGCTGGTCTGAGTATTTCAGAAACTGCTGATCTACTGGGATTTTCACGCACAACCATCTCTAGAGTTTACAGAGAATGGTCCGACAAAGAGAAAATATCCAGTGAGCGGCAGTTCTGTGTGCACAAATGCCTTGTTGATGCCAGAGGTCAGAGGAGAATGGCCAGACTGGTTTCAGCTGATAGAAAGGCAACAGTAACTCAAATAAGCGCTCGTTACAGCTGAGGTATGCAGAAGAGCATCTCTGAATGCACAACACGTCCAACCTTGAGGCAGATGGGCTACAGCAGCAGAAGACCACACCGGGTGCCACTCCTGTCAGCTAAGAACAGGAAACTGAGGCTACAATTCGCACAGGCTCACCAATACTGGAGAATAGAAGATTGGAAAAACGTTGTCTGGTCTGATGAGTCTCGATTTCTGCTGCGACATTTGGACGGTCGGCTCAGAATTTGGCGTCAACAACATGAAAGCATGGATCCATCTTGCCTTTTATTAACGGTTTAAGCTGCTGGTGGTGGTGTAATGGTGTGGGGGATATTTTCTTGGCACACTTTGGGCCCATTAGTACCATATGAGCATTGTGTCAACGCCACAGCCTACCCGAGTATTGCTGCTAACCATGTCCATCCCTTTATGACCACAGTATACCCATCTTCTGATGACTACCTCCAGCATGATAACACGTCATGTCATAAAGCGCGAATCATTAGACTGGTTTCTTGAACATGACAATGTGTTCACTCTACTCAAATGGCCTCCACAGCCACCAGATCTCAATCCAATAGAGCACCTTTGGGAGATTCGCATAATGGATGTGCAGCCGACAAATCTGCAGCAACTGCGTGATGCTATCATGTCAATATGGACCAAAATCTCGGAGGGATACGTCCAGTACTTTGTTGAATCTAGGCCGTGACGGATTATGATTGATGGCAAAAAGGGGTCCAACCCAGTACTAGTAAGGTGTACCTAATAAAGTGGCCGGTGAGTGTATATCCAAACATATATTTTCTGAAATGTAACTACTGTAAAAGGAGAAAGGAAACCGTTTGGGTTGTTAAGGCAACGAGTGAGCAATAAGTATAGAGCGTGCTGCGTAGACGGCTTCATTGATTATAATGGAAATGTTCTAATCTAATTTTATTGCATCTCGACATGCCACTTCATTTCAAGGAGATGGAAATAAAAAGCATAAATCATCTAATCAGTAGTCATTTTCTTGTTTTCACAGGTATATATTTTTGATTTCATTATAGTGCCAGTGAAGGGAATAGAATCCTGCAAAATGAGAGTTTAAGAGTAGCAGAAGTAGTTAAAGTCACCATCAAGTCAAAGCTGGACATTCATTTCTTTATGGAATATTGAAGCCAAAATGTTTGCATAATCCTTAAAGGGAACGTTTAGAAGCAAATGATCATTCCATTGTTCTTCCTATTCTAATGTTCTAATGTGTTGATCTAAAGACCTGTTCTTTTTATTCTAACATTCTTCTAACATTCTGTCTGTCATTCTATCAATCAATCAATCAATCAATCAATCAATCAATCAATCAATCAGTCAGTCAATCAGTCAATCAATCAATCATTAAATATACTGTTTATTACTATTCTGTTGTAAAATCTGTTGTTCTTGTGTTGTTTCCATCATTCTAATCTTCTAATAGTCTAACCTTCTTCTATTGTTCTTTGTCATTGACCTGAGTTTATTTAGTTTATTTTTTCATTTAATGTGATTTATTTCAGATTTAATTTCAGTTAACAAAAATGTTTTTACATCGATTGGTTTAGTCTTAAGTTTGCATTTACTAAAATAACCTTGTCACTGACTCCCCATGGAATAAAACATATCCCCATAACACACAAGTCCCCATGAAATGGAAGGTAAGATTGTCCTTTTTTCCTCTATCGTGACGTACCTCCACTTGAAACGATCCTGATATTAGAAAGGAATGTAGGGCAGTGCAAGATTCTGTTCATTGGGAAGTGACTGGATTGTTGGAAAATGGGCTTTACTAACAAAATCAAGGAAGATTGATGAATGGATTAAGGCAGAGCAGAATTGATACACATCCTGATAGCCCCGCCCTAAAGGATTGATAGTCCCGCCCTAAAGCATTGATAGCCCCACACTACAGCACTGATAGCTCTGCCCTAAAAGACTGAAAGCCCCGCCCTAAAGGACTGATAACCACACCTTAAATGACTGATGGCTCTGCTGTAAAAGACTGATAATCCCGCCCTAAATCACTAATAGCCCAGCACTACAGTACTGATAGCTCCGCCCTAAAAGACTGAAAGCCCCGCCCTAAAGGACTGATAACCACACCTTAAATGACTGATGGCTCTGCTGTAAAAGACTGATAATCCTGCCCTAAATCACTGATAGCCCAGCACTACAGTACTGATAGCTCCGCCCTAAAAGACTGATAGCCCCGACCTAAAGGACTGATAACCAAGCCTTAAATGACCAATATCTCCATCCTAAAGAAATGATAGTCCTGCCCTAAAGCACTTATAGCCCCACACTAAAGTACTGATAGCCCCACCCTAAAAGACTGATAGCTCCGCCCTAAAGGACTGATAACCACGCCTTAAATGACCAGTATCTCCATCCTAAAGGACTGATAGTCCCGCCCTAAAGCACTTATAGCCCCGCACTAAAGTACTGATAGCCCCGCCTTAAATGACCAGTATCTCTATCCTAAAGGACTGATAGACCTGCCCTAAAGCACTTATAACCCCACCCTAAAGCACTGACAGCCCCGTACTAAACCACTGATAGCTCTGCCCTAAAAGACTGAAAGCCCGCACTAAAGGACTGATAACCACGCCTTAAATGTCTGATGACTCCGCTCTAAAAGACTGATAGCCCCGCCCAAAAGGCATTCCATGTGACCAGAAGTGCAGAAAAGTCATTTTGAGGGAGGGGAGAAAGTTGTGAATAAATATTATTATGACGTGATTAAAGATTCTGAGTGCAAATACATCATTATACATCATTTATAACAAGTACTAATATATGCATATACAAATAAGAACACTACATTTTGATTTCATTGCAACTTTCAATCAGGCTATAGAGAAGCCATTTCTCTCCGATTATTGTCAAACTGATTATTGTCACCGTCATGAAACCATAACGAAAGTGTGCCGTCTACAACATCTGCTGTGAAATAAGGCTCATATTTACAGCGTCACTGAGTGGACACAAGCCTCATTGGGCCCGGGTCGCTGTTGACCACCCGCCCGTCCGCCCGCCGTGACTGACAGCCCCCTGATCATCTCCCTGATTCCAGAACCTAATTATCCGACACGTCTGCTCGGCCGTCTTCACTATCGCCCACCAGATCAACACACACACACACACAGAGAGAGAGAGGACAGTCGCTAAAGCATAACTAATGTGATATGAGTCCCACCAGCACCAAAAGCAGGAGAGAAATATAATTACGGATCAGATGTCAGTCTGTTTGGATGCTCGGCGGATCCTTATAGCAGCGCAGAGAGAAGCAGAAAGCAGCTATTTTTAGAGCCGATGACCACAGGGATGACAAGAGGGGTCAGGCGTGACCGGTAGCCGCTGTCCTTATGACACCTGCGCTGGCCTGAACCAGGTGTGCGAGAGATAAACGTGGGCTAGAACTGCTGGCCTGTGCAAAAAAAAAAAAAAAGCGCAAGAATCAACCTAAGCATAAGAGCAAAGCGCATGGAATCTGACCTCTTTGTGTTGAGTTTTTTTGCTGCACGGTCGGAGACTTTCAGAAGTGCTGAGGGGACAGAACGGACGGAGCGGGACCGGCGGGTGAGTGGACTGGCGGGTGTCTCCGCTCATTTACAGCGCTGACATTTTGGCGGTGAGGGATGTGGTGAAAGCGCAGACGCATGTATGTTGATCTTAAGGAAAGGTCAGGCCTGTCTCCACGGAGCTCATCAACTCGCTCTCCAAAACTGCTGTGCGGGTCCCGGACCATCGTGAGCGCGAGGCTTCATTTGCATGCATTTGTGACTCTCTGTGTGTGTGCGCTTGAGGAGCTGCGCATGAAGTTAATTGGTCAGAGTTGTAGTGCTCTAGTCATTATGTGGATGGCGAGTGAATGGGATCAGGACAGGACATGTTCTGGATTTAGACCTGTGTAATGATGGGGATTGTAGTTTTCGAGAGAGCGGCGTGCTTATCAGTGACGTGCAGCATCCAGAGTTTCTTTCTCTTTGTGATTTGTTACTGTGCTGCTGATAAATGGTGGCTTTATTGTACTAATATTAGTGCTTCGGCTTGTACTTTTTTGTGGCTCTACAAACATCCTGTCAATCATTCCATGTCATGTATTCTATTCCAACACTATCCCACGGCAATTCGTAACTTTTTGATTTAGTGGCTAATTCGTATGAATTTGTACCATCTCATTTGTACAATTTAGTAGGATTCACTCATCCTCCAATGACGGTTGGGTTTAGGGGTGTGGTTTGGTGCCACGCCTCTTTTTCAAAATCATACATTTTCGTTCGACTGAACTCGTACAAATTAGCCACTAAACTGACAAAACGTACAATAGTTACGTTTTCCTCGAGAGATCAGGCAGTCTATTCTGTCAATAGCTATGTGTCCGTCCAATTAAACTGACATGCAAAATTGAAATATTGCATAAAATTAGTTTCCATCCAAGGGGGTCAGAGAGAACAAAATGATATATATTCTGAAATGTAACTACTGTAAAACAATAAAGGAAACCGGTTTTGTTGTTAAGGCAACGAGTGAGAAATAGTCAACATAGGCTCATTCTGAAAATGTAGCCCTATGCACGTTTCTGGAGATCGCGAATTATGTGGCCAGAGGTACGTACGGCTGCATTTCATTTTTTAAACGAACGCTACGGGGCGGTATGATGCCGTTCCTTTTCGCGTTTACCAGCTGACCGCTTACCTCCGTATGGACGGCTTTCCCACTGTAACCAGTTTGTCCCGTTGGCTCGCCATGTACTTGAGACGCAGAGAGGAGTTGACCACGAAGACGGGGTTCGAGTCCGGTGTAGAATGGTTCCAGAAAGCAGGTAAGACAAAAACAGAATCCAAAAAATGAAATAGACAAATAAATGACAGGGTGAGAATGTGGTAAAATCTGAAAACGTGGTAAAAATCTTTTTCTTTTTCCTGGATGGCTTTTGAAAATTGTTGGTTGGGTTTAGGGAAGTGGGCGGGTCAATCAATAAAATTGGTTGGGTTTAGGGAAGGAGGAGGGTGGGTCAGTCGATCGGTCAGTCAGGCGTTTAGTCAGTCAAACAGTCAGTCAACAGCGGCCTCTGGTGGGTTAACGTGAGAACGGCATGTGCGAATGGCACTCGCGAGAGAAATTTGAGATCTCAAAAAGCGTACTCATCGGCCTCTGGTGGATTTGAGAAAACAAAAACTGCAAAAAACATACTTCCCGAAATGTATCCAGAGGTATGTTTTCAGAATGAGCCTGGGTTGGAAATAGTATAGTAATATTAGTGCTTCGACTTGAACTTTTTTGTGGCTCTACAAACATCCTGTCAATCATTCCATGTCATGTATTCTATTCCAACGCTATCTCACGGCAATTTTTAACTTTTTAATTTAGTGGCTAATTCGTATGAATTTGTACGTGCAATTTAGTATGATTCACTCATCCTCCAATGACGGTTGGGTTTAGGGGTGTGGTTTGGTGCCACGCCTCCTTTTCAAAATCATACATTTTCCTACGACTGAATTAGCCACTAAACTGACAAAACGTAAAATAGTTACGTTTTCCTCGTGAGATCAGACGGTCTATTCTGTCAATAGCTATGTTTCCGTTCAATTAAACTGATATGCGCAATATTGGAATATCGCATAAAACATTTGTGAATAAAGCACAGTTTCCATCCAACGGGTCAGAGAGAACAAAATCGCCACTTCCTAATAAACCGTTGGAAAATGTTATGAAGATAAATGTGATTTGCTGCGGTAGGAGAAGCCACCATTGGCCTTTTTTCTTATATAATAAATTACTTGACGCAATAAATAAACTAAAATGTGGCTTTTGGAGGTGTTGAGACACTCTTTGTGAGCGCAGATGCTCAAGACAGGAGATAATAATAATAATAATAATAATAATAATACTGAACCACTGTGAAGACAGACTTTAGCTGTGGGATTTTTAGAATGACCAAAATAACATTTCAGATGTTTTACAATGTGCTTGTTCTTCTAGTTTGACCATCAATGCCATCCTATGGTGTCCATTTTTGTTATCACATGATTTAGTAATCAACCGTAAACAAGGCAATAATGGAGACAGCTGGTCATGTCGGTGCAATGTTCACTACATCCGAGTTTATTTGGTGAAGGTTATTAATCTCCCTTTTTTCATGTTAACACTTTTCCCACACTAGTTCAAAGTATGGCCTAGAACTCTATAACATTTGACATTTTTATCTTTATGCTTTTCTAATGTCCTATCAATCTAACGTTCTTTCGATTTCCATCTTCCTACCTATTGTTATTTTGGTCACACTTTATTTTAAGGCAGAATTAAATATGAATTTTACCTCAATAAACTCATCATTTGCTGCTCATTAATAGATATTGATGTAGTAGTTAGGTGTAGGTATTGCGTAGGATTTGGAATGTAGAATAAGATCATGCTATAAACTATTCATATCTTAATAACAGGCAAGCAATAAGCCACTAGTTAAAAGTGGGAATTGGTACTGAAACTAAAGTGTCCACTCATATTTACCACTCTTCCAATCACTTCACAATTTAGTTTCAGTAGCAATTGCCACTATTAACTAGTGGCTTATTACCTGTCTCTTATTAAGTTATTAACAGTTTATTACTACTTATAAAATATGATCTTATTCCTAAATTCTCAACTACTAGTAACCCAAGTACAACCCTAGTACTTCCAAGTACCAACTACTATCTTACTAACTATTAAAAAGCAGCAAATTAATACTTAAGCAGCTAAAAGTCTTATTAATAGCGAGAATTGTAGCTTAAAGTAAAGTGTGACCCAATATGGTGCCTAAACATTTTCGATCCTCAAGACTTCTAGCTTTCAGATTAGTTGAAAGGCTCTCAGCGCACTTAGAATGTTCCCAAACTCAAAACACTCTCCTTATTCCAGCACCGGGTAGTTTAATTTCAAACACCTCCGAAATTTCCTGCAGTAATCTCTCTCAGTCTCTCTCGGTCTCCGTGCTGGTTAAAGGCTCTCATTAGTGTGTGGAGACCGTGGGGATTTGCTGAATACGGGCAGCTCTGTAATGCAGAGCCATCACAGCCTGATAATTGTGTTTGTATTGCAGTTACCCAGCAGCTCTTTGACTGACAGCTCAGGAGCGCTGAGCGTTTTGTGCTGTCGGAAACTCCAAAACCCAGAATGAGCCGAAACGGCGAACATGACGATCCGATGCTTTTAAAAAAGTGATGTTTTAGTGGAAAAAAACAGATAGTGATTAAATTATGTATTGCTTTTGTAGCGATTTGATACTACAAGAGCAAATCCCTGTGTAATTATTAAGGGTCAAGCATTAGATACTTGAGTTGCTTTTCTTCTTCAACTGCTGTTGGTGTACATGCAATCCCATTGAACCATGTGGTAAAAAGTTACACAATTTGGCACACAGATAGTCAACAATCTGAACATCAACCACAGCCATTATTGAATGTCTGCCAATGATTTTCAATGCTTTAGGGTGTTCAGGCCAAACATGTTGTGTTGCTTCCTTGTGGTCAGAATTATAATGATTTTTTTGATGAATTTCTGTCTATAAACTCCTCAAAGTTTTGGATACAAACGTCTCGTAGACCAGTGGTCCATTAATGTTCTTCTTCTTGTATTACTCTAGTAGTCAATGGGATCTCAAAGAACCGTATGGTAAAAAGCTTTAAAATTTGGCACACAGATAGCAAACAATCTAAACATTAACCACAGCCGTTTTGAAGTGTCTACCTTAATTCCTCTAGCACCACCACATGTCCAAATATTGTTTGAACTGTACAGGCCAGTGGTCTCAAAGTTCATTCCTGGAGGGCCGCAGCTCTGCAACCACCTCCAACTCAAAGCTGCTTTATAGTCTGTTGTAGTCTTGAACACCTTGATTAGTTGGATCAGCTGTGTTTGATTAGGGTTGGGGCAAAACCCTAGATCGAGGCCCTCCAAGAATCGAGTTTGAGACCTATGGTATAGGCTATATGGGCTGTATTGATTCAAGATATCATTTTCGTCCAAAAAAAAAGTCTAAAAAATCTAAAGTTTCTAAAAAATAAAACATTTATCAAACTCCACATAGACCATTTGTCTGGGATCCTATAGAACTGTATCGTAAAAAGTTGCACAATTTGGCAAACAGCCATTTTGGAGTCTCTACTTCAATACTTCAAGTCCAAATTTGCACTCAGGTTTGAGTTTTCTTTGGCTCAAGATGACTCCATTTTGATCTAATTTCAAATTTCAATTTAAAAATGCATTTCTAATGTTCGTCAACACTTCCGTCTCTCTATGTTTGAGCATTTGTTCATTTTTTTCCACAATTCCGAAATTTGTGGAAAATGCTATAGTTTACACATATATTGACTTTTTGTTACAAAACTTGGTATACATCTTTAGCAACATGCATTGAAAGTCATTGAAATTTTTGTGGTGGCGCCACCTTGTGGTCAAACATTAAGCTTAGCTTCTCATTCTGCCTTTCCTACTTGCCACCTTATTTGGCGCTTGCTGCTATATTCATTATTAATATGATTATTATTTTGAAACTGGTAGAATATGTAATGTGTTATTATGGCGTGTAATTGTTCGAAACACACACACACACACACACACACTCCATCCCAGCAGAGCAGTGTTGTGTATCACTGTCAGTGACCTGCAAAGCTTTTATTGGCTTTATTTATTTAGCAGCCAGCGGGAGGAGAAACCGATCTCTCCTGCTCTCGTAGTGTTGACATAACGCCGAAAGATGCTGATGGCCTGTTCAAAGCACACAGGTGTTACAAGCACCATTTTCACACACACACACACACACACACACACACACACACACACACACACACAC
>CAIGQW010054212.1:2133348-2145646 GCA_903798125.1 Danio choprae
AATCTAGAGCGCTATCTGCTGTTAAAAACTAGTCTAGAGCGCTATCTGCCGTTAAAAACTAGTCTGAAGTCCTATCTCCTGGTAAAAACTAGTCTAGAGTCCTATTACCTGGTAAAAAACTAACCTAGAGCGCTATCTGCTGTTAAAAATTAGTCTAGAGAGCTGTTAAAAACTCAGAATTGATTCAAGAGAGAATAGACTTTTGATATTGTTTTGCCACAGTTACTTAATGCTATTAAAGGGGTGTGGCTTCACAGTTGGATGCATATATGATTGGCTATGTTGGAGTATGGGCTTTATAAAACTCACAATCACAAAGTCACAGGCTCAGGTTACAAGTTATAAAGTTGGTGCAAAATAAGTTCACGTGGGATATTTTAGCTTCAATTTTTTACAGTGCATGGGAATGGAGACTTTGTTCACTTGTGATCAGATTGACAAAAATGCATCTTAATACCAAGCATTATGGGGGCCAGTGAATAAGATTACGCCTGTAAACATGTTCATTAAGTTGTTCCAGCACATTTTAAAGAATGTTCTAGGTCATTGGGGAGTTTTAGTGGGGTTTCTGAGTGAACGCTAGATTGCGCTAGTGGGTTTTTATGGTGCTCCGGGGCATGCTTGAGGTGGGCTGGTTGATAGGATGTTTTTAATAGGTTTCTATAGTGTTTTGGGCTAGGGTGCTCTGAGTTGTTGCTAGGATATTCTGGGATGAAATACTGAAAGCTCATTCTCAACTATTGGTGATATTTTGAATTCTACACTGAACCCAGTAGAGACCAAGACCTGACTCGGCTTCACAATGTTTTTTCACTACAAGCCTGATTGCTTGTAAGGGCAGAAGTGCACCTTTTTTAAACAAACTGCATGCCTTGAGGGTTCTTTAGTGTGCCTAGGAGCAATAGTAAAAGTTTTTACCAGGGTAATGGGGAGGGATTGCATGAGGATATGAGGTCTCTCTTTGTTAGGAATCTAGCATTAGGCTCTACTATCAGGGCCCTTGGAAATATCTCATTTTTGCCACCCTCTTTTATGGCAAGAAATTACAGTTATGGGGAATTACAGAAATTTCACTGGTGATTGGTCAAATCCCTTAGATCTGGCATATGTTTAATATCAAAGTTGAGAGGCTGAAATTCTCTCTGATATTCTGGTCTGCAGGGTTCAGTGCAAGCCTAGAGATCAGACTGGATTTAGGTTCATTGTAAGTCTTTTCACCATAATTCTGATTGCTGCCTTAGAGTAATAGTGCACATCTCTTAAACAACCACCAGGCTTGAGGGATCATGCATGTCTGAGCAATAGTAAAAGTCTTTGCCCTAGCAAGCATTACTAATTAACCTCACCTCTACACTTACTTAACCTCAAAATCCAACACCCCAACAACTTAGCATCTGAATTTAGCATTTGTCATTTGCCCTAATTGAGACAGACGACTAGGTTCTCTTCAAGGCTGCTTTCCACACTGACGGCCATAACAGAATTAATGGACGCAGGCCAGTGTGTCTTGACCTTCTGTCCTGCATTACGAACACACATGTCAGGGTAATTGGATCCTTGAAGATATATGTGCGATTCTTAAGCGAAGTCTCTGTCACTGATCTATATGTCCACGTCCCATTTCCTTTGTGTCCATGAGCTCACTATTGAGTTAGAGCTGCTGAAATGTCCTTTCAGGTCTAGCGCTATCAGTAAATGCTGTCATTTATCTTCCTAGATTAGAAGTTAAATATTATATGATTCCTTTCAAGCACCTGCAGGCAGATGCAATGAGAGGGTCTGTGCTCCTATAGTGCACCTAAACCCAATCCCAAAGTAAATCTCTGAGGAAGATTTGATTGTTCTTTCATAGCTCAGAAAAGTTGATGGATTTCTAATTTCTGCATCATCTTTCATTTAAATAAGTTCCCTCAGATTCGTCAAACAGGCACAAAACAACTGCTGGCATAAATTAGAAGGAGATAAAGATCTCTGCTGAGATCATCTGGTCTCCAATTGAACTCCATTCAGTCTCAGTTGTGATTTTAATCTCCCGCATGGGCAGTCACACTTTTGGATGCAAGAAAAGTTTAAACAGTTAAAATATTCCAGAGATCCTGTTTTCCCTCCCTCTGTGTTCATATAAATATTATACAGTCATATCTTTTGGACTTTGGACACAAGAAAAGGGTAAGGGGGTTGGTATAGTAGGATTGGATGGGGGGTATAGGGTCCCCCCTTGGAAGAAATCCAGCATTAGGCCCCACTAGATCAAGTCAGGATCTGTCTCTGATAAAGGGCCCTAAAAGTATTTCAACCTTGCCCCAGGTTACATCACACATGGAAATAGTAAAGATATGGCAAAGATCCCATTGGTGATTGGTCACGTTTTGCTTCTGTCTACACCTGAGTCCCACATAAACCACTGCTGCAACAAATCATACAGCAAGCAAAAACGGCCTTAGGACAAAGTAAAAGAATAACAAGCCACTCTTAAAAGAGGGCGAACAACGCAAACCAATTTAAGCCACCATTCTAAATTAAAAAGAATTGTTTAAGGGTACGATCTGAAAAGGGCAGCTACATTTACGGGAAGAAATGGAATTTGTAATAAATGAGCTTCGTGATCAGCAGGGAGACGGGGAAAAAGATGAAAATTGGCAATAGGAGGGCAGGGGGTTTTATGTAAATGAATGTGAGAGCTGAAATTAACTCAACCCTCAGGATGAGTGCGTTATCACTCCGCTGCGTTCATGGAACTCCAGGGAATGGCAGGTTAACATCATAAAAACAGACGCCCAGGTCTGAGCCTGGTCAGGGTTTTTAATTTGAAGGATTGTGCGCTGAAGGGATGAATGGGCAACGTGGTCGGGCCCACTTGTAATGACCTTCACAAACTGTTATAGTAATAATCTGTTTATATGTCAACTTTGTGTACACTGTATCATTTTCCGTCTTTCTTTTTACAACAGTGGCCATACGATGCAACATCTGAACTTCACATTTGTCCTAATTCAGAATTTTTACTTTCACAGCAATGGCTCCCTGGTTACCAGCGGTCCTACTGGTGCTACAAGTAACCACTGCATCCTCCGATGACTCCATGTTTGAGTTTTCCACTGACACGCCAATCAATAACGTGGTGCAGGACCCTCTGACGGGACGTGTTTATTTGGGTGCGGTCAATACCATTTATCAGTTGGACTCTTTATTGAATTTTGAGGCCAGAGCTGAAACGGGGCCCAAGAAAGATGCGAAAGGTTGCACCCCTCCGGTGTCTACTTGCCAGGAGCTGAAAGACACCAACAATACCAATAAACTCTTGCTGGTTCATTCAGCAAACGGGTCACTAATAGTCTGTGGGAGTTTGTATCGAGGAATCTGCTCTCTGCTCAACCTCACCAATGTCAAAGAGCAGATCTATTATAGTGACAGCAAAGGGGAGCGGACTTATGCTGCCAGCACTGAAGATCATGTTTCCGTAGTGGGGGTTATGGCCACGCTCGAAATCGACAATAAGCCATTCAGTGTCTTTTTAGTGGGGAAGGGATATGGAAGCATGGACAGCTCCAAACTCATCAGCACCCGAATCGTGCAGAACTATCGCGACTGGGTTGTGTTTGAAAGCATCATCGAGGCGTCTACCGTCCAAGCTGTTCCCTTTGTGCCCAAGTACCTGCATGACTTTCGCTTCGCCTTTAAAAACGACAATTTTGTCTACTTTCTCTTTTCGCGCACTCTTGGCAGAACCGACAACAAGAACTTTACTTTCATCTCGCGCCTCTGCGAGAACGACAATCACTATTATTCGTATACAGAGCTTCAGCTTAGCTGTGGCCAGAACAATCAGTACAATAAAGTCCAGGCGGCGTATTTGTCAGATCCAGGGAAAGAGCTGGCCCAGGTGATGACTGATTCTGGAGAGTATGGCACTGTCAAGGAATGGGATAAAGTCTTGTTTGTGGTGGCTAGCTCTGAGGAAGGGGCCACCGAATCTGCTTTGTGTATGTACTCCCTTAAAAGCATCAACCAGAAACTGTTGGCCATCGTTACGGCTTGCTACACGAACAACGGGAAGATTGATGACAGATTAGTTGTGGAGAGTCCCTACACGTCCAGTAAAGATGGTCCTTGTGTCAAACATGATGTAAGTACCAGTTTATTTACATTGCTCAATATCACAATAGGGATGTTGAGAATCTATTTTATGCATGGAATTTAAAAAAAATTCATAAAGAATTGCAAGTAAACCGCTTTCCTTTCTATGTGTTCAAGAGAGTATATAATCGAGACCTCCTGGGAAACCAGCATAACTATATAAAAAAAATGAGCATAGACATTTGCTCAGGTGTTTGCAGAATTATTTAAGCAAAATTTGACATGGGATCTGTTTACTCATTATGCTGGGTTGACAGCTAGGGTTTTCATGATACTGGAATTCAGTACCAATCGATACTAAAGTTTAAAAACGTTCATTTCCTGCTAACATTTGAGCGTTGTTGAGCACGTTCTTAATCTGCGCTGATTTCCCATTGTGTTCACGTGCTCAACAGAAATGACTGTGATTGGCCGTGAAGGTCATCAGTTTACCAAACTCACCGCTGTTTACTGAGTGTAAACACAGATACAGGGACACTGGAGCGTTTCAACGTCACGTCCATCACGGTTTATCTATAAGCTGACATATGAACTATCCGCTGATGAATCGCAGCTTTGAAACGCTCCAGTGTCCCTGTATCTGTGTTTACACTCAGTAAACAGCGGTGAGTTTGGTGAACTGATGACCTTCATGGCCAATCACAGTCATTTCTGTTGAGCACGTGAACACAATGGCAAATCAGCGCTGTTTAAGAACTTGCTCAACAGGGCTCAAACGTTAGTGGGAAATGGACGTTTTTAAAATTTCAGTATCAATTGGTACCAAATTCCAGTATCTTGACAACCCTATTGACACCAAATGCAGAATTAAGTATTCGCACGAGTAAGTTACTTACAAATTCATTGCAAATGTGCGAATAGAGGTGAGATTATCGTGTGTGACATGGAATGTGCAACCTGTTTGCCGCAAACACTGGGAATTCGTCTCAATTGAGTCTTCTATGCAAGTTCAAAATATTTTACTCGAGCGTAAAATTTGGGTCATGGGAAAAACATCTCGCGAGTAAACTAGAGCGTAAACCCAACATTAGTCTAGTTATTCAATAACATTGTTTCTTGAGGCAAAATCACATGAATTTTTGATGTTCCTACTGGAATTTATTCAGCAAAATGTCTTTCCATTGTAGTTTATGCAAAGGTTTTTCTCATTGGATAAAATGATTATCCTACTGATGTGGATCTTTGGAGTTGATGCACACTATGGCGTTTCCATCCAGCATTTTCTTAATGCAATACTCCAAAACGGGCGATGGAAACACGTGAAATGTAAAAGTTAAACAACTGACAAGGTTTAGGACCAAACAATCTGTGGTCTTTTGTAAATCAATTAAGTGAATTGAAAAAATTGCAGACAGATGTTTCGGAGTTTGAGCAATGAATTATATTTCCAGTATCATATATTCCTACCTCAGATTAAACAGACATTTAAAAGTGGATTTTTTTTAGTGTCTGCTTTGTGATTCCCTTTGTTATCTTGCAGAAAGACATAGTGAACCGGTATAAGTGTGGAGCTGATTTTCTCCCGTCACCGTTGGCCAGTCGACAGGAGTTTGCCTTGAAGGCCAATCCAGTCTTCATCAGACAGAACCTGCTGACCGCGGTGGCCGTGGCTGTCGAGAATGATCACACCATTGCCTTTCTGGGGCACAATGCTGGAGAGGTGATCAAGGTGAGATAAGTTGTGTTAAATTCAAGAAACTATATCCACACGCTGCTCAATCCCTCATCCGAGGTGCTATAACCCAAAGCATTGAGGTCGCTTTATAAGTGGGAAAATGTTCTGGATTTTCATTCGTTATGGCAGAATAATGGTGCTTGTGAGTTTGGACTATACAAATGGTTAAGTGTGTGTAAAAATTGATCATTTAATCACTCTAATATTGTTTCAGACTTGTATATTGCTGTTTACCTTTTCAATACAGTCAGTAATTGGTATGCAAGTAATGGCATTAGTTATGTAAGATCTGTTCTGAATCATTTGTTCATTACTGGCTGATTCAAGGAGAATATTATTAGCGAACAACAACTGAAATGTTATCAAATGACTTGAAATACAGAATGCAATCATTATAATTACTACAGTTATGGCATTTAAGATGTTACCGATTGAAAAAGTTTATTCGTGTTCTTGAGTTTATTTTGCTTCACTTCACTTGATTCCCTTCACAAAATGACTCTAAGTGATTCATTCACAATGTAGGTGTGAATGTTTCACATTGGTGATTTCATAACGGTTCTGAAATTTGATTCAAAAGTCAGATTTACTACATTAATAAGATGTTATTGACTTTAAAGCTTGGTGTGGGGTGTTTATGAAAGTTTATCATGGAAGTATTCAATGTGAATGAATCGTTTGAATCAGAACTTTTCAGCGAATTGTTTGATTCACTTCCCAGAATGACTCTGAATGTTCTGATTGATTATTTGTCTTTGTTATTGCATCATTACTTTTATGATTTTTCTTAAGTTTGAAAGCATCTTTCCTTAATAATAACCACATGTACAAGAACAACCATCATTCATAGTTTCTCCTTTCGTGCTCCAAAAAAAACCCCCAAATCATCCAGGTTTTGAACAACACGAGGATGAGTAAGTGACACAATACTCCTCTTAACAAACTTCTCCACAATGTAAAAATAACCAAAAGCTGACAGTCTGTAGGAGGACGCAAAAAAAAAAGAGAGAGCACAGTGTAAGTCATTGTTAAGGAAACGAACGCTCCGGAAATTTGAGACAACCAATTAGTGAAGCGCTACAACCAGCTAGCTACCTGATGTCACACACATGATTTAGCATGCGCGTCACAAAAAGCTGGAGTTTAGGCTTTGGCAGGTGAGGGAATTGCAGGGGGAACGTGGCGAATCTCTGACAGAGGGATG
Organism: Danio choprae; assembly: GCA_903798125.1. Classification (NCBI taxonomy): domain Eukaryota; kingdom Metazoa; phylum Chordata; class Actinopteri; order Cypriniformes; family Danionidae; genus Danio; species Danio choprae. Next base: position 2,140,365 of record CAIGQW010054212.1, read on the forward strand.
AAAGAGAAGGAGATATTACTGTCACCCAAACCCAAGCGTTACCGCTAAACGTGTTAGACGTTATATTAGAAATAATGAATCGCTAGCTCCTATAAGCCTTTGTTAGAGCTGATTATTTGTAGGATAGACAGATGCAATTGAGCGATAGGGAAAAAAAAAATCCAGTCCGCATGGAGTTTTTATGAGTTCCCGCCATTTACTGGTCATTATTGGGCTTGTAGGCCATTAGTTCAGGGTTGACGCGTTTGTCAGGTGCGGCTCAGGTGTGTGGGACGCTCTGAGGGGGGTTTTGTGTGTTCCGTAAATATGACAGATGTGTCCTGTCCTGTTGCCCGACTGTTTAATTGTGGCTCTCTCTGTGTCTATTGTTCTCTCTTTATGCAGGTACATTTGTCAAGCCCGCCAGAGCCGTACAATCCCGGCCCGGGCTACAAAACCAGCGGCTACGTAAATAAGAACCTTTTCTTCGACAAAGCCCAGGCGCACTTGTACATCACCACCGAGAAAAAGGTACGAGGCTGGAGTCATTTATCATAGACGCTCTTTGAATATCATGGCCCGACCTCAGGAAGCGGCTATTTTAGTGCATTTTATTGTTGTTGCTGAAATGTATGTTATTATTTTTTAAATGCGGTCAGAATATGGCAAGCCATGTTAACATTTAAAAGAGTAGTTCACCCTAAAATGAAAATGACCAAAACTACATAAAGCTAATAAGTGTTTGGGCCACCCTTAAGGCTGGTTTATACTTCTGCATGGAGTGATCGGCGTGACCCACGGCGCATGTCTCGCACGTGGCCATGCATTTATACTTCTGCGTGTTGTTTGTGTTGCTCTGCAATAACACTTCCGAAACGCTAGCTGGCAGTGAGGTTTTTTATGTTCCTCTGTGTCGAGTGTTTTTCACTGGTGTTTTTTTTTTTTTTTCTGAACGCTACCTTAATGTACAAGTAGCTAAAACTCGCTGATTCAGAAGCGGAAACCGGTGGACGTGCAAAAACTTTAATTATTAGGTAAATACAAAACAAATCTTTCCACCTTCACAGGACTCGACAATTGTAAACACTCGCTCCAACGGGTTTGCGCGGCTCTCGGTCCCGCCCACACTCATTAGCGCTACCAAGCCGACCAATCACAGAGCTTGCGCTATGCGTCGTTGCGATGTGTAGTTAAATTTTTCGAGGGGTGCGCATCAGCGTCGGCCTCAGCCACGGCGAGGGCTATGCAACCACGCGAAGGCTGGAACATACGCGTGCGCTTAACGCATATGTATAAATCAGCCTTTATAAGCAACAATTGCAATCAAGCGTTTTTGATAATGAGTGTGTTACAGTGCTATGAAGGAATTTTGGCCCACTCATCTTTGCAGAATTGTTGTAATTCAGTCACATTGGAGGTTTTATGAGCATGAACTGCCTTTTTAAGGTCATGCCACAGCATCTCAATTGGATTCAGGTCAGGGCTTTGACTAGGCCATTCCAAAATCTTCATTTTTTTTTGTTTGTTTTTCCGCAGCCATTCAGAAGTGGACTTGCTTATGTGGTTTGTTAGTGGGTTTTCCCTTAGCAATAATAACCTTCATTTAAAAACTGCATGAGGTGTTTACTTGTTATCTTTGACTAATTTGATGATCTGAAACATCAAAGTGTGGAAGACATGGGAAAAAATAAGAATTCAGTAAGGAACAAACATTTTTCACATCACTGTATCTATATATATATATATATATATTATAGATTATATGTTAAGTTGGCTTGCCGTAATCTGAATCCAGCGGTATAGTGTTTGTCTTCTTGCTGTGTGTTAGTCTTTAACCTCACTGTGGTGTAATTGCAGTGTTTATGAAGCAATGATGTTTTGAAATCTTTCTTTTGCTGTTTTATTGGCTTCTCTGCAATTTTCTGCTGTTAATTCCGCTTGAACCGCAGGCTTTGTGTAGATCAGATCATTCCAGTGTAAACACAATACTTTGCAGGAAACTACTTGGTTGTTGTTTTCAGCTTTGAAAAGTGATGACATCATTTGAGCTTGCATGCTGAATCGTGGCTGGTTTTTGCAGTGTGCTCTTAGATTCTGATCGGTCAATGCTGCATTCCTGCTGTATTCGAACGGTTTTGTTATTTGTGGTCGTCCAGATCGTGAAGGTGCCCGTTCAGGCCTGCCATCTGAAGCAGGACTGCCAGTCATGTGTCGCTCAGAGAGATCCATACTGCGGCTGGTGTGTGCTGGAGGGAAGGTGGGAACATGTATTTGACATTCTTCAAAATCAGGAAAAAAAAATTATGTCTTCTGTTTTCTGGTGCTCATGTGAGAAATAAAAGTCAGAAATTAAAAATAATAATATACTACCCATAATTAGCGGTTACATTTGTTGTTTTGGTGACATTTTAAAAGACTGACTGACTGACTGACCGACCGATTGATGGATTGACTGACTGACTAAAACTTTTTGGACCCAACACAGATCCCTGCAGCACACTGCAAGTTATGCAATAGACATATACATTTGAACCTACAGAAAAATATATATTAATAGCATTATTGATTGCACAACACAAAATTGTAATGTAAAAACACAATGGTCGTGTTTTCCCGGAACACATAACTGCATTATAATATTGTTGTTCTGCTGTGCTATTGATTGCGTAGATGCAGCAGGCGATCGGAGTGCAGCCGCGCGGAGGAGAAGAACGGCTGGCTGTGGAGCCCGAACCAACAGTGTGTGAAAATCATCTCCTTCCACCCGCCAAATCTCAGCTGCTTGAAGTCCCAGCAGGTACCAGGCTGAGTGTCGCGGACACAATTACCAGAGTCTTATTTTTAAACCAGACTGCTCAGCGCTGATTAACCAGAAAAGCTGAGCACGACTCCCACACAATGAGGCCATATTGGTGAACAGACGGTGAAAACACAATGGGCACTGATGGCGTGCTTCGAGTTCTGTTGGAAAGGTGCTTGCCGTTGTGCTTTGGGCCACAGTGCAATACGTTCTCTGTTTATTAGCGTATTAAGATGCCTTTTATTGAGCGAAATGGTTCAAAGTTGATATTAGTTCAAGAGCGTTCCTATGAAATGTCGAGAATTAAGGGCATTTCAGACCAAGATTGAAGGCTGTTGTGTTCAATATACTGTAATTTTGTGGACCGTTACTTTAAGCAAAGTCTATAGAACACACAAGACAGGTCACTCAAAAGTGTTACGGTCAATATGGCGAATGAAGCCCCGCCTTCTAGTACAGGAGCCAATCAGCAATCGCTATAGACTGTATAGCACCAGATTGATGATGTGATTGAAATGTAGTATTTTTTGTACTTTTATGTCATATCAGCAGTAATGTGTGACTTTGTCAAATGTCCCTCAGGTTGAGATAAACGTGCGATCGCTGCCCGTCCTCAGAGATTCAGACCGGATTCGCTGCAGTTTCGGCTCTTATAACAGCACTGCCTGGATGGTGGACGGACGAATCAGCTGCCATTTACCTGAACAGCCCTTCATTCCACTAACACCTCCAAACCAGGGTACGGCACAACATTTCATTCATTTACATGTGCTGATAATTAATTACTACATTTATATTTCATAGTATTTTTATTGTTTGCCAACATTTAACAATGCAGCAATCTAGTTCCTATGTTACTATTTATTAAAGGTTTATTTTTCAGTGCATCTTATTATATAATTGGTTTGTTATTGTCCTCACACGAACTTTCAGAAGACTAATAAACAGTTCTAATCTACTTATGGTCCTTTCATAATGTTCATCCAGGTTTCTTAAGCCCTATTCGGATGGTAATTGTTTCTCAGGGGGATGTAAGGGATTCTGACCATTATTAGGGGTGTAGATGGTGACTTCATAGCCGGCCAAATCCAGAATGTTGAGGGGGGTTTTCTCTTTCACAACTCATGTGAAAATCCGAAAATCCCCAGCTTAATTACTTACTGTTTTTTGACAGGGTTGTGTGGTAATTTAACTTATATTAGTTTCCATAATACTTCTAATAATACTTCTATAGAGTTTCTATAGGAGATTGATCTAAAAGTCATTATGTAAACTCTTTTTGGCCCCTGAAACAGCATACGGTTGCAGGTCATGGTAATTTGCATCAGAAAAGTGGCATCTTGTGTATTAAAAATAAAACCTTACATTACTATGATGCTAGAAATGTAGCCCATGTCCACACGTACACAAGTATTTTTATGTTTTCCCCACTTTCGTTTAAAAGTATCTCTGTCCACATGAAAACACAAAACACAATGTGATGCATGTTAAAGGCACTCCGAACCAACAGGTGGCGATAATGACACTTTTATGCCGAGTTCACACCAAACGTGGAATTAGGTAATTTTGCGAGTAAATTGCGTACAAGTCAATGCAAACGTGAGAACAGAGGCAGATTACCGTCCCGAGGTTGAACTACGCGGAATATGCGATACGTTTGCCACGAACATGCGGAATTTACCTCATTTGCATCTTCTCGAACCCAGCCATGTTGACCAATCAGAAATGAGAAATCAGCATGCATGCTAATGTAATGAGGCGAAAACTGGCCGGAGTTTTCCGAAAGTTGCGGTTTCAGTCACCTGAGTTTCAGTTTTCATGTGGACAAACAGCAAAACTGCTAGAAAAAAGTGCGGGTTTGAAAATACCCACGTTGACAGGGCTTTAGTTTCTGTGTAGTTTCTGTATACATTTTTATCGTTATTGTTAGTTTTTATCGTAGAAAAAAGTAGCTCAAAAGGGATTTCAGCTATTTTGTTCCTTTGTGTTCTTATTGTTAGTTTTAATGGTCGAAAAAATAGCTCTAAATGCGATTTTGTACCTTTGTGTTCTTATTGTTAGATTTTCTCGTAAAAAAAAGCTCTAATTGCGATTTTCCACAATTTTGTTCCTTTGTGTTCTTATTGTTAGTTTTATCGTAGAAAAATAGCTCTAATTGCGATTCCAGCAATTTTGTTCCTTTGTATTCAATCGTAAAAAACAGCTCTACGTGTGATTTCCATAATTTTGTTCCTTTGTATTCTTATTAGATTTTCTCGTAGAAAAATATCGCTAAATGCGATTTTCCACAATTTTGTATTCTTATTGTTAGTTTTTATCGTAGAAAAAATAGCTCTAAATGTGATTCCAGCGATTTTGTTTCTTATTGTTAGATTCAATCGTAAAAAACAGCTCTACATGTGATTTCCACAATTTTGTTCCTTTGTATTCTTATTGTTAGATTTTATCGTAGGAAGAAAAAAAGCTCTAAATGTGATTTTAGCTATATTGTTCCTTTGTGTTT
>CAIGQW010054212.1:2250799-2263252 GCA_903798125.1 Danio choprae
TTCCAGTTCAGTGTTATAAGCCTTTTAGCAATTATTAAACAGAAGGCATTTGATTGTGTAGATGACAAGGAAACATTTGTAGGGTTAAGTTCAAGTAATGCTACTAGGGGCCACGGCTCAATATCTAAAAGAAAGAAATTGATTTAAAAAATGATGCCCAAAAAGTGCTTAGTGCTGGACTAAGCCAGAAAGTATGAAAAAGACACAAATTGGATCAAAACCAGGGTTAATTTGAGATATTTTGCCTTATTTTGTCCAATATAATACACTATGCAATAACTTGAATTGTATAAGGGAATGACGAGCACAAATAGAAGAGGTTTGTACACGAGACAGGGCCTTGTACCATTCCTCGATCTGTGAAAACATGATTGAGATCTGATTCCCAACTCTGCTTTATCTTAACAAAGGATGAGGAACCTAACTGTCTAATAAACGAAGAAATAGTTTCATACATTTTAGAGACTGTACCTTTACAAAGTTTTGTATCTAAAAGCTGATCAGTTTCTCGTTTGGGAGGTGCATGGGGAAAATGTCTGTCTTATAAATTCACGCGTCTGAAGATATCAAGGAAAAAAAAAAAAGAGTTTTGGGAAGGTTACATTTTTCTAATAAGAACATGTAACGTGTTTTCACAGGAAAGATCATTGATGCTTACAATGCCACTTCTAAACCATAATACAAAAGATTGGTCTCATATGAATCTTTAAATCCTTAAATGAAGACACTGATTATCAACCCTTTCATTCAGAATGGCGGGTTATTAATGAACCTTTTCAACTTGACAAATTAATGTACACTTTTTTTGGGCTGCACGATGGCGCAGTGAGTAGCACGATCGCCTCACAGCTAGAAGGTCGCTGGTTCGAGCCTCAGCTGGGTCAGTTGGCATTTCTGTGTGGAGTTTGCATGTTCTCCCCGTGTTAGCGTGGGTTTCCTCCGGGTGCTCCGGTTTCCCCCACAAGTCCAAAGACATGCGCTATAGGTGAATTGGGTAAGCTAAATTGTCCGTAGTGTATGTGTGTGAATGAGTGTGTGTGGATGTTTACCAGAGATGGGTTGCAGCTGGAAGGGCATCAGCTGTGTAAAACATATGCTGGATAAGTTGGCGGTTCATTCCGCTGTGGCGACCCCAGATTAATAAAAGGACTAAGCCGAAAAGAAAATGAATGAATGAATGTACACTTTTTGAAACTTTCATCAATTTTGTGTAATTTGCCTCAATTTTCAAGTAAAACAGGGTGAATATGCAGTGTTAGCATAGTAACTGACATGTATATTAAAATGCATCTCTCTTTCTCAGTGTGTCTATGGTCAATAAGGCTGTGGTGGATTATTTCTTCGTGGAGCTGGCCGTGGAGAAGCATTTCCAGACTCTCCGGCACTTCCTGCTGATGGAGGACGGAGAGTTTGCTCTTTCACTCAGCGATCAGCTCTTCGAGAAGGTCTGAACATATGACGTGAACATCACATAAGTGCATGTGAAATCAGTTTACCATGTTTATTTTGTTAGCAAACATAGTTATTCTTTAGTTGAACAATGAATCCATGCATGTTAATCCACTGAAAAAACATGTTTGTTTTGGTCACCTTCAATCGCAGTCTGAGCATTTGCTTCTCTGTTTAAATGGCGGTACTACTCTGATGCTTCACAATATTCTTAGCCACGCCCCCCTCTTAGAAATTATATGTGAAACGAAAGCCCCGCCTCCTACTCAATATTCCGTTTCATCACCATACTAAATTAAAAGTCTCAGCATTTTTTAAAGGCATAGTTCACTCAAAAATGAAAATCTCTTGCACTCAAGTGGTTCAACGCGAGTTTCTTCTGTTGAACACAAAAGAAGATATTTTGAAGAATGGTGGAAAATGGCCATCATTGACTTTCATAGTATAAATAAATACAGTATAAATAGTATAGTATATAGTATAAATACTACAGTTTTCCATTTTGTCAGAATATCATCAACAGAGGTCAACAGAAGAAACTTCTGTGTGTGTGTGTTTTCAGCTGGGCAGTGGACAGACCCCTGGTGAGCTGCTGACGCCACTGGTGTTGAACTCTATCCTCAATAAGGCTCTTCAGTACAGTGTTCACGGAGACAGCGAACTGGCGGCTTACTTCACGTTTGCTCTGAGATACCTTCCGGAAATCTTCCATCCGCACGCGCCAGACTCTCTCAACTGCCTCGAGCTGCGGTACAAGGTCAGACACCGATGATGATGATGATGATGATGATGATGATGCACACTTCTGTTTGTGTTTTTTAAGTGACTAATTTTAAACAAGAAATAGATCAAAAATAGATCAAATAATTTACATACACATATATATATTTATGTGTGTGTATATATGTGTGTGTGTATATATATATGTGTGTATATGTAAATTATTTGATCTATTTTTAGTATGGAGAGCTCTGCTGTGACACGTGAATTTCCCTTTGGGATTAATAAAGTCTAACAAACACACAAATTTTCCTCAAAAAAATGTTATAGGGAATACTATGGAAAATTTCCTGGCTCTGTTAAACATCACATGGGAAATATTTCAAATGTAATAATAATAAAAGCACAGGAAGGCTGATCGTTTTGCATTCAACAAAATGTCGTTTCAAACTTCTCTGACTCTTCCACGTTTTTGATGAAGCCTGTATGAGGATCGCTGCTGCTGTGTGTTGTTCAGGTGGACTGGCCGGTCAATATCGTCATCACGGAGAGCTGTCTGAACAAATACAACAGACTCTTCTCCTTCCTGCTGCAGCTCAAACACATGGTCTGGACCCTCCGAGACGTCTGGTTTCACCTCAAGCGCACCGGTGAGATTCATCAGCTCTCATTATCATGTGCTAGCTATAAAAACAGTCGCTGTCGTTTAGATCAGATTTCACACAGCCGTTTCAACATGCAGTGATCCGCCTACATAGGATGAGCAGTGAACACGTTATATTATTTATTAAATATTATTTTTCTTTCTTTCTTTTTAACATTTCCAAGGGTCTTAGTACGTCAGTCGAACCCCTTTTCGAATTTCCATTGCCAATGTCAGCCTTGTTTTGGATTTTAGGTGTACTCATATATGCTGAGCACTGTGAGTGTATGTGTATATATATTAGTTCTCAGCATCTATGATTGCATATGAGAGTAATATTTTCTATAGGATGCTATGCAATATTATATTATTTAGTCAGTAATGAAGCCAAATCTGGAGTAAATCTAACAAAATAACTTACAATAATGGTCCAATAATTAGTACACACTAATTTATGTTAGGGAAAATTATCAAATAAAAAAAAGAGGAAAAATCAAGAGAAACAAAAAATATGTATTAAATTTTGTTCAAATGTAATTATTTTACAAAAATTATTAATATCAAATAATATTATAACCTCATGCAAAAAGAAAAGTATATTTGAAGTAAAGCTGGTTCTGTTTAATGATGATGATGATGATGATGATGATGATGATGATGATGATGATGATGCTGCTTTCCTCAGCTCTGGTTAAAGGTGCAGGTCGCTCGGCTCAGTTCCACCAGCTCCAGCTCTACAGACACGAGATGCAGCATTTCGTGAAGGTGATCCAGGGCTACATTGCCAACCAGATCCTGCAGGTGTCCTGGAGCGAGTTCACACACAAACTGAGCAGTGCCAGCGACCTGGACGCCATTCACCGCACACACGCCGAATACCTCAACAGAGCCATCTTCAGGTCAACACACACACACACACACACACACACACACACACACTATTCACCTAGCAGACGCTTTTGGATTTGAACTGTTTATTTTAAGTGAAATCAACCAAAAAGTGTCATGTTTTGTCGTCTTGACTGTTTTTGAACAATAAGGGATAGTTCACCCAAGAATGAACATTCAGTCATTTACTCATCTTTTACTTGTTTCAAACTTGTTTGAGTTGTTCAAATTCATTCAAAGTCCACACATGCAAACTCCACACAGAAATGCCAACTGCCCCAGTAGGGGCTCGAACCAGCGACCTTCTTGCTGTGAGGCGACAGCATTACCCGCTGCACCACCGTGCTGCCTTGCAAAGACATGACACCATATGATCATGCATTCAAACAAGAGGTCAAATGTGTCATTTTTATTGTACCTCTTTCCAACACGGAAAACCAGCAACAATCTAGAATGCATGATTATATGGTGTCATGGCTTTGCAATCCAAAAAAATTCATTACAATGGAAGTCAATGGGGCAAAAAGGGTAGTAAATTTGCCCAGAGTGTATTGAGTTTTTGAACATTTTCAAAACATTTCCCCATAATATGTGTCAGAATAAGATTTGTCACCAAACATCACTCAATTTGCTGAAACACAGAGAACGCTGTGGCCAAATTAAGCCTCAAAAGTGGATAAAAACACCCCCAACAGCACACAAGGGTTAAACACAAAAGCAGATATTTTGAAGAATGTTGGAAACTTGTAACCGCTGATGTCCATAGTATTTGTTTTTGCTACTATGGAAGTCAATGGTTATCCGTTTTCAGCTTTCTTTAAAATCTCTTCTTCTGTATTCAACAGAAGAAACCCATAAAGGTTTGGACTCACTCAAGGGAGAGTATATAGTGAGTAAACTTAGATTTTTGCGTGAACTATCCCTTTAACATGCCGGCAGTCATTGACTTCTCTTTTTATAAATCACCAAGAATCACAGTTTGAGCTAAAAATCTCTTTTAACGTTCTTCTGAAGAAAGTTAAAATCAAGACTAAACTAAGAGTAAATGTTAAACTGTGGTTTTATCTATCAGGGGTCTGCTGACGGAGAAAGCGGCCCCCGTCATGAACATCATCCACAGCATCTTTAGCCTGATCCTGAAGTTTCGTGGTCAGCTGGTGGCGCAGCGCTGGGAGCTCCAGCAGGGGGAGCCGGTGCATCCGGGATTCATCGCCATGCAGCAGTCCTACAACACCTTCAAATACTACTCGCGCTTTCTGTTCAAAGGTCAGGAGAAACACTGAGCGACACACACACACGTACAGCTAAAGTCAGAATTATTAGCCCCCCTGTGTATATATTTTACACGTTTCTAAACATAATAGTTTTAATAACTGATTTCTTTTCTCTTTGCCATGATGACAGCACATCATATTTGACTATATAATGAAGTATAGTATATATAGTGATATTTAAAGGCTTAACTAGGGCAAGTTAAGTTAATTAGGCTAGTCATTGTATAATGATGGTTTGTTCTGTAGACAATCGAAAATAAATATTGCGTAAATAATATTGACCTTAAAATGGTTAAAAAAAAAAACCCATAAGACTTTCTCCAGAAGAAAAAATATAAAAGGAAATACTGTGAAAAATCCTTCGCTTTGTTAAACATCATTTGGGAAATATCTGAACAAGACAAAAACTCAATCATTGTGACTTCAACTGTACATATACATATATATATAGCTGAAGACAGAAGGATTAGCCCTCCTGTAAAATCTTCAATTCTTTTTCAAATATTTCTCAAGCGGTGTTTGACAGAAATGTTTTCAACATTTTAATAATTCATATCTAATAACTCATTTCTTTTGTCTTTGTCATGGTGACAGTACATAATATTTGACTAGATACTAGTATTCAGCTCAGTGACATTTAAAGGTTAGTTAGGCTTGATTAAGATGTAAAGGTGTAATATAATAAGTGTTGATATATGTGTAATATTTTACTAAATATATTAATATAGGTAAAAGAAACTTCGCTTTATTTCAGGTCGTTTAAATCTAACATACTATTCTAAAGCCCTGCTCATACTGTGACAGTCGTCTTTGTTAATAGTAATTAATGTCCAAATATCCACACATTTTTGTAGGTCACGTAGAAATATTCAGAAAATAAGTCAAAATTAGGAGTTTTTCCATAAAACAAGCTAAATGATCTGCCAGTGGGGTAATCACAGTCTTATTTTTGCTTTGAAATGTAGACATTTGAACTAGAAACAAGACAAAAAATTCTGTTATTTTCTTTTTGCATAAATGGCGTATAAATTAAAAACAGTTCATCTTTGGTACACCTCCAAACATACTTTTTTGTACCCAAACCCTCTTGAGACTCTGTCACAGGCCTTAAAAACACATGATAAACGTTCACATTGCGATATCGTAATCGCAATGTGAAAGTTATGCTGAAATGACATATTGTGCAGCCCTAATAGTCAGTATCATTTCTTCTAAACAGAGTTAATTGACTGTACATGCTTGTGTGTGTGTGTGTGTGTGTGTGTGTTTTCTCACAGTGGTGTCCAAACTGGTAGACAAAGGCTATCAGCCACATCTGGAGGACTTTCTGCTGCGCATCAACCTCAACAACTACTATAAAGACTCCTGATCTTCCTCATGTGAGTCAAAGATCAATCAAATCTGTATTGTTCAGTATTAATGTGGCGATGTAAAATAAAATGTTTAATTTTTCAGATTGCATTCTCATGACTTTAGGGATAATATTATGCCCTCTTTTTAAATCCAAGTCTCAGATGTCCATTAATATGTGTAATGCTGGGTTCACACCAGATGTGGAGCATCGTGTCACTAGCTCTGATTTACTCATAAGATGTTTCTCACCCCCTCAGTCAATATTTGCTTGTTTAATTGACCTAAATTAGATGTTTGCTGGTGAACGCATCTAGTCTTAGTTCAGTGTTTCCCAACCCTGTTCCTGGAGGCGCAGCAACAGTACATATTCTGGATGGCTCCCTTATCTGACCCATTTATTTCAGGTTTTGGAGTCTCTTCTAATGTTCTGATGAGTTGATTCAGGTGTTTGAACAGGAAGAGGTTGAAAAATGTGTACTGTTGGTGTGCCTTCAGGAACAAGGTTGGGAAACACTGTTGTTTTAAGTAACTAAGACGATCTGCATCTCTTCAAAACTCCCGATATATGATTTTCATGTTTGTTCCCAAAAGAAAAGTCAGTATTTCATGAAAAATAATAATATAGTGAGCTTCTAATTGGTCAGAAAGCTTTATTAAAGAGTTGTACATTCTGTCAGGATGTGGCATGGGCAGAATCTGACACACCATGTTCATCAGTGGTTTATTTTTCATCATGCTCAAGCTCGTCGCGGGTTAAACTTCAGACGCGTATTGAGGAATATTAGAGCTGGACAAACACTTTATCCATGGTCAATGTAAACAACAGTTCAACTTCATTCATTCAGAGCTATGCTAGCTAACCATGTCTGAACTCAAACAGCCGGAACCTTCAGTACACAGGCTACTAATGGAAATGTTTAATAAACTGATCCCACAACAAATACTGAGGATTAAAAAAAAAAAAAGAGGAAACAGTTTAGCTTTGTTACCAGACTCGCCCTGAGACCCTTTTCCTCCCCGCCAGAATTATATACTGCAATTAGTTTTTAATCTAGATTTTGTCTGAATTCACTACTTCAATTGTGTATCTTTTTTAAACGGTATTAAATGTAAACAGACAGCAGGAAGTCCCGTAGTTTCCAGAAAATAAGCCCTGTATTCGTCATGTAAATAGTTTAACATTTATTTAAATACATGTTAATACTTTCTGCTGATACAAATTAACATTACACACGTCAAATATGCTTTTAATCATAGCACTAATTAATAAACATAATAAAACAAACATGACTTGTATTCCAGAAAATACGACGACTTCATGCAAGTGGTTTTAAAGAAATTAAAAAATAATAATATATGACAACCAACAATATAAAGAGGAAGAAGGAATTAGCATTGTGCTGAATCCCAATTTGCATAAGCACTAAAAGTAGCATCTTAAATCCACTTTTAATTCCTAATGTCAGCATGTAAGCGATAGCATCTGTTCCCTTAAAATACATTAGCTTTAGCTTCACATTCCTTGCCGTTTTATCATAAGTGTCTTTTTCGAAGCAATATTAGCATGCAGAGAATATTTCGCAAGTCTTCAGTATGATTCGAGATACACAAATCGCGGTATGCAAATTGGGATTCAGAATAAAGTATAGAGCGTCGCCGTAAAATGGAGTGGTAGAATTGATGGAATGTTTATAATGTTAAAAACGTCACAAAGTGCAAATGTGTTTGATGGTTGTGTTCGCTGACAATATGAAGCGATTCTGTTCTATGAACCGTTATTAATAAAATGTGGAATCAGGGTACATTTACGGTTCAGATGGTCCCCGTTAGGTGGCGATGTCCTTCTGTAAAGGAGAATTAAACATCTGCACGAATACGGTCCTGTAACTTACGCCTGACTATATAGACTATATAGACTGAACACATAATATGAAGCAACATAAAACGTAAGTGTTTTCAGGGCCCAAAATGCACTAAATTGTTTTCACTTTTAGTCAGTAAAAACATTTGAACAGTAAAAATGATGGAAAAATAAAGGTATTTTTTTCTTAAAGGAACAGTACACGCAAAGTATAGTTAAATGCTGACGATAATGATAACACGTTACATTTGCAGGCCCCAAAATGCACAATCTTTTAGTTTAAAATGGTGTGTAAACGTACCCTCCGAAACAATTAACCATAAAAATATGGAAGAAAAAAAATCTAGTTGATGTGATATAAAGCGAAGCATCGCTGTTTTCACAAAACCTAATTAAACCGAGATAATAAACAAACATAAACGTGAACAAAATTTGACATTTTTTAGGTCCCAAAATGCTATTTGAAGTTTTTTTTGTTCTTAAAGGGACAGTACAGCTGGGAAAGTGCTAAACAGAGGAGAGGCAGTTAAATACATGCCTAACTACAGACTGAACAATGTGAAACATCACTATTTTTCCTAAATATAATTTAACGGAGATGATGATGTTAAAAAAACATTTACATATTTAAAACTTTACATTTTCAGGCCCTTTTTTTGTTTAAAATGGTGTAGCATAAATGTACCCTACAAAACTATAAACATTAAAAATGATGAACAATCAAGCTGATCTTTGTTCTTAAAGGGACAGTACAGCTAAAAGTGAAGATTCATCTAAAGCTGGGAAAGAGCTAAACAGATGAGCGGCAGTTAAATACATGCCTGACTATAGACTAAAACTGCAAAAAAAAAAAAAAACCCGCTATTTTTGCTAAATATAGTTCAACGGCAATGATAACGTTAACATTTTGAAAAACTTTTACATATTTAAACTTGTACATTTTCAGGCCCCAAAGTGACATATTTTTTCTCTCCCTTTTTCATGTTTAACATGTTGCGTAAACATACACCACGAAACTGATTTAGCCATAAACATTAGGAAAAATCAGGTAGATTTCTTTTTTTCTTAAAGGGACAGTACACCCAAAATTGAAAATGCATCTAGCAGCTAAACAGACGAGGCATTTCAACATATGCCTGACTATAGACTGAACAATGCGAAACATCGACGTTTTCACAAAATATAGTTAAACGGAGATGATAACGTTACCATTTTGAAAAACTTTTACGCATTTAAAATTGTACATTTTCAGGCCCCAAAATGCATGTAGTTTTGTAGTTTAACATGGTGTGCGCACCGGACGAAACAATTAAACCATAAACATATGATGAAGACGTTGATCTTTTCTTTAAGGGACAGTACACCCAAAAATGAAAACTCTCAATACAATGAAAAGGATTTACACTCGGGAAAAGTATGATTATCAGGTTTGTAGTGCTCATACACTCTATTGACAGTCATGCATTATCGTTGCACGAGGAACAAGCCAAATGTTTAAATTGATTTGCTTTTCATTTTGGGGTGGATTACTCCTTTAACATGTAAACCCATCCCTCGCTTTCTGTTCACGGTGAGCATCTAAAGCTGGGAAAGTGCTAAACAAATGAGCGGCGTTCAGTCTGTGTGTGTGTGTGTGTGCGTATCAAGCCTCTGACTCCTGCTCTTCTTGTCCGGCTGTTTCTGCTGTGTCTCCGGTCTCGTTGTCCAGCAACAGGAACTTTCCGTCATTTGTGAGCGGCATGGACTTCATCAGCTGAGCCAGAGCTTCAGGATCCTGATACACACAACAAAACACACACATGATTATTGACTATATGAACGACTCTATTTTCCCTCCATAGTGTTGTCAGTAACACATTGTTAAGTCGTGTGTGTTTTATGTTAATCAGGATTCATTTGGGGGCCTACAAATGTCCAATTTTAAATGCATTAAAGTTAATAATTCTATAAATCTTGTTGTAATTAATTTTTTTTTATATAAACTAACCCTCTTCACCTTTGTGATGGGCTGATGTGTGGATGAATGAGGATGTTTGGAGTGTGTTTTTACCTTCCGGGCGTCTGCGATCTCCTTGGCCAGGTTGATGGTGTAGCAGATCTGAGGAGAAACAGCAGGAGTTGAGCTGAGGTGGAGTGTGAGGTGTGTTAGGATTGTCTCCATACTGAAAACGTTCATTTCCCGCTAACATTTGAGCGCTGTTGAGCACGTTCTTAAACAGCGCTGATTTGCCATTGTGTTTACGTGCTCAACAGAAATGACTATGATTGGCTGTGAAGGTCATCAGTTCACCAAACTCACCGCTGTTTACTGAGTGTAAACACAGATACAGGGACACTGGAGCGTTTCAACCTCACGTCCATCAGCTGGTTTGTCTAAGTTGACATATGAGCGATCTACTGATGAATCGCGGCTTTGAAACGCTTCAGTGTCCCTGTATCTGTGGTTACACTCAGTAAATAGCGGTGAGTTTGGTGAACTGATGACCTTCATGGCCAATCACAATCATTTCTGTTGAGCACGTGAACACAACGGCAAATCAGCGCTGTTTAAGAACTTACTCAACAGCGCTGAAACGTTAGCGGGAAATGGACATTTTTTAAATTTCAGTATTGATTAGTACCGAACTCCAGTATCGTGACAACCCCAGTGTGTGTTGGTGTGTTTTTCACCTTCTCTCCTTCAGTGTTGCTCTCGAACACAAACACACTGAAGGAGGGCTTGTCGTCTTCAGCCGAGCTTCTCACCACAAACCCCATCAGACGCTCATTCTCCTGATGAGCTGCGAACTCACACACATCCTGCAGCTGGAACTGACACACACACACAAATATAACCAAACACTATATTTATATTATTATCATTATATTTACTAACTTGTTCCTAATTTTATATAATATGGTTTTTATTTTTATATATGTGATGTAATTTTTAAATATATTCATGTAATATTATAGTCATCTTGATTGCATTTTTAAAAAGGCATTATTACATTTTTTTCATTTAAATGTTTACAGACACATAAATATTACTAGTGATAATTATGAATATTAAAAACATCAATAACACACTTTTATTTTATTTATTTTTAAAGATTTATTTATGGCCTTTTTGCCTTTATTATGTGGATAGGACAGTATTATAGACAGGAAGCGAAGTTGGAGAGAGAGGGGGTAGGGACGGGAAATGTCCTCGAGCCGGGATTCGAACTCGGGATGCCCTGAAGTGTTACTGCACCATATGTCAGCGCGCTAACCACTAGGCTATTGCGCCGACAACACACTTTTATTGTTTTATGATAATTAAAAATGATAATTACAATATAGAATTTATAACATCATAATGTAAAGTTTAAACAAATATAACTATACTTTAATATAATAGCACCAGTAATAATTATCAATATGAATAAATACATCATTTATTATTAGACTTTACAGTCAGGTAAATATCCCTATTCCTTAATATCACTAGTGATCATTTTGAATATCAATAAAATACATAATTAGACAGCATATAATTTTTTAATACATCATTTCAACCGAAATAGTACTATTATATATGATATGTAGGTTATATTTGTCTTAATTTTATATTTTATGTCTAATATTTTACCATTTATCAAATTAATCTTAAAAATACTTTGATATTAGTAAATATTAAAAAAACTAATGTCATACCTTTAGTATATTATACATTTTTATTCGATCAACAGAAATAAAACATTTTAATAAAATAACTATAATATATTTTTAAACTAAAGTTATAACTATATGAAATGTAGATTCACTGATGGATTCTTCATTTTATACATCTATGATTTAAAAGACATTAATAAAACAGGTCGTGAAAGCATTAGTGCCCTAAATTAATCATATCAATATACATATTATATTAAAATATCAATAGCAGTAAAACAATGAGAGAAATAAGAGCGTTAGAAACAGACGTTCACTTACGCTGATTTTGGTGACCTGTGTCTGCGGGTCGATGAGTCTGCGGGCAGGAATGCACGTGTGTGTCATGAGTGTGTGTTGTACAGTATATTAGTGCTGATCTGAGAACAGCAGACAGACCTGATGCAGGAGCTGCTGATCATCAGATGAGACTCGGTGGTCTTGAAGATGTTATGAATGGCTCGAGCTGCTAAAACCTGTCGCATGGCCTCGTAGATCACTTCCTGTGCGTGTCCTGAACGAACCGCCATCGAGCCCAGAAAACGCACCGCAAACACCTGCTGCAGGAGAGAGTCTGACAGACAGAGAGA
>CAIGQW010054212.1:2279407-2341293 GCA_903798125.1 Danio choprae
ACACACACACACACACACACACACACACACACACACACACACCAAAATCTCAACATTTTAACTGTGGGGATCTTTGTGAGAATACGTTTTTTTTATATATATTTATATATGTATTCATATAAACAAATACTACTACACTAGATTTTTATACTATATTATTTTACTTGTATTTTACAAACTCAAGGCGTTTTTATGCATATTTTGTCAGTAAAGCCGGTTCTAGTAAACCTTTCATAGTTCACGGACATGCTATGCAAAAACATGTTTAAAATCAAAGACGATTCCTGGGTTTCTTTTTTGTTATTTGGGGTTTCGGCATGAGAGCACCCTCTGGCATTCAGAGGAGATTTACTAATTATCACACAACTGTGCTTCCCTGACAACATGTGCGATTTCATTTCGATAATTCACCCAGATCCTTTTTTCATTTAAAGGTGCAGTGTGCAAGTTTGACACCCAGTGGTTGAACTAGGTATTGCACACCTGGTTCAAAACACACTCAAGCGCAGGTTGCCAGATTGATGTCATCAACAGCAGAGTGCCTGACTGTCGAGCCTAAAGGCTGATTTAAACCGTGTTGTAAATAAAAGCAGCGGCACGCTATAGAAGGAATATTCTCATTATTAAAAGGAGTTTTTGTCCTAACAAACACCTGAAATTTAGACATTAGACACGGCTTCTATTTCTTGCAGCTGAACAACAGAAAACTGACAATGATCACCTCAGGTACACCTCATGTGCTTTATTCAGTGTTTATTTATTTATTTATTTATTGCCACATCAGCCACTTATGGCTATTTCAGGGCAAAATTGATATACATAAATATTACATGATAAAAACAAATTCATATTACAATAAAAAGTTACTTAGACAAATATATAACATAGAAATAAATAATTCACACAAATATATATTCGCAGTTAAATATGATTTTTCAGTTCAATTTTTGATAAAAAAATTCCTGGTGGTACCTTATTAAAAATATCGATCAAAGTATTCTCCTTATAAAAATGTTGTCTAATGGTATTCAAACTTCCACATTCCAACAAAATATGTTTGATGGTAAGATCAGCTTGGCAGCGATTACATTTAGGTGGTGCTTCGTTATTCAGTAAACACAAATCAGTCAACCTAGAATGTCCAATTGGACATCTAGTATAGACAGTTTGTTTATGCCTGGTCTCAAAATTATAATTTGCAAAGTGTCTTTCATTTATTTTCGGGTTAATTTCATGTCATTTATTATTTATGCAGTTGTCCCATTCCCTTTGCCATGTTTCGTTTATATGCAAATTAATTGTAGGTTTTAAGTCCTCCGGAGGAATTAAACATTCTGTCACTTTCAAAGAGATAGCTTGTTTTGCTGCTTCATCTGCCATTTATTCAGTGTTCAATGCTAACAGTGTGAGTTTGAATGCCATTTTACATGACATTTATTGTCATACTACTGAAAGCGGCAGCAGATAGTTCACCTCAGATCTTGACAATAAAATAAACCATTTCAAATTGAACTTTAGAGCTGGGACTCATATCAGTGCTTCAGCATCTATATTTAATAATCCTAAAGAGGTTTAATATGTATTAATTAGATTATAAACATTACCATTTCATTGGAGTGCAGTGAGTGCACTATTCTGTGCTTCTGAATGGCTGTATTTAAATTTCTGTCATGTTTGGTCTGGTGCAAACAGCCAGTTTGCTTATCACTGCGTATCTCATCACGTAGCGTGTTGTTAAGACATGCGGTTACAACGTAACCTGCTCACCTAATGTTTACGTTCGTAATATTTATATTATTTGCTAATTGATAACCACCTCATGTGGAACTCTGACTCTGCGTCTCATTTCGGAGTCTGCTACTGTCCACCGGAGGTCGCATTTCGGTCACGGATGCACACTTTGAGAGCCTTCCTGACTTAATGAATGAAATACACGTTTTTCCACCAAGGTAACCCGGGGGGTTGAAATATAATTGGCTAAAGTAGCAGCGGGCTGGTTAAAGAGACCAAAACAAGGACAGACATTCCGGCATGTAGCGCACATTTTCAAAGCAGAATATCTGACTTCAGCATTGTTTTTCAGATAAACAAGAATGTTCACTGAGCATGTTTCTTAAATATCTGCAAATATGGTATTATTATGCTTCAGAAGAGTCAGAAACGTACATACAGCACCTCTAATAATATATTATGAAAATATAAATATAATATTTAATGGCCTCACGGTGGCGCAGTGGATAGCACGTTCGCCTCACAGCAAGAAGGTTGCTGGTTCGAGCCTCAGCTGGATCAGTTGGCGTTTCTGTGTGGAGTTTGCATGTTCTCCCCGTGTTGGCGTGGGTTTCCTCCAGGTGCTCCGGTTTCCCCCACAAGTCCAAAGACATGCGGTATAGGTGAATTGGGTAAGCTAAATTGTCCGTAGTGTATAAGTGTGAATGAGAGTGTATGGATGTTTCCCAGAGATGGGTTGCAGCTGGAAGGGCATCCGCTGCGTAAAACATATGCTGGATAAGTTGGCGGTTCATTCCGCTGTGGCGACCCCAGATTAATAAAGGGACTAAGCCAAAACGAAAATGAATGAATGAATGAATAATATTTAATTACGCTTCTCTGTTTTCCCCATAGTTATATAGTTTTAAGAAAAGAAAAATGTCCCGCCCTTGTGGCCTTGGTGACATCATCAGAAAAGGAAACTTGTTTCATAGGTGGAGAAAGTTTGCTAAATAAACTTTCATTAAAATACTTTTCGGGCCTCACGGTGGCGCAGTGGATAGCACGTTCGCCTCACAGCAAGAAGGTCGCTGGTTCGAGCCTCGGCTGGGTCAGTTGGCGTTTCTGCTGTGTAAAACATATGCTGGATAAGTTGGCGGTTCATTCCGCTGTGGCGACCCCAGATTAATAAAGGGACTAAGCCGAAATGAAAATGAATGAATGAATGAATAAAATACTTTTCCTCTCTTTGTCTACATTAAGCTGCTTCGATACAAATCTACATTGCAAGAAGTGCTATAGAAATGAAGATTAATTAAATTGTGTGCGATAAAGAAAGTAGTACACTACATTTTCGAAGTCAGTGTAGAAGTGTGCGTACCTGTGCTCCAAACACTCTCTGCATAGACTGGAGCAGCTGGTTTGTGTAGTTTGTGAGAGTTCCTGCATCCTCCTCGAACACACTGAGCAAGGACCTCGTCTGAAACGACAATCAATACAGTTGTTAATAAATAAACTGGACGCATAAAAATTATCAGTTTTTAACAGCGTACTTAAAGGGACAGTTCACGCACAAATGAAAACCAGCTGTTCATTTACTCACCCTCAGGTCATCCCAGATGTACATTTGCTTTTTAACAGTAACTTAGAGTAAAAACTACAACAATAAGGAAAAATGTATAATATCATGTCCTGTGAAGTCGATCACTGAAATATTGTTCAGTTTCTACTCCACTCTACTCCAGATATCACCAGAAGCCACCGGTAATCGTTTTGTTTTGCCTCTATGTGGTTTTTTTAGACTCTCAAAGTGTTGGTAGCCATTCATTTGCATACCATGAATAATCAAGAACTGCTAAAAACTTTCTTTAATGCTCTACTGAGGAAAAAACAGCAGGTACACTGTGGATGACCTGTAGATGAGCAAATGAATAGCAAATTTTCGCTTTTATGCTAGCTATGGGTGTTAGCACTGGTGCGTTGTGAAGCGATTGAGGTAAAGTTGGTTTTATATTTGCACATTCATTCATTTTTTTAACAGTGACATGACCTCTATGTTGTTTATTACGCTACTTTGAATATTTAGGTCTAAACTCGCATGTAAATATGACTTAAAAACATCATTGGCTCATTTAATTAACTGCTAACAATGTTGTACTTTGATAGTCATTGGCTGCTAATGTGAGTTCACTATTTAGAATGGAAAAAGTCCAAATGTGCGACTATAAAACCAACTTTACCCCAATTGTGAAGCGTGATGGGTGTAAGCGCAGGTGTGTTCAGCACAGACTTCTGGGTGTGTTTCTGATATGCAAACAAAGCAATCGACCAGGCGGAGACTATCTGTAGGTTCACAATCTCCAGCACAGAGCATTATGGGCTGTGATGACTCAGATACATAACTCTTGCTTATGAAGTAAATCATTAGTTCAGTCAGAATATCGCAAGTATGTGGGAGAGGCTGGGCTGTTTGACGAACTGCAATACCATGAGCGTGAAAATTAGGCCTATTTAGGTATTTTGCAGTCAAAAAAAACATTCAATGCGTAAAATAATAGATATAAGACTTTCTTAGAAACGTTTCTCTGGATTTCTCATACATGTTAAACGCTAATATGGCGACAATTTGTAGGTTTTTTTACATTACGTTGATGTTTTAAATAGGATGTATTATTAATATATATTTTTAAATGTATCAGTATTGGACTTAAGTGGGTTTGGCCACCTAAACGACACCTCAGTCCGCCCATAAAGGCCAATTTTATTTACAACTTCACTGCAATCAACACATTTACAACTTTAAATCCTAAAAGTATAAAACACAACGCGTGTTTGTAGCGTCAGACGCACGTATATGTGACACGCGTCTCTAATATTTATAAACATATGACCAACATACGTGCACGATGCGTCTCTTCTGTGGCCTTTATTTGAGAAGGCAGCCCTTTAGAAATGAACCTAAACATGCAGTTACATGAAGTAAACGAGCTGAGGTGATCCTTCACTTCATTTGGCTCAAACTTTGGACGTTTTATTTAGATTAGCTTTCACAGGCGCGCTGCGACCAGCGACATACACGCGTCTGCAACGCAAACCGCACAAGTCCGACCAGTTTTAAGTGCTAAAGCGTTGCACAGTAATCCAGCAAACAATTGTTTACCTGCGGACTGTCCTGCAAGGCCTCCTCGAGCAATAATTTGTGATGAACCGCCGGCATCTTTCGCGTTGGCGACGGTGGGAACGGAATATACAAGGATGAGGACTACATTTCCCAGCATACGCCTGGACAAAGCCGATCCGGAAATGCATTTGTGTGGCATGCTGGGAAATGTAGTGGGGGTTATTCTTGCTACAAAAACATGCATAAATGAGCATCATTATTAATAATAATAATAAACAAATCATAAACGGCGTGAAACTTAAAACATATATAATATGACATAAAAAAATAAAGTGTTTCTTTTTTATTTAGATAGGAAAGTTTGCTAACTTCTATCTGACACAAGACTCTCTCACAATGCTAGCATGTAGCACTATAAAATATATTAGACAGATGGATAGCAAATGAATGAATGAATGAATGAATGAATGAATGAATGAAAAACTAAATAGACAGATAAATTGAATGATGTTTTTTTTACTGTCCACACAGTTCTTGGACTGAATTTGTTCAGTGTTTTTGTTCAGTTTTTCTCTCCAGTGCTGACTGAGCGGTCTTATATAACAGTCTTATAAAACAGAGATGTATTTTAGCACAAATTACTGATGTTTATGGCTGAAAACAAAATGAAAGAACTCTTGTGTGTGGGGATGTTTGATATTGCCATGCTATTTGATGGCTTTCTGCTTGTGGTGTGTCATTATTTCTGGTATGTTGTATTCGGGTTAGGATTTATGAGCTGGAAGCGTGATGTAAAGTCCAGAATGAACCACGACAGCACTTTACAAGTTTATTAAAGAATGAATAAATAAATGAATGAACTGTATTTTGAATATTTTCGGTGTGACAGAATAAGTTACGGTGGTTTACAAAATAAGCCTCCCTACAAAACTGACAAAAAAGAAGCCAGCTAATGAGTTTAAACGCACACAGATGAATTTGATTTCATAATGCTTCACTGGCTTCACATTGAAATGCAGAAAGGAGCTCGAATGCATGACATTTGGTTCAAAATAGAATTAGCCTTAAGTGAGAGAGAAAGTGATCAATGATTGACAGGTGTCAAAGTGGCAACATCCAACATTGTTGTTCATTCATTCATTCATTTTCTTTTCGGCTTAGTCCCTTTATTAATCTGGGGTCGCCACAGCGGAATGAACCACCAACTTATCCAGCATGTTCTACGCAGCGGATGCCCTTGCAGTCGCAACCCATCACTGGGAAACATCCATACACACTCATTCCCAACGGACAATTTAGCTTACCCAATTCACCTGTAGTGGATGTCTTTGGACTTGTGGGGGACACCGGAGCACCCGGAGGAAACCCACGCCAACACAGGGAGAACATGCAAACTCCACACAGAAATGCCAAATGACCCAGCCGAGGCTCGAACCAGCGACCTTCTTGCTGTGAGGCGATCGTGCTACCCACTACGCCACTGTGAGGCAACATTGTTGTTCCTCATACTATATTAAAATGATGAAATATAGTCTTCTATAGTTAATTGTGTTGCCTTTTTTCTTTCTATGAATATTTTCTTTATTAAAAATCATTATAATGCATACCTATGATTTCTATAAATGTGTCGCTGGACCACAAAACCAGTTTTATGTTGCATAAGTATATTTGTGGCATAGCCAAAAACATTTTATGAATTGAAATGATTGATTTTTCTTTTATGCCAAAAGTCATTTAAATATTAAGATCATCTTCCATGAAGACATTCTGGAAAATGTCCTCCCGTAAACATGTCAAAACTTAATTTTTGATTAGCAGCATTGCTAAAAACCTAATTCTAACAATATTAAAGGTGAAATATTTTGATTTTTTTAAGCCTCAAATTTTAGATATTAAAAAAATGTGTCTTAGCTAAATATTGTCCTCAATGAAAAGCGTATTTATTCAGCTTGAAGATGATGTATACTCACTATTTCACAAATATGTCCCAGATATTGTAGTATATTAGATAAATGTGTTTACTTAATCTTTTATCAAATATTTTTTATTATGCATTTTATTTGATATATTTCTTGCTTTTACTGTAATCTACACAGCAAAAATTCCAGTGTTAAATATACAGTGTGATTTATTTATTTATTTAGGTGTTGTCCAGAGTACATTTTAATCAATGAGTTTTATGCTGTTTCTATGAGTTACAAAACAATGAGTTTTTAAACAATTAATGGTCTCTTTTATATTGTGCGGGTGTTAATGGTTTTATTTTCTTGCACTTTTGTGGAAACAGATTCTCTAAAGTTTGTTAAAAAAAAAAAAAACTTGAAACATGTCGGGCCTCATGGTGGCTCAGTGGGTAGCATGTTCGCCTCACAGCAAGAAGGTCGCTGGTTCAAGCCTCGGCTGGGTCAGTTGGCGTTTCTGTGTGGAGTTTGCATGTTCTCCCTGTGTTCCCGTGGGTTTCCTCTGGGTGCTCCGGTTTCCCCTACAAGTCCAAAGACATGCGCTATAGGTGAATTGGGTAAGATAAATTGTCTGTAGTGTATGAGTGTGAATGAGTGTGTATGGATGTTTCCCAGAGATGGGTTGCAGCTGGAAGGGCATCCGCTGCGTAAAGTTGGTGATTCATTCCGCTGTGGCGAGCCCAGATTAATAAAGGGACTAAGCCGAAATGAAAATGAATGAATGAATGAATGAATGAATGAATGAATGAATGAAACATGTCTTGTTGCATTTTAAAATGCAAAGAGTTGAATGTGTTGAAATTATTTCTGAAAAGATTAATAAACATTTAATAAATTAAAACTATTTTCAACATATTTGATCACTGCCATCTGTCACACACACCCATTGATAATATAGGAAAAAAAAGGTAATATATTAACCATTTGAAGGGTAACACACACTCCAGTAACACACACTCCAGTTTGATGTAAGAATAAACTCTGACTGTGTTCAAATGAACTCTGTGAGTAACGTAGAAATTTCACACTTCAGAAAGTGTTATTTTAGCTCTGAAATGGAGGGAGTCATATGCACACCCAATGAGTGTTAAGTTAAACTCAAATTGAGTTAAATGTACACTGTTTTTTTTTTGCTGTGTAGGTGTTTATCTGGTATAAAAATGTTTTGTTGTGTTTCCCTCAAACGCATTTTTCTGCTAGTAGATAAATTGCACCTTAAGATGCTGAGACCTTTATTTCGGTATGTTGATTGGGTCTTTTTTTTGTGCGAAAAGGGTCTGGATTAAACAAGATGATTAGAGATCAATAAAGTGAGTTATTTCACCATGTTTAAAATGGCTGTACAGAGAGGTCTCGTTCTCTTCTATTGGTCTCACGCAATCACGTGACGCGATATCACAGGTAAAAGTTCACCAAGCTTGAACTTTGGAAAGCAGCAACATGCGAAACTCGCACAAGCTTGCGTTTCCAGTCTGTCACTTTTGCATGCGTATGAATGGAAGTCTATGGGGTGAAAAGTGCAGTGTTACCGTGGTTTAAAGGGTCATGCAAGCCTAAAATACTTTTTGTTTTTAGATTTTGTCAGATATATATGTGTAGCACGTTGATAAAAACACTATTAGGACACATACATTTCACTATCAAGTGAAAATTAGCTTTTTTTGCATTGTTTAGAGCAAATTAGTTTTTGGTTCAAATTCGAATGGTACTGCCATGAGGTAAATGTGCACATTCGGTGTGGTTTTCAGTGTTTTCTGTGCATTAATTCATGGGAATGAGCTGATTCGATCCAATCACGAATCACAGTGCACTATTATGAATGAGCTGAAACTTTATTATGTTATGCTTCATCGGACTCTTCCGTCTTACCTGTTACAGTGTCAAATTTGGTAAAGTCATTGTTCAGAGACATGTCTTCAGTGCTCTGTTTCTAAGTGTGTCAACACACAAAAATATTAAGAGGGGCGTGGTTAAAAATATTGTGGCTGAAGCCGTCAAACTGACGTCATCAGAGAATAACTGCCAGTCCAAATGAGCAAGCAAATGCTCAGACTTTGATTGAGGATTACCAAAACAGTATTTGTTTTCAGTGGACTAACGTGCACGTGTTAATTCTTCACCTAAAGAATAACAATGAGCGCTAGTAAAATAAACATTGTAAATTTTGATTTCACACGGACTTGAACTAAAGTCCAGTCACACCTCCGCCCCGTTTCCACAGCAGCCTGTCAGGGTGGAGGAAAAGCACGGTCATGTGAGGCTCGAGCATCCCTCTCTCTCTCTCTCTCTCTCTGCAGAATGATAGAGGGAGCTCGTGAATCACATCATAGTCGTCCTCCCCTCATTCGTCCTCTCCAGGAGACACCGAAAAAACTGCGTTCATGCCAAAATGGGATGTGGAAATTCCTCCGCCACGAGCACGACAGCCGGAGGTAAGTGAGCGAGCGCGTGTGCACGAGTCACTGACGCGCGCCGCTCTTTATCAATGGAATAGTGCGCGGGTGAAGTCAGACGTCTGATTTAGCGCTTTGCTTGTCTTCAGACATTTAATTCCGGCTATTAAAAAGTCTCGGTTATTGTAGCAGGAGGGAGGATGTGGAGGAATGTGGAGGTGAAGGATCTGACGCCTAATAAATCAGTCATGGAGATTCCGTCCCTCGCGTCTGATACGTATTCAGGTCAGATCTGCGCTTGTAGACTTAATGAGGAGAGAGCAGGAAAAAATGAAGACGAGCCAAATGAGATCTGTTTAGCATGTAAATTGTTTCTCTCAGAACGGCGGTGACCGGACTTTTCAAGGGGAGAAGACTCGGCTAATCATTTTCCCTAACTAGAGATTCCTCCCAGATCTAAACTCTCAGAGATCTTGAATATCGACTGTACACATTTGTAAACCTGAGGTTGTTTCCCAGTCAGCAAATGTATGTCATAAAAGCGTGAACATGATGTTATGTTTTCGAAAGGTCACAGTTAACGTTAGCGCATCATTCCAACCTTATTTTGTAGCCTACTTAAAATATAGCATTCTTTGAACACACTTGTTGTAATTAAACGAAGGTTATCATTCAGCAAACATTAAGGATGTTGAGCATACTGTTAGTAAGAACATTGTCAATATTTATGAGGACGTTCGAGTAGAACAGCGGCTTACGAGGACATTCTGAAAATGTTCTGAAAATGTTCTGAAAATGCTTTCTCATAAAAATGACATCATAACGGCACTCTTTTGAAGGATGTTCTTCAAGTTTTATCGATGTTGTAAGAACATTCAGGTATAATAAACCCAAGGACATTCTGAAATGGTTCTCAAACGTTATCTCAACGTTAGGCGAATGTTCAAGTACGAATTTTGAAAATGTTCTTGGAATGTTTCCTCTTTACATCATGAAAAATATATATATATTTCAGTGCTTCAAACGTTCATCAAGTACAAATAACATCAAAAAGACATTCTGAATCTGATGAGCCAAGAGATTTTCCCTCGTTACAGATGCAACGTTCAGAAATGATGATTTTCTCAGATGTTATGAGAACATTCTTCAAGTACTAACACTTAAAGATGCTCTGAATATGCGATTATTCGAATGTTGTCTCCTAATGAGAAGTACAAACATCATATGGACATTCCAAACATAAAATAATTTCTCTTAATGTTTTAAGGATGTTCATAAAGACGCTCCGAAAATGATCTTAGGATGTTTTCCCTCAAATTTATATGCAAATTCATCTACTAAAAATGACATAACATCCTGAGAATGTTGTTTGAATGTTGCTGTTCATTCTCAACATCAATAATGCAGATCGTTTATGTTGTCCGAGCATTCTATACACGCTAATTTACATTTTATCTGTACAGTTACATGACTTTTATATATTAGTGAACATTGTAAATAAATGCTGGGTTTCACGCAATTGATTAATGTTGAGACAACATGAAGGAATTAAGTTAACTTATTAGTTTTGACAAATTTAAGTGGATTGAACATAAAACAATTAAGTTGTCCCCCAAAAAACTCAAGAATTGTGTTGCTTCAGCTCATTTAAAATAAGTGTTTTTTTGAATGAGGGTTGAGAGAAAGTTCCCCTATTAGCTAGGTTATTAGCATCTATAGGGTTGAAAGTAGGGTTGGGTATTGTTTGGGGTTATTTCAATACCAGTGCTAAATTGATACTTTTAAAACGGTACCGGTGCTAAAACGGTGTCTGAACCGATACTTTTGAGCCAAAAAATATGGTGGATGACTCTAGAAAAGCTTTTTATTGGACACATTTGGGCTGCACGGTGGCGCAGTGGGTAGCACGATCGCCTCAGCGCAAGAAGGTCGCTGGTTCGAGCCTCGGCTGGGTCAGTTGGCGTTTTTGTGTGGAGTTTGAATGTTCTCCGCCGTGTTGGCGTGGGTTTTCTCCGGGTGCTCCGGTTTCTCCCACAAGTCCAAAGACATGCGGTACGGGTGAATTGGGTAAGCTAAATTGTCCGTAGTGTATATGTGTGAATGAGTGTGGATGTTTCCCAGTGATGGGTTGCAGCTGGAAGGGCATCCGCTGCGTAAAACATATGCTGGATAAGTTGCCGGTTCATTCCGCTGTGGCGACCCCAGATTAATAAAGGAACTAAGCCGAAAAGAAAATGAATGAATGAATGAATGGACAAATTTGTTTTAATCATTTTAATGAAACGATATAATTAAAGCTTAAAGTATACATCAATTCATATTTTATATATTTGAATTGCATGAATATATTTCTTTTTCTATCATTTGTTTGTTAGCATAAATGCAAGACTTGCATTCTGCAATTAACATTGCATTCGCTTACTACTAACCTGTAGAAAGGCTGTCATCAAAATCAGGGAACTACTTTTTTCTAGGGTTGGGGCTTGAGTTGATATGCGAGTAATAATAAGCCATTTTTGAGTAATAATTGTCCATAAACAAGCCTGATGGACGTCAAATATCAGATGTGAGAACAGCTGGAGATGATTCAGCCATCGCCTCTATAGAAGCCGGCGGATGAATTTATATGCGCATAGATTTCTAAAAAGTGAATTTGATTCCATAATGCATCACTGGCTTCTCATTGCGATGCAGAAACAAGCTAAACAACATGAAGTTGGGTTAAAAATAGAATTAGCCTTGAGTGAGAGAGAGAGAAAGGGATGAGTGATTGACAGGCGAGGTGTCAAAGTGGCAACATCCCTCACTAAACACCCAAACAGAGGAACTCGAGCCTCAAAAAGGACATTTGATTGCTCAGATGACGCTCATTCAGAGATTTTAGTTTCATTTGCTGTTTTCAAGACTGCTGGCTTTGTTTTGGAGTCTCCTGCAATAGGATTTAGACCTACTTAAGACCAAAAAAACATGTTCATTTTCTCATAGTATAAACTGCAGTGTCAGCTCTTTTCTCACAGTGTCTGAAAACGCCGCCTTTCAGAGAGTCTGCTCTTCACTGATTGGTCAGATGGTCCTACTCTGTTGTGATTGGTCAGAAACCAAATGATCATTACCATTTCTGAATTTCACTTTACTTGTAAACACAACAGTAATGATCACATCTGTTTTAGTGTATCAGTTTGAGTCCATATCCTTTGAAAATAGATGTTTGTGCGGGCTATCAATGAAGATTATAGATAGTCGTTATGCAAATGTTTTACGTTTGTGCTGAGATATTAACATTTTCTGTCTATCAGAAACAACACATAACTGTGTACTACGCATGTCATAATGAAGGGTTGCCTGAATACGTTTCTTGACCAGATAAAACTGACCTGGGTTCTCAGAACCAAAACAAAACAAAAAAACACTCATTATTATTCAAGTTTTACATTTACTCTGCAATGACCGAATCCTCCTAAAACAAAGAGCCTAAACAGAGTTTAGTGAGCGGAGTGATGGCTCCAGGCACTGAGACTGTGTGTGAGAGGAAAGCCAGATGTCATTGAGAATCGCCACTGTGCTTTCTGTCTTAAAGGGTGAATTAAGAGACACTGCACAAACGAACATTTGTGAGTAAAGAACTGAACTGCAGATTAAATAACACTCCTGCAAACATTACTCTTGTGACCTCGAAAATCAGCAGTGAGAGAAAGAATGTATATATAACATATAATAATATATGGTTGATCTTCTGTGTGGTTTACTGTATGTTTTCGGATGAAGCTGGACTCCCTATTCTACACTTTTGCAGTAAAAGCTTTTATCCAAAGCAACTTACATGTGAGGATAATGAAGCACTTCAAATCAAGAGGAAAATGTTCCCAGGGATACATTTTTAAGAAACAAGAAATATGTGCTTGTGGGTAACCAATAAAAATAAAATGACCAATAAAAGTGGGCTGATAACCAATGAAGCACTAATAAAACCCAAGTTTAGTTTGACCCATAAATACGTCATAAAACCAATGTGGTGTTTAATGTGTGGACTTTAATCCTATTCTTTTTGTCTGTTCCAGGTCCAGCAGAGGTGGCCAAGGATGTGTGAGTTAATTTAATTTATAACATCTCCGTCAATCTGAGAATGAATGTCACGACTGTCTGTCCCCCACTGACTGACAGAAATTAATCATAATTATTCTAAATTTAATTAACATACTCATAAAAAACCCCTCACACACACACACACACACAATCACATACACACTCATACATTTGCATATGCACGCACACTTATAGACACAATCTCTCACACACAAATACACATGCATACACACTCACACAAATACAAACACAAATGTGCACGCACACACACATATATATACACAGTCACAAACAAACAAATATACAAGCACACTGAAAGCTAATGCTATTACAGGTAATGAGTGAAAAACAAACACACATGCACAAACAGCACACAAACACAAGTACACACACACACACACACACACACACAAAAACCTAACAAACATCCACAGGTTTGTTTTTGTGATTTGTAGGGACATTCCATAGGTTTCCATTGTTTTCACACTACATTGTATTTTCTATCACCCGACACACTGTAAAAAATGCAGGGTTCCACACAAATTCTTCATATTGTCCCAACACAAATGAATTAAGTTCACTCTTAATTGTTTTTACAAATTTAAGTGGATTGAACATAAAGCAATTAAGTTGTCCCAAAAAACCCTTTTGAATTGTGTTATTTCAGCTCATTTTAAAGTACAAATTAAATGAAAACCATATTATTCTGTTAGCTCACATTGCTAGATTTGTGGTGAACAATTCATCTGTGTGTGTCATTAAGAAAAAAAAATCCCCCTTGTAATCTTTAATTAAAATCTGAAAATGCACTTCCTGTTTGTTTTCAGTTCAATTATCAGACTAGGTCTGTCTGAGGTAGTGGGTGTGGCTAACATACTTAACCACGCCCCTGCAGCTGTCAGTATTGACAACAAACAGAAATGATGAGGAGGAGGAGTCTGTTAGGTTGTAATAACTCTCCCCGAACCCTTTTCCCGATCTTTCTGAATGAAACGCCTACTTTACTACATCCAATCAGCTTGCAGTAGAAAAAAACAAGCCACGCCCACTGCTTTCTCATTTAATAATCCGTTTCTCTAGGAACTGCGTCACAATACAGGGAACAATACGGGGTTCTGCGGACTTTAAATAAGTAGTTTAAACAAGCAGCAAAAGTAATATTTCAAGTGCACCAACCCGACCCCTAAACCCAAATTTACTTTCTTAAAATAAAAAATAATAATTCTGTATGATTTATAAGCCTGTTGAAAAATAATAAGTCACCTTCTACTTGTAAAACCTATGTCATACCCATGTCACTATACAAGTTTGCGTCCCGATGTCACACACACACACACTGGTGATACGCGGATGGCGGTTATATCCGCGGGAGCTGCGGATAATCCGCGGGTCGGGTAATAAAAAAATACATTATGATTAATTGCGGGTGGGTCGTGGGTGGATGAGATTAATTATTAATGATTTTTGTTTTGTATTTTTTAAACACATTCTGTAAAATACGAATGTGTTTTTAATGCATTTCTCATCAGGCAAACGGGCCTTAATTTGCCCTTAATTAATACATGCGGAAATGAAAGCAAAAGAGATCCGAGGGAAGCTTAAAAATGGAGAATTAAAAACAATAGGGAGGAAAGAAAAGTGCCGTGTGAGTGCGTTTTAGCGAAGTGGTTAACGAGGATGAATCAAGTGCTGGGCACGTGATATGCAACGGCTGTGAAGCGATGTATGTATATGAAAGCCACAAGACCGGTACCTCAAATATGAAACATCTTGTGTGTGCTAAATCGAAAGGCCAATCAAGTCAAAGTCAGACAAGCACTTTTACATTCATCTGGACAGCAAAACAATACCACTGGAAGTTAAGTCTAGTCTCGTGGATGCATGTGTGGACCTGTGCTGCCTTGATATACGCCCCTTCGATAGATTAGCTCACTGAATCTGCTGTTAATAACCAAACGATCCACGCTGAC
The DNA here is from genome assembly GCA_903798125.1 of Danio choprae. Classification (NCBI taxonomy): domain Eukaryota; kingdom Metazoa; phylum Chordata; class Actinopteri; order Cypriniformes; family Danionidae; genus Danio; species Danio choprae. The sequence continues at coordinate 2,294,646 of CAIGQW010054212.1, forward strand.
CTATCATCATGCTTAAAACAAAGAATTAGAATTATTGAAGTGACGATCGGGTGCAGATATATATATCAGATCAAATTATATGTGCGGGCGGGTGGATGATTAATATTAAGCCGCGGATTCGGGTGACATTTTAGCTGATTTCAGCATCTCTAACACACACACACACACACACTCACATGCACAAACACATGACTCAATCAATCGCCCTATTCCAGCAAAGCGCTCTGTGGACCCGATGGGCCCCCGAGGGCCCAAACACAAACTAGCCAATCAAAAACAATCTCGCCCTTCAGCATGAACCGCAGCAGATGACAGGCGACCCACACTGGAAAAACGCCTCAGTGTGTTTATTTATGCAGATCTAGACTTCTGTTGGCCATCATGACAGAGTGGAGCTGAATACTTGCTCAGCGTGTGGAACATTCAATGATTTTCCACACTCAAATAAACATGCTGTCACACACTTCAGCATTTTTTTTACTAGATATTTTTCAAGACACTAGTATTCAGCTTAAAGTGACATTTAAAGGCTTAACTAGGGTAATTAGGCAAGTCATTGTATAACGATGGCTTGTTCTGTAGACAGTCGAAAAAAAATATTGGTTAAAGGGCACCTATGATGAAAATCATCAAGCTGTTTGGACAACTGTGCATAGGTATAGTGTGTCCACAGTCATATTGGGGTGATATAAAGACAATAAGTCTCTTTTTTTACATTTCCTGACGTTAGGATCCAAAACCCTTCCCATTTTGAGGCCGACCGCAACGTGACGTAGGAGTGCGGCCTCCGTAGTAATGTCTATAGTCATATCAACAAGACAGGACGTGCGCAAAGCAACTGGGATTAAAAGATCTGTTCAGCTCGCTGTGATCATCAAATGTGATCAAGAATGAGTTTTACAAGTCTAAAACATTTTTAAAACAGTGCATGTTAATGAATTACTGCGATTTACTTCTGCTTTACTTCACCACATCCGTGTGTCAGTCCAATCCCAGTTTGTGGACGTTAAATCAGGTTTATTTTGTACACTAACATAATGGATGTCCATACAGAAGCAGATATTAATGTGTAAACGCGCGGGCTGTGTGTGTGTCCGCTTTGTGCGTGTGTCTGTGTGTGTGTGTGCGTGCGTGAACTTTGTAACGACATTTTCTGTGACTCATCGTTGCAACTCCACAACAAATACATCAAATAATCATTGGTAAAGTTCTGACTGTAGTATTTCTCAGAAACGTTATGTGAGATCTGCTTCATTCATGTCTGTCACTGTGCTGTTTATCTGACACGGCCGAGGCGGAGATTGAGGCACACTCTGACAGGCACGTGGGAATGGTGGGCAGGAAGAACCAGCATTAAAGGCACAGGCAACAAAAACAGCTACATTGTGTTTAGAGCAGAAAATCCCAATATTCTTAAAGGTATAATGAATAATCTGATGGGTGTTTTGAGCTGAAACTTTACAGACACATTCTGGAGACTTAAAAGACTTATCTTAAATCTTAAAAAATGGGTAAAACAGGTGCCTTTTAAGCCGTCTAATAATATTGACCTTAAAATGGTTTAAAAAAAATAAAAAAACGGCTTTTATTCTACTTGTTTTACTGTATTGTACCCAACTCGAGTGTAAACAACCCATCAGAGCAAAGAGCATAAAAACTGTACAGTAAAAAAAGAAAGAAATACACACAGAGCATAAACTGTTACTGTATCTGAGGGACTTTTGTCAATCAGAGACGCTCTTCATCTTGTCTTTCTGCAGGACAGAAGAGCCTTCGCCGGACGACGAGAAGCGGAGGTTAGCCAGAGCTGTATAATTATGAATATGATAATGATGTGCATGTGGACAGTGATAATGATGATAACGAGGAGCTGAATGTGTTTTGAGCAGGAACTATGGAGGAGTGTATGTGGGTCTTCCTGCTGATCTGACCGCAGTCGCCGCCAGCCAGTCCAAATCCACACGCAAAGGTGAACGACACATTCACAGATTAATAAACGAAACAAAAGCAATGGTAGTATACGCTGTGTGTGTTATTGTTTTTTTGTGTGTGTTTTAGCACCCTAAAATTTTATATAAAAAGCGCGGTGGTTCAGGGGTCAGCACTGTCGCCTCACAGCAAGAAGGTCGCTGGTTCGAGTCCCACCTGAGTCAGTTGGCATTTCTGTGTGGAGTTTGCATGTTCTCCTCGTGTTGGTGTGGGTTTCCTCCGGGTGCTCTGGTTTCCCCCACAGTCCAAACACATGCGCTATAGGTGAATTGGGTAAACTAAACTGGCCGTAGTGTATGTGTGTAAAAGAGTGTGTATGGGTGTTTCCATGGAATAAACCGCCAACTTATCCAGCATATGTTTTACGCAGCGGATGCCCTTCCATCTGCAACCCATCACTGGGAAACATCCACACACACTCATTCATATACATACACTACGGACAATTTAGCTTACCCAATTCACCTGTACCGCATGTCTTTGGACTTGTGGGGGAAACCGGAGCACTCGGAGGAAACCCACGCCAACACGGGGAGAACATGCAAACTCCACACAGAAATCCCAACTGACCCAGCCGGGGCTCGAACCAGCGACCTTCTTGCTGTGAGGCGATTGTGCTACCCACTGCGCCAATGTGCTGTCATACATATACATATATACATTCATTCATTTTCATTTCGGCTTAGTCCCTTTATTAATCTGGGGTCGCCACAGCGGAATGAACCGCCAACTTATCCAGCATATGTTTCACACAGCGGATGCCCTTCCAGCTGCAACCCATCTTTGGGAAACATCCATACACACCCATTCACACTCATACACTACGGACAATTTAGTCTACCCAATTCACCTGTACCGCATGTCTTTGGACTTGTCGGGGAAATATATACATATATACATATACAACTACATATATACATATACATATATACATATACATATAAACATATACATATATATATTCTCCCCGTGTTGACGTGGGTTTCCTCCGGGTGCTCCGGTTTCCCCCACAGTCCAAAGACATGCGGTACAGGTGAATTGGGTAAGCTAAATTGTCCATAGTGTATGAGTGTGAATGGGTATGCATGGATGTTTCCCAGTGATGGGTTGCAGCTGGAAGGGCATCCGCTGCGTAAAACATATGCTGGATAAGTTGGCGGTTCATTCCGCTGTGGCGGCCCCAGATTAATAAAGGAACTAAGCCGAAAAGAAAATGAATGAATGAATATATAAGTATCTATTATCTTTCAATTGAACTTGATTTAAACAGTATAAAGGTTTCCTGGTGGAAAAGTGGACAACACTAATCAACCGTTGTTCAATCCCAGACTTCAGAAGCTCTGCTCTGATGAATAGAGAGCAAATGAAATCATTATTTCACTGAAGAGACGTTGGCTTCTCTATGCCGTTATTCAGCCATATATACATTAACAGACAACAGCATATAACAACTAATATATGTAAATTAGCCTTCAGGTAATAATGCATGTTAGAAAAAAAAGGATGATAGAAGATCTCACGACAATGCGGTCGTGATGAAGGGCTGTAATGGCTGGACTTATTACCCATAATAACCCTGTGTTTGCCAGAGCAACAGACTGCGGTATTACATTGAGATTACACAGCACAACATTACCGCACGACTCCAGAGAGAGACTTCATGCTGGATCACATCATTACCGTGAAAATAAACTGGATCTGAAGGGTCTCGGAGTATCTGTAAAAGCAAATGAGTGCATTCATCAGTCTTCTTAAAGAGACGGCGCACAAATAAATGAAGATTTGCTGTTTATTTACTCACCCTCTGGTCATCCAAGATGTGGGCATTAAAGATGATTTGTAGCTGAAACCATAGTAAAATCCATGGTAAAGTCAGTGGCACTTTGAGAGTAAAAAGACACACAAACAGGTCAAACTAAATGAACGGCTCTTTGTGGGTCTTACGAAGTGAAACTATTAGTGTGTGCAAGAAACAACATTATTTACATCATTCTTTAAATGTAAATATCTTCTTTCTAACATTTAGCATGTTGCTATAATTAATTAGCATTTCGTTAGCATGTTTTAGTACATGGCTAACATGTTTTACTATGTTAATAATATAATATTATTGTTAACGCGAATGAGCATCTTGTTTAAACATAATGCTAACATGTTGCTAACTTTTGATGTGCTGCTATAATTAATTAGCATTTCGTTAGCATGTTTTAGTACATGGCTAACATGTTTTACTATGTTAATAATAATATAATATTATTGTTAACGCGAATGAGCATCTTGTTTAAACATAATGCTAACATGTTGCTAACTTTTAATGTGCTGCTATAATTTATTTGCATTTTGTTAGCATGTTTTACTACATGGCTAACATGTTTTACTATGTTATAACACAATGTTATTGTTGACACGAATGAGTCTCTTGTTTAAACATAATGCTAACATGTTTTAACATGTTGGTAATTTTTGATGTGCTGCTATAATTAATTAGCATTTCGTTAGCATGTTTTACTACATGGCTAACATGTTTTACTATGTTATAACACAATGTTATTGTTGACACGAATGAGCATCTTGTTTAAACAATGCTAACATGTTTTAACATGTTGCTAACTTTTGATGTGCTGCTATAATTAATTAGCATTTCGTTAGCATGTTTTAGTACATGGCTAACATGTTAATGTTCACACAATGTTATTGTTAATACGAATGATCATCTTGTTTAAACATAATGCTAACATGTTTTAACATGTTTTGCCAACTTTTGATGAGCTGCTATAATTAATTAGCATTTCATTAGCATGTTTTAGTACATGGCTAACATGTTTTACTATGTTAATGTTAACACAATGTTATTGTTAACACGAATGAGCATCTTGTTTAAACAAGGCTAACATGTTTTAATGTTACTAACTTTTATTATGTTGCTATAATCAGTTAGCATTTTGCTAGCATGTTTTAGTACATGGCTAACATGCTTTACTATGTTAATGTTAGCACTATGCTATTGTTAACACGAACAAGCATCTTGTTCTAACATAATGCTAAAATGTTTTAACATGTTGCTAACTTTTTGTATGTTGCTATAACGAACTAGCATTTCGCTAGCATGTTTTAGTACATGGCTAACATGTTTTACTATGGTAATGTTAACACTATGCTATTGTTAACACAAATGAGCATGTTGTTTTAACAAACCTCTAACATGTTTTAACACGTTGCTAACTTTAAATATGCTGCTATAATTAATTAGCATTTTGCTAGCATGTTTTAGTACATGGCTAACATGTTTTACTATATGTTAATGTTAACTCTATGCTATTGTTAGCAAGAATGAACATGTTATTTTAACATATTGCTAACATGTTTTAACACTTTGCTAACTTTAAGTATGTTGCTATAATGAATTAGCATTTTGTTGGTGTTGGTAATTTCAGAACTCAGACCAGGAGAATTTTTATTGTTAGCAAGTTTGAACGCATAGCTAACCTTTTTTACTATGTTAATGTTAACACTATGCTATATTGTTAACACGAATGAGCATGTTGTTTGACCATATATCTAACATGTTATAACCTGTTTCTAACTTTTAGTACGCTGCTATAATGAATCAGCATTTAGTTAGCATGTCTAAGTACACATCTAAGATGTTTCACTATATATTAATGCTAACACTATGCTATTGTTAACCCAAATAGCATGTTGTTTTAACTTGCTAACATGTTGCTAACTTTTAGTTGCTTAAACATTTTAATGTTATGCTATTTTGCTTAGCATTTTGTTGAATGATTACTTTGCTAATAGTGCCACATTCAGTATTCTAACGTCTTATAATTAATGTTTAGCATGTTTATGGACGTAGTTCAGTTTAGCGTGAACTATATTTAATCCAGCAAACTAGATTTCAAATCAAAGACACTTAAGCGTGGTTTACATATTAATGCAGCGTTGTCTTTTTCTGAAAAGACTCATTATACAGTAATTGTAGTACACAATGTAGATTTAACATTACTAGCATGAATTAACAGGTGACGCGGTGGCGCAGTGGGTAGCACAATCGCCTCACAGCATAAAGGTTGCTGGTTCGAGTCTCGGCTGAGTCAGTTGGCATTTCTATGTTAGCATGTTCTCCCTGTGTTTGCGTGGGTTTCCTCCGGGTGCTCCGGTTTCCCCCACAGTCCAAAGACATGCGCTATAGGTGAATTGGGTAAGCTAAATTTTCTGTGTGTGATTGAGTGTGTATGGATGTTTCCCAGTGATGGGTTGCAGCTGGAAGGGCATCCGCTGCGTGGAACATATGCTGGATAAGTTGGCGGTTCATTCCGCTGTGGCGACCCCAGATTAATAAAGAGACTAAGCCAAAAAGAAAACGAATGAATAGCATGAATTAACATGCTCCTAGTACGTTTTTGAGGTTTTAGCATGCTGCTAACATGTTTTAGCACATGGCTGATGTGATTTACCATGTTAATGCTAACGACATGCTAACACAAATTAGCATGACACGTTGCTAACTTTTAATAACACGTTGCTAGCACATTTAACATTTTTGTATAGGGCTATTTTGCTTAACATTTTATTAGCAAATTAGCATTTTGCTAATGTTTCAAGTCATATTCAGTGACTCAGACCATATATACATTTATGACACTTCAACAATCAATATGGCGGCAAAACTCTTCCATATATTACGCATGTATTATTAATTTTGTCATATTGCTGATTCATTTTCCGTGCTAGTCAACAGATGTTCACCGCAGACCGTCAGATAATGTAACCCTGAACAGACCGTCAGCTTATTTTTGTGTGTGTTTGTGAACAGCAGGTGTATGTTGTGCAGATTTCCTGATAAGAGTCTCGTCTGCAAAAAGTGTGTGTGTGTCTGTGTGTGTGTGTGTGTGTGTGTGTGTGTGTGTGTGTGTGTGTGTGTGACCCATCACCGTCTTCCTAATAACTTAGTTAAAGCTCTCCAGAGAAGACAGACACGCACGTTATTACACGAGTCTTTCAATTAGCGCCGTCTGTCGAAGCTCAAACGAAATGTAAATGTCAAGATTGCTCATGTTGGATAACAAACACTAACAGTTTTCTTCTTCTTCTTCAGAGTGAAAGCAGATCAAAGCTATAAAATATCAGATGGGACTGAGCAACTTACAACGGATATTCAGGCATGGAGACCCAAATGGGCGGCGATCTGGATGACATCACCGTGACATCATACAGAAGGGTTCTGTTGGGCACACTGAGCATTACTGTGACTGTGAATGTAGGCACTGTTGCCGTGGTAACCCCTGACCCCTCGATTCTCCAGGATTCACCACGGCAGGGCATTTCCTAAAATCTGGAGACCCGATCGACTGTACATCTCTGCAATAACAGACTATTCTCTCTGCTTTTTTTCTTAGAGAAATACGTTAGAAAGGGTAATGCTGTATTTTACATATGTGTAAGTATTGGGGGGGGGGGGGGGGATAATAATGTAGTCAAAATGTTTAGCACTAACATGACTAGCGATGTTGAGGTGACTACTATATGGAAATACGATGTGAATATAGACTGTAGTTTTCTTATACACTTTGATAGTCGCATCACTGTTACAGTTAACACACGCGTATTAGCATTGACTAATCGAAGAGTTCTTATATTTATTCTATTTCAGGCTAAAGCCCTGTGATTGTACTATTAGCATTTTCAGTGACTCATGTGGATTCTGTATATGATATTAAAAGTATGAGACTTTAAGAAACGGAACTGGAATCTGGACAAATGGTCTATTAGCATCTACGTTCACACAAAAAGGGCGTAGATAATATTTTTCTTAAACTTTCTGTAAGATGTACATGTAATAGCTAATTAACACACTTCTCACACATGGTGCATTATTAAAACTTTAACATATTGCTAGCTAATTTTAGCATGAGTTAACACTAAACTCACATTAATTAGCATGTTGCTAGCATGTTTTGAAATGGCTATCATCTGGACAAAATGAAAGGTTGTTTTTGCCAAATTTGGTTTCAAAACATGACTATTTCTGAGGTCCTGCTGCATGTTTCTGTAGCACATGCTAAAAAATGAAACCAGATGAGAGTTCAAAACCAGAAACTCAAGGAAAACGCGCTCACGCTGAACATGATTTCTGTTCCAAACCCATGAAATCCAGTCAGAGCTCTGTGAAACACATTACAGAACAATCACACAGTCTCAGCGCACTCATTGATCATCTGACCGCTGCTCAAAACAGCCTTGGCAGTAAACGCTATTTGTTTTTAGCTTTATGCATGGACTTATTTACTTCAGCATACTCTCCATGGCCTGAACCACACGTCTTAAGACTTACGTTTGATCTGCATGTCTTCACATTTTGCACAGAGCATTCAGTTCACTTTGTAAAGCTCAACGTATACAGTATTATTCATAGACAGAATCATGCCTCAATGCTCAATCCAAAGCCACAGTATTTAGAAAACCTTTGGCGAATCACTACTTACAGTAAACATCTCTCTCACAATATTACAACTTTTGCTGTATTTTATCCAAAACATGCATAGATTTCTTTCAAAAACATAAAAACCAAATCTAATTACTTCAAACGTATTAAACCTGCATTCATTTGTAGATGTCCTTCAAGGGTTTATTCGCCCCTAAATTAAATTAATCATCAATTATTCATCCTTCACTTGATTTTATTTCCTGCATTGAACGCAAACAGGGTATTCATTCATTCATTTTCCTTAAGCTTAGTCCCTTTATTCATTAGGGGTTGCCACAGCAGAATGAACCGCTAAATTACACGAGCGGATGCTTCCTTCCCACTGCAACCCGATACTGGGAAACATCCATACATTCTTACATTCACACTCATACACCGGCCAATTTAGTTTATTCAATTCACCCAGAAGAAACCCACGCCAACATGGGGAGAACATGCAGACTCCACACAGAAACGCCAACTGGCCCAGCCGGGACTCAAACCAGCGACCTTCTTGCTGTGAGGTGACAGTGCTAACCATTGAGCCGCCATGTCACCCCACAAACAGGGTATATACAGTGAAATTCTATACCTTTTAAGACCTTTTTTAAGACTCCATGCATTTTTAGACTTTAGGTTTTAACCGGTAACATTGGCGACATTTTAACTTACAGTATAAATAATGAAGCACAAGAGAATTTATTTACCCGACTACCTGAAGAAAGGGAACTAAAAAAATATAATTAGACCTGTAAAAAAAACTATATGTGGGGCTTTAGCGAACTAAAAAACATATCTGCACCTAAACTAAAACATTATTCTATACTGAATAAAAATACTAATTCACTCTCATCCAGCAGGTGGCACCAATACAACAGCAGGAACAACTGCGGTAAACAAAACAGTGTGATGTCAAATCTAGCAGGATTTTATCGATTTTAAAGGGCAGCTATGATGAAAATCATCTTTTGGGAGCTGTTTGGACAGAACTGTGTGTAGGTATAGTGTGTCCACAGTAATATTGGGGTGATAGAAACACAATAAGTCTCTTTTTTTAATTTCCTAACGTTAAAAAAGGATCCAAACCCCTCCCATTTTGAGGCCGACCGCAACTTCACATAGGAGTTCAGTTTCCTCGCTTACCGAATTGATTGACAGCCGCGTATTAACATGTCTCCGTAGTATTGCGTATAATCATATTAACAAGACAGGACGTGCGCAAAGCAACCGGGATTAAAAGATCTGTTCAGCTCTCTGTGATCATCAATCATCATCAATTGTGATCATGAATGAGTTTTACAAGTTTAAAACGTTTTTAAAACAGTGCATGTTTGTAATAAAGTCAGTAAAATTGCTACATAATTTATCACCACAGCCGCATAGCATCAATACAATTATGAAAGAGGATGCTTCAATCCCGGTTTGTGGACTTAAATCAGGTTTATTTTGTACATTAACTTAACAATGTCCATAAAGCAGTGGATATTTAGGTGTACCCTGTCACTTTTGCCGTGCAAAAACAGTGCAAAACTAACGTGTGTGTGTGTGTGTGTGTGCATGCGAGCGAATTTTATAACGACATTGTGTGAGACTCATCGCTTCAGAAAGGCTTAGATTAACTCCACAACATAATATCAAATAACCGCTGTGAATGTTCTTACTGTAGTAAGGGAGATCTGCTCCATTCCTGTCTGTCACTGAGCTGTTTGTCTACTTGAAGGCTATGGCTGTGACACGCACATGGGAACGGTGGGCGGGGAGAACCAGCTCATTAGCATTAAAGGCACAGGCGACAAAAACAGCTACAATCTTAAAACAGCTCACATTTCAGATTTAAAAAGGTATTATAAATAATCTGATGGGTGTTTTGAGCTGAAACTTTACAGATACATCATGGAGACACAGAAGATTAATATTAAATCTTGAAAAATTGTTAAAATTGGTGCCCTTTAATACTCAGATTATCAAGCAATCTTCAGCATACAACTACACATCAAAAATGATAGAAAATAGCATTTAAAACTTTGTAATACTTTTTAAGGGTCTTAAATATCTCTTTAATACTTTTTACAACCCCGTGGGCACCCTGACAAAAGAAGATACTTTGAAAAATCTTGGGATCCGGTAGCCATTGACTTCCATTGTGCTTTTTACGACTTTATTCAAAATATTTTCTTATTGGTTCAAAAAAAAAGAAACTCAAAAGATTTCAAAACAACCTGGAGTCTCATTAGTCAATGTGTGGTACGCACAAAACAGGAGTGGAAATGTACATACGCACGCAAAAGTTGTGTTATAAAAAAAAAGAAACTGACGTAAGAATGTGCGCAGCTGTAAGTAAACATATCTAACTTAGTGAATTGCTTTAACCCGTTGACTGCCGCTCTACCAAACGGTTGACCATGTTTTTACTGTTTTAAATAATGACTGTTAAAGTCATTTAAAGAATGACTGTTTTAAATAACGACTTACACACACAGCATTGTGTCACGCTCGCACTCACATGAAGGCACAGGAACACGGGATTTATCAAAATACACAAATTTATTTACACTCACTCACTCACTCACTCACTCACTCACTCACTCACTCACTCAAGACATGGGGTGAAGACAACATTGAATGACAATCAGACAATACAATACTGGACAAAGGACTGAGCCAAACAGAGGAGTATAAATACACAAGGGGACATGATTAAACTGATAAGACACAGGGGTGAGACACAGGTGAAACAAATGAACATTAGGAAACGGCGGGAAACAGAACAAAGGAATCACATGACATGGAAAACACAGAACAGAGACCTGACACATTGTTGGTTTACAAAAAAAAAATCTAACAAACATCCTGGTGCACTACTACACTTGATTTTGGTTTTATTGTAAAAAAAAAAAAGGAAGAACACATGTTAACTAAGAATCTGAAATATTTTATGGCATACTTCAAAAAAAAAAGGTGATTTAGTATTCAAAAATGTTTTCTTTAGAATATTTTTTACAATAAATTGCTCTTACACTTGTATTAAGTCCGGTACTTTTACCATCAACCAACATATCAACCATTTGGTAGTGGCTGATATTTTAGGAATTATGGGATGTGTTGAAAAAAAAAATGCATTGAGTGTGTTAACTAGACATTAGGAGTTAAGAAATGCAATCCAAACATGTTTTTCTTGGTGGGGCAGTAAAAGGGTTAAGTTATCATATGAGCCATAATCATTAAAGGTCCCGTGATGTGCTTTGAAATGTGCATTTTTTATTCAATGTTTGATCTCAACCGAAACTCGAAGAGTGGGTGGGACATAGTGCAGCTCCTCCCCTTTTTTAAAAAAAAACAGCCAATAGCGTGTTGTTTTTATTACTGCCAGTGAGAGTGGCTGAGCTCAAGCGCATCAAATGAACAGCAAATGAGAAGCGTCTTGAAGGGGGCGGGGCATGTCAGACACTAGAGAGCATTTGATTGGTCAAGAATTGATGAGAAACTGAAGTATGAGGTGAAAAAAAATTGTTGCCCCATTTTGGCGGAAGTGACGAACTACAAGCTTAACATGTTTATATCAGTTTTATAACTTCTAAACGCGAATTTTGTCACTGTTTTGGAGCGCACTAGCTTATAGATATCTTAAAAACAAACAATAGTGATACTAACATCTAAAAAACTTTAATAAATAAATGTTTTTTTCTTTCTTTCTCAGGTGTACGTTCACTTTTTCATTTTCACAAGGTTTCTATGCAAATTTGATAAATGAGACCCCTGGTGAGTAAATTAGAATTTTTGGGTGAACTATCCTTTTAATGACTGCAATTACATTTCCCCCTGATTAAATGAAGATATATCACGATTAGAGAATTTTGCAGGTTTTCTGACCTGATCAGACCCACACTCTTGGTCTCTTAAGCCTCTTTCCATCTGTCTGTCTGATAGTCATCAGCGGCTATTGTTTATTTCAGATCCAAATCTCATCAGGTCTGTGATACCTGTGCTGACGGATGAGCTGCACACAAATAACATTGACGACAAAAACAGCTTGATTCAAATGAGAAGGCTGTAAGGTTTAGAAAATATCCCATTCATGGCATTACAGACAATATTCCAGGCTATAGAAGTGAGGAAAGCCTGTTACTTTGACTGCCACCAGATGTCACTGTTGCACAATAAAATCTAACATTAAAAAAGCGCTGCCAAAAATGAGAACGGCGGAGGAATAAACAGAATAACTTTACCAGTTAAAGGGATAGTTCACCCCAAAATGAAAATTACTTTCTCAGGTGATTCAAAACCTTTATACGAGTTCCTTGTTTTCCTGCTAAACTCAAAAGAAGATAATTTCAAGAATGCTGGTGAAAAGTAGCCATTGACTTCCAATAAAATACTATACTTGACAATGGCATCCAGTGATTGAATTAAACAACAATCCAAAAACCATGAGTAAGGGAATCGTTTCACATCTTCAGTGATTATTCAGTGATCTTCAGTGAGCACAAGGGTGGTGCAACTTGTCAATCACAAGATCCAAGCTGAATAAGCTTTCTATTGATATATGGTGAGTACATGTTCATTTTTAGTGGGACTATGCCTTTAAGAATTTTTATTAAAATGTCCTCATTTACTCACACTCAAGTGGTTCTAAACTTTTATAAATTTCTTTCTTCTGTTGAACACGAAAGAATGTTGGTAAAATAAAAAAAAGCCATAGTAGGAACAATAAATATACACTCTCTGTAATAAAGGTACACAAATATGTCACTGTGTTGGTACCTTTTCAAAAGGTACACTTTTGTACCATACAGGTGAACATTAGTACATTTACGCTTTTGTAATTTGAAGGTTCACTGTTGTACCTTTAAAGTACTGTGAGGTACAGATTTGTACTTTATAGGTCTTAATACCTATTAGCCAGCAGCTAGCTCTCTGCAACTCTCACATGGTCGCCCACTGAAGCTAAGCAGGGCTGTGCCCGGTCAGTACCTGGATGGGAGATCACATGGGAAAAACTAGGTTGCTGCTGGAAGTGGTGTTAGTGAGGCCAGCAGGGGGGAGCTCAACGCCCCAGTATAGTGAAGGGGACTTTCGGACGAGATGTTAAACTGAGGTCCTGACTCTCTGTGGTCATTAAAAATCCCAGGATGTCCTTGTCCTAGGATGAGGTTTAACTTTGTCCATCATGGCCTCCTAACCATCCCCAAAAAATGTGTAAAGAGTCCAGAAAAGTGCTATATAAATGTAATGTTGTTAATTATCATTAATACGTACCTTTAAAAAACAGTTATCAACAAATATATACCTTTTGAAAAGTGTATGGAAGTCAATAGCTTCTTTCCAACATTCTTCAGTATACACTGTAAAAAATGCTGGGTTTCACACAATCCATTTGCATTGGGGCAACATGAAGGAATTAAGTTAACTTATTAGTATTTAAGTGGATTGAACATAAAACAATTAAATTTCCCCCCCCAAAAAAACCTTTAAATAAGTACTTTGAACAAGACAGAAAACAGAAACTCAAACAGGTTTGGATGAGTAAATAATGACAGAATTTTAACGTTTGGATGAATTATCCCTTTAACAACAGTAGTGAAGAAATGGTTAGCAATGATGTAAAAACTTCATCATAAAAACACGCAACCACCAAACTACCAAAGTCAGAGAAGCACCAAGCAGAAAGACTATCGGATGCCTTCGTAACCTAACACGGCCTTCACAATGATTCGGGCCAGGAGACTGATTTGGGTTTTGGATTTGGATGGGACTTCCTTTCAAGTCACTGCCCCATAATTCACCTCTGATTTGTGGTATTATCTCTGTACACCGGCCTGGTCTTCCTGCGAGTGTCACGCTTTTGCTCTAATGGAGGCCCTTCGGCTGTCCGCGGCTCCTCACAAGCCCCCAATGTGCTTCCCATTAAGGCTGGAGGAGCGTTGAGGCGGTCGCTCGCCACATGTGGTTCTGTTTAGAGCAGGTGAAACAATGTAAGAAAATAGATCCATCATTCACTGCATTCCAGGGGTCAGGAGAGCAGCGTTAAATCATGGAAAGACTAATCCTGGAAAGATTGTGCTCGGACTTTATGGTGGAGCTCTGTAGGGGTCGAGAAAGTGCATCGGTACCAGTGTTGGTGAGACCGAAACCGAGCGATGAAATTGTGAGGTTCACGGTCGATTCATCAGCCGCCAGGTGTTTTCAGTCAGACTTCTGAGGAATCGCCTAATTTGATTTGGAAAGTAGAATGGATGGGGGTGTTTTGTGACTCTTTATGTAGAATGTAATCATTAGAAGCGGTGTGTTTGATTAACTGGACTCCCACTGATTCTAGAAAACTTAAAAATATAAGAAATAAGTTAGTTTGTATGGACTAAAGTGGCGGCACGGTGGCTCAGTGGTTATCACTGTCGCCTCACAGCAAAAAGGTCGCTGGTCGCCCGGCTGGACAAGTTGGCATTTCTGTGTGGAGTTTGCATGTTCTCCCCGAGTTGGCTTGGGTTTCCTCTGGGTGCTCCGGTTTACCTCACAGTCCAAACACATGCGCTATAAGTGAATTGAATAAACTAAATTGGCCACAGTGTATGTGTGTGAATGTGAGAGTGTATGGGTGTTTCCCAGTGCTGGGTTGTGACTGGAAGGGCATCCTCTGCGTAAAACATTTGCTGTTCAATCCGCTGTGGTGACCCCTGATAAATAAGGGTCTAAACCTGAAGGAAAATGAAGGAATGAACAGACTAAAGTTTTGTATTGACTAAAAATCTATAAAAACTGACTAAAATGACAAAGAAATGCTGATTAAGTCATTTAAAAATAAAAAACATTGAAAAAGGAAAGACTAGGAAAGACTGCAGGTTAATTTTGAACGTTTGTCCATTTGTATCAAGCATTAGTGTTAAAACAAGGCTTCCAGCAGTGACTGCATTAAAGGTCATGTGTTGTGTGGCCTCACAGGTGCGTATCGCTCCTCCAGAGACCCTGTAAACATTTTACATGCGCAGAGACCTGGGATAAAAGAGCTTAGTGCATGACCTCCAGTTGGGCTTGCTGTTTACCTCTTAAACCTGGCCTGCGTTCGCTCTTGCTTGTCACAGTGATTAGCATTCAGCTAACAGGGTCTGAGCCTCTAACCTCTTCCGTATGAGCAAGATAATGAGAAACACAAAAAAACAGGGTTGCCAAAACCAACCCGAAGCTCTAAAAAAAAAAACGCAACCGCTTGCGTTCTAAAAGCTGCACATTCCCAGCAGCCTTTATACAGCTGCTCCTGTAAAATGAGAAATTAAGGTTAGCTTTAATTTGTTCTGCAGTTTGTTTTCTCTTTAAGCTAATGAACAAGAAGACTACAACTGTTTCCAGCAGAGCCGCTACTTTTTTCCATTTCATTATGGACCAGGGCGAGGTACGAATGAAGAAAGTGTTTGGAGCTATTTTCGGAAAATGTGTTTTTCTAAGATCGTGAACGGCTGAGCACTTTGACCGCTGATTGGAGTTGATATCAGGAAACAGACCATTAAAGGCCATTAAACTTGCATCCCGCGACTGATTACCATTCGGTTAAACATCCCTCTCTCACTCCTTCTCCTCACCGTGCCATTCCACATTATGTTTCATTGCACAGTGCAGTAAACCGCTTTTTAACCACATGCACGGCTGGTCATCTCATCATCTAAACTCAACCGCCGCTGGCACAACCTGCACCAAATGAGCTTTCCTTGGTACCAGAACTTAATCGTAGATGCCAATGCTACTTAAAACAATCCCAAACTAGTTCATTTTTGACTCCGGTGACCTTGTGTTCCTTCAACGAGACACTGGAATCCCACAACCCTCATTTCATTAGCCAAGATCACGTAGATGCCAATCAACTTTCAGAAAGCTATACTAAAAAGGCGAACACATGATGAAAAAACAGAACTCAATTTGGGACTTTTAGGCTACCTATTGAGACACCTAGCAAACAATTTACATTTAATCATTTAGCAAATGATTTTATCCAAAAGTGAGGACAAAGGAGAGTTGGTGTATTTAAATGCTATGACAAGTCTAATGCTGAGTTCAGACCAGACGTGGAAGAAGCGTCAAGAGTGAGTGATTTACATGTTAATTCAATGCAAAGATGCAAATAGACATCCTGCGTCACGATACGCACGAATGAGGCGGCGCGAATGGCGTGGTTCGCGCGAATGAAGTGGTGCAAGTTTTGGAAAAAGTTGGAAAATCTGAACTTCAGCAGACATTCGCGCTGCGTTAACCAATCAGGAGCTTTCTCTTGTAGGGGCGTGCTTATGACGTGGCGCCTAATGTTGGTGTCCCGGGGGGCAAACAGTTGATCAAACTGGACTCAACTCAGTCGGAAGCACGGCTGAAAGCCTCCATCATCCAGGTTAAGTTTCTGGAAGAGTTTATGAACTCACAGAGCTGGGTGCACCTCTGAAAGGATCTAGTGGACACAGCTCCAAACAAATCGCCGCAGTTTTTCAGCCTTCATAAAGCACATAAACACAGTTATTCTCTCAATAACATACATGTTAGCCATTTAGCAATGCAGCTAGAGTCACCGGACAGACAGAAGCCCTGCCCATGGCGCAAATCCACATCTATTGTGAAGTGAATTTGACGCGCGAATGAAGCGAGTAAACTCAAAATGTTCAAGCGTCTATTTATGAACGAATAGCAAGATTTATCAGATCGTGCCACGTCTGGTGTGATCACAGCATAAGGCTGCGTACGAAATTGCATTCTTCCATATTATATAGTACATTAAAAACAGTGTGTGAGCCAAGTAGTACGTACAAATTTATAGTATTCAAAAAACAGTATGCGAAGTGTATGAGAAGTAGGCTACCCGGATGACCTACTACTTCTGAATTCTTCTGAATACTGATTCTGAAGTGCACATCCGATGGACGCTACACTATCCCATGATGCCATGCGAGAATTCAAGAATGGGAGTGAAGCGAGCAACATAGGCTCATTCTGAAAACGTAGCCCTATATACGTTTCTGGAGATCGCGAATTATGTAGCCAGAAGTACGTATGGCTGAATTTCATTTTTAAAACGAACGCTAGGGAGCGGTATGACGCCGTTCCTTTTTGCACTGACCAGCTGACCGCTTTAACTCCGTATGGACCACTTGCCGCTGTTACCAGTTTGTCCAGTTAGCTCACCATGTAGGTCGGGGGACTTGAGACGCAGAGAGGAGATGACCACGATGACGGGGAGTGAGTCCGGTGAAGAATGGTTCCAGAAAGCAGGTAAGAAAAAAACAGAATCCAAAAAATAAAATAAACAAGTAAATAACAGGGTGAGAATGTGGTAAAACGTGGTAAAAATCATGCGAGGGCTTTCTTTTTCTGGATTGCTTTTTAAATCTGTCAGTCGGGTTTAGGGAAGTGGGTGGGCGGGGCAATCTGTGCTTTTTAAAATACTATTGGTTGGGTTTAGGGAAGGACAAGGGTGGGTCAGTTGATCTGTCAGTCAGTCATTCAGTCAGTCAACAGCGGCCTCTGGTGGATTTACGTGAAAACAGCAGACGCGACGGCACTCGCGAGAGAAATTTGAGATCTCAAAAAACTAAAACTGCAAAAAAAACGTAGCTCCTGGGACGTATTTGGCGGTCTCCAGAAATGTATATAGAGGTACGTTTTCAGAATGAGCCTGGGTTGGAAGTGACGAAACTGATGTGGGCAATTGACATGATAAAGTCTAATGGCAGATTTCCATTCATACTAGCATTCATACTATATAGAACGTACTTTTTTAACAGTCGTGTAGTAAATTCAAATTCAGATGTAGTATCTACTCAAATACTAGGCGATTTCGGACGATGCCAACATTTTTTTTCCCCTCCGAGCATTCGGAGAGGAGAGTGTGTCCTATAGGTGGTTTGTCAAGCCCACTTATCTGTGTGAAGCACACTCAGAATTGTACAATGTTTTCTAAGACATATGGAGTGCTTATAAGAAGGTGTCTGATGCATACGGAGAGAAAAAAGAATGTTACCTACAGGTGGTTTGTCAAGCCCACCTCCCTGTATGAAGCACACACAGAATTTCTAGATGTTTTTTAGAAACATGGAGTATTGATGATAAAGTGTCTGGTGAAAATGGAGAGGACAGAGCGTGTCACCAGCCACAATGCCAACGGCTTAGCAACACATTAGAAACCACCCAAAACAAGGGTAAAGTCTAGATGGGATGCAACTGCGAATACATCAATATAGCATAATTTTTGTGATACTGTATAACAATAATTAATATATTTACATTACTGTGAGGGGTATGTTTAAGGTTGGGGTGGCGGTAGGAGTTTATAAAATACAATTTAATGCGTAATATAATAAATAATATGAATAATACTTAGTATAATTACTGTTTTTATATTACTATGATGGTTGGGTTAATGGTTAGGGTTAGGATCTACCACATTATTAAAATACAATTAATGGGTTAATTGTAATAATAAATAATTTTATTATTTATAAATAATCACTAGAAGCATCACTAGATTATTTAATAAATAATACAAATAATTCTCAGTAACTTCCGGCCGCAGCTGTATCCCTTCTAGCAACAACCCAAAACAAGGATGTCATAGCGACAACATACAACACCAAAGCAATGCTAAGGTAGACACTCTACCTACTGCACCAAAAAAGCCTGTCAATATCATATAACAAACAAAAAACACCCACACAACTATACATGCCATAGCAACCAATGCTTAGGATAACCCTAGAAACCACCCAAACTGCACCAAATGAGCTTTCCTTGGTGCCAGAACTTGTAGAACAATCCAAAACTAATTCATTTTTGTCTCCAGTGACCTTGTGTTCCTTCAACGAGATGCTGGAAATCCACAACCCTCAATTTATTAGCCAAGATCACGTAGACACCAATCATCTTCCCCAAAAAAACGGTACTAAAAGGGCGAACACGTGATTCTTCATTTCCTTCGGCCTGCAGTTTGGATCCAAGCCAGTTCTGCTGATGGTTTACGCCTCTGCGGGGCAGGACCCATTAGGAAGCTAATGGTCTGCGTCCCTCAGGAAGGATAACTGGTATCTGCAATCAGGCCTGATTTTTATTCCCTGTGTTTAAAGAGTTAATTACATGTCCTGCATCAGGCGGGCAGGCTGCTGTAAGCCCTGGGGTTTGGCATTGATTAATGAGCGCCTTAAAATAAGTCTCCGGTTTCACCAGCAGCTTGTAATACAGTCCCGTTTAATTGGGCTGGTGGATTTACAGCACGTTTCCTGCAAATTGCATTGTATTTAGTTCTGCTACGGCTACAATATAAACACTACACCGAGCATGCCATTTGTAAACTTCATCGCTTTTGGGAGCACTAAAAGAAGTCCTGCAACCTTTTTCAGATTGAGACTGTTTTAGCTGTTTTCCAAATAGTTACAAGCTAATTTTACCAATAAGTAGCAGTGTAGCATTTCTAATTGTAATGGTAAGTTTTTTATTGAAGGCACTATTTTAAATTCATTTTCCAGTATTTATTAATATTGCAAGCTTTTACATGATCATTTTCATCACAAAACTAAGGGCGCGTTCACACTTGGTTCAATTGCCTGGTCCAAACCCAAGTTCGATTGTCCCCCCTTGCCACCATCTCGGATGTTTTTTTTTCTTCTGAACCCCGGTACGCTTGCGTCATCAAGCCACTGTTGTGTGTACAGTTGTTGCTAGGTGATGGACAGCCACGAAAGCCAAGGCGCCAAAATGGAAAGACGTATGTATGCACATCACGGTTATTCTGCTTTTACTGAATCTTTGGGTTTTGGTAACATACAGACAGCCACTAGCGTCTATCTATAAAAATATATAAAAAAACGGTCAGAACATAACGCAATGTCTGCAGGTGACACACACACACACACACACACACACACACACACACACACACACACACGAATGAACGTTATGAATACTACTAAAGTTTGTTGTACAGTTGGTTGTTCACTTCCATTATTTGGTACGATTGCATTCACATCAGAAGTGAACCGGAACAGAGTTCGCACGAACCGTACCCCAGATCACCTCTTTTCAGGCAGATTCGAGTACATTTCGCAGAGTGCGCAACCGAGCTCAGAAGATATCGTTCACACTAGCTAAATGTACCAAACTCTGACGTCAAAAGAACCCGGGTACAGACCAAAAGTGCTAGGGTAAAAGTACCCTAATATGTACTGTACATAACTGCATAGCCAGACAGCCAGATTCACATCAGAAACTCTGAATGGAAACAAAAAAATAATTACCATCTATGTGACCATGCAGACTTTAAGAATCCATTGATTAATTAATTAATGCTCAATGTGAACAATATAAACATGACAGCTTTTTCTGAAATTCTAGGTATTACATTTGCAATTGAACTTACTTCATGGTAATTTAAAAAGTATGCTTTTTATTACTATGAATTCAGACGTAGCACTGGGCTCACGTACAGTACTGTTTCTTACATTCATTCATTCATTTTCTTTTCGGCTTAGTCCCTTTATTAATCTGGGGTTGCCACAGCGGAATGAACCGCCAACTTATCCAGCATATGTTTTACGCAGGGGATGCCCTTCCAGCCGCAACCCATCACTGGGAAACATCCATACACACTCATTCACACACATACACTATGGACAATTTAGCTTACCCAATTCACCTATAGCGCATGTCTTTGGACTTGTGGGGGAAACCAGAGCACCCACAGGAAACCCACGTGAACACGGGGAGAACATGCAAACTCCACACAGAAATGCCAACTGACCCAGCCGAGGCTCGAACCAGCAACCTTCTTGCTGTAAGGCGATTGTGCTACCCACTGCGCCACCGCGTCACCCTGTTTCTTACATACTAATAGCAATTTCAGAAAGTGTTTAAATGGATTAAATGGGGTGTTTAGAGTGTCAAAAACAACCAATAATCTAAAGCAGCCGAAAAAACTGGATGTTTGTCTTTAATGAAACACTTATTTTATTTCCCATAACTGTGTTAGACCATCAGATTTCTTAACAAATACTAGCCTTGGGTTTAGGATTAGTCAGGGTTAGGGTTAGTTATGTTTTGGCTAGCACATTTAACGGAGATTAATAAATAAATGGCCTCACAATCAAAGAATCTGAATTTAGGCCTACAAATATGAATGTTAGCGACAAAAAGGGTTATTGAGCATCTTGAATATATTAAGCTGCAATTTAGACCGAGCATCGATATCATTAATCAGTGTTTTAAACCATACAAAGTACGGATGTTGGTGAAATACAAGCACTCTGGGAAAGTGTACCAAAAGAGGCCATCATATTTGATTTGTTTTTGTATGATGTTGACCATCTTTGTTTTCAGACTTTGGTATATGCCCCGGAAAAAACAGAGAATTCAGTCGATCTTTGTTTAATTAGTGAATGTCACTTTTATGAGCAGTCGAGAATAATCAAATGGAAGTACTTAGACAGCATCAGGCTAAGACCCTTTTTTGTGGCTTGTTGTAGGAAATGAGTCCCAGAGAGAAAAAAAGGCCCCTGTAACATTGATGGATGTGCTGCGTTTTTCAATCTGTTTGTTGAAAAAGCTGTGTATTCCTATTTAATCTAACACACACACTTCAGGAAGTGCACTGTTCGAATGAGCACCATTGCAATACTTTGATGCTTTCATCAAAATATCAACAAAATGTGTCTTTCACTCCGCCAGTTCCTGTGTCTAATTCCCGTCTTTCAGATCTCCACTGTAATTACACATAAATACACTATATTAATACACGAAAGATTCTAAGATAACCAGATCTGGGGGTTTTAAAAGGCACAGACGCTTTTCATTAAATACACATACGTATAATAGCAAATGACTGCCAATATGGCGGAAGAAAAGTCTGAAAATCATCTGCTAAATTTACACTAACCATGTGACCTTGTGTTCCTTCAACAGAATGCTGGAAATCCATAACCCTCAATTCCTTAGCCAAGATCCTATAGACGCCAATCATCTTCTCCCCCCCAAAAATTGACTAAAAGGTGAACATGATAAAAAAAAAAAACAGAACTGAATTTGGGACATTTTGACTACCTATTGAGGCACCTAGCAACCATGATGCCAAGAGTTTAGCAAGGCCCTAGAAACCACCGAAAACACCCAGAATGTCAAAGCAACAACATAGAACACCCAAGCAATGCTAATGCAGCTTTCACCCCAAACACAAAGTGAATATTTGCATGATGTTCTTCATTCATTGCGTAACTTAGTCGCATATGTACTTAATTCTGCATTTGGTGTAAACCCAGCATAATAATGATACTAGCAACACCCCAATAACGGCACAGAAATCAGTATCTTACAACAAACAAAGGACACCCTAGCAACTACACATGCCATAGCAACCACCCTAGCAATACTTGGTCATCCTAGAAACCCCTCAAAATAACAATTACATTTTTGCAGAACCCTAGCGACCCAGAAGTCTAGTAATCACACCTGAGCACAAACCATCAAGCAGGGATCCAAAAATATCTAGCAATGTTCAAGCTACCACTCATATCCAACAACCAAAGAATAAACCCGAAAATATCTCCAACCTTGTGACTGCCTAAACACAAACTGGCAACATACCCAGTATGTCATAGTGAACGAACTAACAAGCACTTAACAACAACACAGCAACAACCCACAAAACCCTAGTGAGATCAATAGTATACATTACTTCCTACTCTGAAAATGAAGCATCCCCTCATTTAGCAGCAACATCTTATGAACGCTAAAATAGACAAGGAAAAATATCAAGCAGAAAACGCTGATAAATGGCCCGTACCGGAAGAGCATCAAGAGCAAATGGCTGTAGTTGTGGTCAGCGCAGGCAGAGGAACAGTACCAGCTCCTCTAATTATACTATTTTAGGCCCTGAAATGACTACTGTCTCTCACTCTCTCCCTCACTCACTGTGCCTTTCCCCCCATCTCTGACATTTGCTATGTGAAAACTCGTAAGAAATGCTATTCTGAAGTGTCTTGTGAATTCGTGTATTGTCATATTTACCAGCATCTCTGTGTTTGGCCCTCATAAATAATAATTTTTCTTGTATGCTCTTCCCAATCTTATTTGCACCCAATCAAAGGATGAGGGTGAACAATCCAAAACACAGAAGGGAACTACCCTCGTTTAAAACGGATTCATGAAGAGATTGGCAGCTTATGTAAAATCAGAGGTGCCACCGTAGCAGTCTCCTTAAATTAAATAGTAAACTGCTCATGATAAATAGTTAAGGTGGATCATATAACAACCTTTACCTTATGGAGACAAGGTAGATCAAAGCATCGAAGAGATTAATTCACAAACATTATTTTACTGTATCGCCAATCTAACCTGAGTATCACTGCATTTGTAGATAAAGATCTGTTCACAAAGATCTATTGGTTGGTTTGTGTCTGGAAAGGAACAATCTCTCATACTGGGCGGTGTTGGGTAAGTTACTTCAACTACTAATATATCATTACTTTGTCTGAAAAGTAATTCAATTACTCAAGTAAATCCTTATAAATCTCAACGTATACAGTTCATTGTTTCCTAAGCATGCTGTGCAATTGTTGGAGTCATACTCAATAACAGTAACTAATTACACGCAACACTGATCCTGGGCAAGACATCTGACCTCAGGTCATTCCAGAAGGGTTCAAAGTTGTCCCTTAATAATTGTACTGCAAGTCCTTTTTAGGAACAAAGTGTCTGCTAAATGACTAGTTAAACCAAATGAGAGGGTATGTACTACAGAGGACTATCTAGAGTAGTGTTTAAGACTTCTAGAATAAACAGAATCTGTCCGTTCTTCACCTGAAGAACTTCCATGAGGATATGCTTCGACCTCCAGACTGTTCAACACGTGGATCCTCTGGAGATTACACCGTGTCAAGGCCCGCTGATTGATGCTTACGATGTCATTGGCTCACCACAATTTCGGGGACGCAAAGCGGACCAGTGCTGAGCTGAGGGCCCCAGGAGAACGACAGTATCTGGGCAGCGAGTGAGCATGGCTGTGGCTGGCCCTAAAATAGCCTGCGGTGGGGCTGGTATTTCAAAGCTATGGCTGGGACAGCGCAGAAACCGCGTGCCACTGCTTTCAACATGCATCTGACACTGTTGTACTGGAAACGGGGCAGACGAACCCAAATGCCCTCAGGAGATTGACTCCCGTATAACAGTGGTGTGATAGTCGGGTGGTTTTGTGTCCTATCAGAGGCAGATGTACATGAGGTTTTATGGTGTCGCTGATGAGCCTTGGGTAAACTTTGATTCAATCACTGCTAGATCTTACAAAACAGGAAGATCCCATTGAAAATGTTGATCTAAGCAATGCTTTCGGGCCACTCATGTTGTGGTTTAGTGGCTCACAGCTGCTGGTTTCATCACAGTAGCACCTCAACCCCACATTGCTCCAAAGGGACCACCCCTCTAATGACTGTCAGATATGGGATATTCCTACTTGATATCTTGTCTATAAAGTCCTTCCATTGCTCGTTGCCTGAAAGAGAAAATAGATATTGAAAAGCATCAGCTTTGAAGTCAAAATACAAGTCAATCAAACTGGAAAATAAATGATGTAATGCGCCACTAAAAACTTACCTTGCTTAACACACCAGTCAAATTTGTTGAACAGGTCCTTTCGTTTAAACAGGAAACTTTAGAAGTGTACATATTCATGGAGGCTGTGTGAGTTATAGATGTCCGGACAAGTTATAAATATGGCCTTTTTAAGTGGCATTTCATTCAGTGTAGGAATATAGAGTGGGTGGGATAAAAAAAAACATGTTTCTGGCCCCACTAAGGATTTAGACCATGTGCACTTTTCCCCCCAGACTTACGATGCTCCTTTAAAATCAACAAAGATGCGTGCATGTGTATAGCATTACGTGATTTGGTGTTCTACCCAGCTGATGAACACACATTTTATATCCTATCATTATTTTGACTACTCACTGGTCACTATAGAAACATGCCCTCCAGCCTCCAGTGAATCCACACCTGTTCCAAACCCACCTTCTCCATCCACAGCTGCAGGTCTACATAAGGGTTCACCTTAAGATGTTTTAAGAGGCTGCTAATGTTCTTGTGTTGTAATGTCCCAGAACATGTGAATCACTTTGTAAGAATGTACGAGAGCCTTCTTATGTAATAAAGCTTTACATGATGAAAGCATGTAATGAACACTTATTGTGTTGTCGGGGCATGTCCGGACACTCTCAGAGCCTCCTTTGTGAAATCTGATAACAGCATCCTAATCCTCAGTGTCTAACCCCTGAGCCATGAGAGCAAACACCTTTGTGTGAATCCCTGTCCTCCATGCACAGGGCAGGTTTATGTCATTGCATGTGTTTTGCAGACTGGCCAATCTCTTGAGGCTACCATGTTGTATCATACAGTGACGTGTATAAACAGATTACGCAACGCTGATGTGTTTTATTGTGAATGATGCAAGAGCTTGGATCGCTCATCTGCTATTACACTACAAGCCCAACACATGGAATTAAGCCATTCTTACGAAGCTTATATGTGCACAAATTTGGGTTGAGCAAGTTAGCGCATTGTTATAGGGTTAACACATTAATGCAGACAATAAATTTATTGTGCGTTAATGTAGTTTCTTATTATTTTAAAAGTCCATTGCTCACTGAATCGCTCTGAATACAGAGACAAACAATGGGGGGTTGGTGGAGTTGAACACTGGCTTGCAATGAATGTCATCATGTCTCAACCAATGAGAACACAATCGCAGAGCACCGCATGGTACACTCTAGCTTACTCGCAAGATGTTTTCCCACTTCAATCTAATTTTCCGCTTGAATTTCAAACAATTTCGGAAGACGCAATCCATGTCAACATCTCACACATTCCAGGTCATTCGAACCAAATGCATCGCACATTCCACATCATTACAACAAACCACTGATGTCATAATCACTTCATTATCAATAAATGGCCTAACAATGGGAAATAGCTTTGGCTTTAGATTTATGTTGATTACATTAATGCTTCAGTTAAGATTTGACAAGAAGTCAAATTAACATCACTATGAAAACACCTTAGTTGTTTAAAGTGTTAATGTACTTTTATTCATTTACCAGACCTTTTAAAAAGAAAGTGGGCAATACACTACATTTGAATTCATTATTGAATTTTGTGATTGATTTTGAAATCATGCGATTAATTAGAGTTGTCTCACGGTTCGGTTCGGTTCGGTTACAATTATCATGCCATCGATTCGGTTCAATTCAATATCTCGGTGCATTGCCGATGCTTTCCATACACAATTTTATATTTTACTTCACAGCACAAGAATTCTTGTATTAAAATGAATAATTTTTAAATACATTTTATATGTATTTGTAATACAATTTTGTCCTTTAATACAAGCAGTCAGATAAATGAACTGTACCTTTAATTTTACCTGCTCAAAGAAAACACTCTTTTTGAATGCATCAAACAAAACTCAAGTACATGCACAGAACAACATGAGCGTTTAAAGCAAATAAGCAAATGTAAATATTATCCCGCTTGCTTTTTGAGCATTGTCGAGCAAGTTGTTAAACGCCTATGATTGGTCACGCGCTCAACAGAAAGGGCTGCGATTGGCTCTAATGCGCTGCCGCTGTTCACCGATAAGTGACACTGAAAAAGGGACGCGGCGATCACAGCTAATCCATGATAGACGCGGAGGAGAAAACTCGCTCTGCAGACACGCTCGTGTCTGGATCCACAAGTATCGCTATAACAGCCGAGAGGAGAGGAACGTCACGCTAGCAGGTCAAAAGGGCCAGTGAGTGAGAGAGAGAGAGAGAGAGAGAGAGAGAGAGAGAGAGAGAGAGAGAGAGAGAGAAATGGAGTTTACTTTCATTTTCGCCAGCAGTGAAATAGGGGCTTCTGCTGTAAGTGTCAGTGAATGACTGTCCAGCAAACACACGCAGTGAATTGTGCACAGTTTCTGCGTTTTAATTACTCGCACTCGCCTCCTTTGCCATACTATTCTACCACGACATAGCGCATATGAGATAAATGACGTCAGTACGTAATAACCGGTTAGGATCTTTTACTGAACCAATACCGAATTGTCCGCATCTGCATCGCGGTACACCAAAGAAACAATTAATTTTGACTCCCTACAATTAATCGTGATTAAAAATTAGAATCTTTCCCCAGCACTAGTACAAATAAATGCTTGAACAACTTTACCAAATTTCTTAGAAACCCAACCAATCTAGCAAATCAGTTTTACATCCCCATCCACTTCCACTTCCCTTACAGAAAAAAGCATGGGTTGCCTTGTACGGAAGAAAAAAAGTGACACAAGGGTGAATAAATGATGACAGAATGTTTGTTTTAGGATGAACTGCTCCTTAAAGACTTTGTTCATCCTGTCCGACGCTTTATTTGTTTCCAACACCTTCCCAAAAGTCACCTTGAAGGACTCATCTATTGGTGATGGATCTGGACGATCAGATAAAGCATGGCTCCCCTATCAGCAGGAAGATATTAATCCACAGACGGCGAAACCACTGGATTCGGCAGCTCTGCTCCACACCCCCTCTGAGACTCGACAGAGCTTCATTCTTCCCTCGCAGCCGTTGGCTGATTTATATCATTCTCTGCAGAGACAAAGGCGGCGCTGAGCATGAGAGGGGAAAGGCGAGCCTTGCATACGTCCAGAGAAAAATTCAGCCCCCCGGGCGCCTCTAATAACTCATATTCACCGCTGGCAGAAAGTAGGTCAGTGAAAAGCTTGACAGCTACAGCGTCTACAGGTACCATGGAGCCAAAAAAACAGCCCAAGCTTCCTGAGTATGTGCCAGGCTTCGGCCCCGATGAATGGGAGTGTTCATACTTGCCTCATGTCTGAACGTCCATTCTCCCATGATGAAAGCACAGCTAGATTGGCACTGGGGAAAGAGGGGAATTAAAACATGCAATGCAGGGACTGAAATGGTGTGCATTCCTTCTTAATGATGTCAGGCAGGAGCATCAGGCTCAAGCAGGGAGGAATGTCAATCCAAGGCTCTCCGAAATACAGAGAAGATGATAAAAACGGACTAGCTCTTATTTACAGACCGCGGGCCCCTCTTTTCCTCCTCCCACCTGGACTGAGCTGTTTCGAATTAATGTCAGAGCACATTTGGCCAAGATCTTCAGCCCTTAAATAAACCTAATTTTAGATCAAACTCCGTCCCGGAGAGGAAAGAGGGAGAGAAATGCTTCCCCGCATTCCAGAAGCAAAGTTCTCCTACAGTTCTTTGGAGAGCAGGTACAGTTTGACAAGCATAAGAACAAACTTGTCTCTCAAACGTACTTTAAAATGTCTTTATCCGACACATCGGTTTGTTTGGTTAGAACATTCTTTTCTTCTTCATAACTTAGAGGAGACGACATCTAAACACACTGTCCTTCAAACATCACATTGTTTTCCAGCAGATCCTAGCCTTCGATTTACAAAACCAGGTCATACCGGTTTTAGCAAGTTCAAGATGCTCCACCAAGTCTGGGCTGCTCATCTGAGATAGTCTACAGGGCAAATCCCAGTCTACATTTGCTCAATCATCTAAACCAGCTTAGAACTTTGCTTTGAGATGGGGTGTTTTTTAAAAGCAGCATTGTTTTTGCTGGTAGCCCAAAGTGGCCTACAATCTCCAACCAACTTCACTGTAAATAAATATTTGTTAATTAACAGGTCCTTTATGTCGTGATTCACAGTTTGATGTTCATTTAAATTTATGAATTGCATTATGGGACATTGATCTCTGCTCTGTTGACTTTTGATGTTGAGACTGATGTTAAACTGTGCAGTTTAACAAAGTGACTTGTATTGACATTTTAGTGGTTTGAAACAATATATTGTATAAGAAATAATATATACTTTACAACATCAACCCAAACAATTCAAATTATTAAAAATGTTTCCAACAAACTTTCCAACATTAAAAGTTGTTGGAGTAACAGTCGACCAATGCCTAAAAAACAAAATACGAAAAAACATTAATTTACAGACATTTTTAGTGTTTACTAAGTTTGTCAACAAGGTGGAACCCAGTTGTGAACCAACTACTAACCCTTCTTGACCATTCTGGGCTACCTAATGACCATAAATGACCATCCTAAACCATATTTGCCTGAATTATTTGCATATTTACCATAATTCTTTCAGATATGTTGGTCAAATGTCTTACAGAACTTGAACATCTGTTTTTGCATTTCATTTGCTACTGATCCCACTTGGATGGACCAGCTTGTAGGTAAGCTGGTCAACCAGTAGTCAACATTTGGAGTGGATAAAAAAAGTTTTTTAAATTTGACCTAAGACAAGAGTGTTGTTCAATAGATTTGGGATGACTTTGATGAAAGACTTTGATTCACTTTAAATGTTAACTACTGCACACTAGTCTAGAACAGCCAATGACACTCAATTAGCCAATAGAAATCTTAGCACATTCAGGTAGCTGGATTTTCCAGCAATGCATATGACAAAATTGTCAAAAATCTCCCACTTGCACGTATGAATAAGCACACCTCTTTTCTGTCATCCATCTCTACCTCGTTCTCTGGAGAGAGAGTCTAAACAGGGTCTAAATATCTCACTTACACAACCATGTCAAACAACAGCACCTCAATCTCAGCGTGGGTCTTGGGAAGACTCCGTTCCGCTGTCAGGGTCAAGTTCACAGCCAGGTCTAAGATTATGGGTGGGCTGAAATGGAAGATCAGGACCATCTGAGTGGCAGCCATTTATTGTTGTTAGAAATGGAGAAGTTTGAAGCTGGTCAGTAGCGATGCGGGACAGAGGGAGGAGAAGAAAAAAAAGAGAGCGTCTGGACTGCATTACTGCTCTGGCACTTATATTTGCACACACAAAAAAAGAGGCTACACAAAGTCTCGTTTTGTCCTGCACTGCAGCACACTGACTTTTCTGTTTAAACATTCCCCGGTATTCAAACGATTTAGGGTACACGTGCGAGTTTTAATGCACTTTTACGTGAGAAGTCGTCCATATATCGTTAAGGACATGCTCGAGTATTCCAAACAATGCAATCATCACTTTATAAAAGAGCAACCACAAATAACACAAGGCACAAAAAGCTGAGGAAAATCAGCAATGCGAAACAACATTTACGAGGTGTGTACAGAGAAACAGTGTGGTAATTACGACTGTCTACTTCATTTTTGTGATGAGAGAATGGGCCTTTTAAATTTGATTAGACCTCCTAAACAAGAGAGCTCGAGATAATAAATATTTAAAGGGTGTTTTTGTTGTTGCACTTGAGGGTTTTGACTTGTTGAAGTTTACCTCTCCAGTAACAGGCCTCTCGGGTTACCGCGGTTTGGTTTTCTTTTGTCCGCGGATGTTATTTCTAGAATGTGAAGTGTTGATTTTTGAATTCCAGCACACCTGACTGGATTCCTGCGTGAGATTCTGCGGTTTGCAGGGTGTGAAGTCATAATAATTCACAGACACGCTTCTTCTCTTGTTCACATCGCACCGGTTAAATAGATGTTATTTAGAGGATGCCGTATTTGATTTGAAGTGTTTGGTAACTCCCTGTGTTGGCGTGGGTTTCCGCCGGGTGCTCCGGTTTCCCCCACAGTCCAAAAACATGCAGTATAGGTGAATTGAATAAAGCAAACTGGCCGCAGTGTATGAGTGTGTGTGTGAATGAGTGTGTATGGGTGTTTCGCAGTACTGGGTTGCGGCTGGAAGGGCATCTGCTGCTAAATCTAATTTGTCAAATGACTACAAAATAAATATAAATCATTGTACACTAATCTGCACTATTTTAATGGTGTTGTGGGACAATGTGAGAGACAACGGCAGCATGTTCTCAGCTGTATATCTAGATATTATTAGGGACCGAGCACCTATGGTGCGTAGGCCCTATTGGAATTGTGTTGTATATTCTTCTCCGGAATGAATCGCAATTTTGAGGATCTAAACATGCTCGAAAACTCACCAAACTTTGCACATGCCCCAGAAGTGGCGAAAATTTACGTCTGTTATAGGTTTCGGAATTGGGTGTGGCAAAATGACTCGACAGCCCCACCTATGCACATTTGACGGACCGGCCCCCGAGCTGCGTTTCACGCACACGTACAAAAATTGGCACACACATCAAACATGCCAAAACCTACCAAAAAGTCTCTTGGAGCGAAATCTCAAACCCAACAGGAAGTCGGATATTTTTAACTTCCTCTGCCGAAAAAGTGCAGTTTTTGCCATTTCCAGGCATGGTTTTTGAACAAACTCCTCCTAGGGAATTTATCAGATCAACACCGAAATTGGGTATCGTCAACTAAAGGCCTTGGCGATGTTAAATTGCGAAGATCTAGAGTTTTCGTCGAAGGGCATGTCCGTGGCCGCCTCCTTAACTTTGACGCTTCGCCACGAAACAGGAAGTTGTTATAATTCAGACATAAATTGTCTGATCTGATTCAAAATCCATATGTTTGATAACAGTCCTGACCTGAACATGTGAAGATCTAGAGTTTTCGCCGAGGGGCGTGTTTGTTTTCTCAGGTATTTTAATATATATCGGCTTAAATTATTATTGCTGTTCTCATCCTAAGGCCACCGGGTGGTGGTGAGCCGGGGTGCGAGGTCCCTTTCATCGCTGCTTGCAGCTTTAATTTTGTTTAATTCTGTCTGAGTAATAAGTGTTTGCGGTGGAGAATTTGCTTTGACGTCGTGGCTTCGTCTCCTTCTTTGGTAGCAGAGTTCACGTTATCACCTGCGTAGCCACTAATTTTGTGACGGCATGTGACGACGTGAGGCGCTTCATTAGATTAGAATTACTAGTCACCAACGCAGAGAGACTTTTTTTTCCTGGGCATAAGTTGCACGATACATAAACATTCTTGCCTTTCACCTCAACAAGTGAAAAGTAGTGCTTATATTTGCAGTTTGCAAACGCTACCTTTGAACTTGTTGGATTTGCCATCGTTCAGACTCCTGGTCATTGGTGTGTGCCACTGACTGTGCATGTGTGAACACCGGCCCTACTCTTCTTCTTATTAGCAAACGATGGAAATGTACTCTATCTAAGCCAACCATCATGTTCTCAGTTACACTGCGTTCACAGACACACCAATCATCATCACTGGTTGGTTATGTGTCTCGCATTAATACCGCTTCAGTGTTCTCAATTACAGTAATGCGCATTTTACTGTCAGTAACGGTAACGGCATTGTAACGGGGGAAACAGTAATTTATCTAATTACTCGTAACTAAAAAAAGTATTGTCGTTAGTAACGCCGTATATTTATAACGCAATTATTCCCATCACTGGTATTCACCCAAGCTCCAGAAAAAAGACTATACACATAATAAAAGTACTACATGGGTGCCTTTTATACGTAAAAAACCCCCCAAACGTTTGCATGGAATTTAATTAAAAATGGCATCATGAAACTATAAGGTTATGAACAACAAATTCACTTATTTACCGTGTGTATAACAATAATAAAGTGTCATAATTAAATAGTGTATATTTAAAATTAGAGGCCTCACGGTGGCGCAGTGGGTAGCACAATCGCCTCACAGCAAGAAGGTCGCTGGTTTGAGTCTCGGCTGGGTCAGTTGGCATTTCTGTGTGGAGTTTGCATGCTCTCCCCATGTTCGCGTGGGTTTCCTCCGGGTGCTCCGGCTTCCCCCACAAGTCCAAGACATGCGGTACAGGTGAATTGTGTAAACTAAAACATATGCTGGATAAGTTGGCGGTTCATTCCGCTGTGGCGACCCCAGAATTATAAAGGGACTAAGCCGAAAAGAAAATGAGTGAATATATAAAATTAATATTAATGTACTGCTTTTTTGTGTTTCCAAAGAAATTTGGCAGACAATTCACAAGGCAACAACATTCAAGGCAACAACATTCCTAAATACTAGTCTTTTAAAAATGGGTTTCAGGGTGCCACCTTTTAAAAACGGTAACAATCTCTTCCATTTAAACTATAAAAAAAAAATACAATTATACAGCTATAGCATCTACAGTATATGCCTGTTCGGTCTATTGGTATGCAAGAGTTTTGCTGTCCAACAATGGCAGAACACAGGACCACATGTGGGCAGGCGCGTAGTGTTTCTTTACAAAATGACCATCCATTGGCCTGGCATGAGTATTACAGTACTTTTGCAAACAGTTTTGACAACACCATAAAAATTGCAATGGAAAAACATTGCATTTTTAGTACATGGCTGTTGTGCAAACACCCTAAACCACAATGCACTTTAACTATATTCCAAAGCTCATACATTATGCATGAACATGTTCAAGTTTGAAAGTTTAAACTATGTAGATATTCCTATTATGCATTTATTCCTTAAATATGGTGTCTAGTGCAAAAGTGTTTTGGTGGTACCGTTGTCTCACTGAATCTCCCCGCTCGTCTATTATGCTTTCTTGTTAGTTTTGGAAACCCTCAGCTCAGATGTCTAATGCAGTCCAGTCCACATCAGGGCCGTGTAGGGCTCACGCGAGAGTAACTCGGCCTCTTTTGATCTCAACTGTGAGTTTGGCGGGCTTTGATCCGCCGTGATGACTGCGTCTACATGTGGTCCTGATTCTGCTTTTCCTCCTGCGACCCTCTGCCCTGTTTCTGACTGTACACCTGCGAGGAGTTTCTGCACTGCTCTTACCTGTCCATAAATGTGTCTCCTGATTGGACGGAAATGATAAACAGGCTTGGATTTATGTGGGTCTCGTAAATGAGAGTGAAGACGGAGATGGGAATTCCTTCACAACACCTGCAGACACACAAAAAAAAACGCCAGAGTAAAACACACCTGGTGATGATTCAACAGAACATGGGATTGATGCATTACAGCGTGTACAGTACACCTGAATCAACACATTCCAAGCCTCCTTCTGGATCCGATTAATCTATCACAACAAGACATTTTATTTCATTTATATGAGGTGCATGAACAGGAAGAAATAAGCACAAATAAACAAAAAGACAGCTCCAAAATCATAATGACGAAACATTAGAAAATATCATGGTATTGAACAAGTCAATAAAAATTAAAAAAATCTACAATAAAAATCCAAAATGGGTTAAAAGAATTTTAATATTTAGAAATTGATTTTAATAATAAATAAATAAATAAATAAATAAAAACATTCAAAAAAGGATGTTAGAAAAAAGGGCCGCCGAGAAGAAGGAGGCGGAGAACCGACGAATCTTTAAAAAAATATATTTATTAATAAAACGGACGGCAACTCCCTTACTCCCTTGCAGTCTAAACCAAAACAAAGGGACGGCAGCTCCTCACAGAGACTGCCATCTAAACCAAAACAAACAAAACATAACTGTCCAGGCCTGGACCTCTCTCAGCTTCCTCTGCCATCGTTCCTCCTCTTATAGTCCAGAGCTCCTTCCGTGGGATTCGAGGCCGGTGTGCGCTGCAGGTGTATGCACTTACGCCACGGCCTCATTCCGTTCCCACGGCTCTCGGCCCCGCCCCCTCACCATAACAAGCAGACTACAATTTTCATTCATTCATTCATTTTCTTTTCGGCTTAGTTTCTTTATTAATCTGGGTTCACCACAGCGGAATGAACCGCCAACTTATCCAGCATATGTTTTACACAGCGGATGCCCTTCCAGCCGCAACCCATCTCTGGGAAACATCTGCACACACACTCATTCACACACATACACTACGGACAATTTAACTTACCCAATTCACCTATACCGCATGTCTTTGGACTTGTGGGGGAAACCGGAGCACCCGGAGGAAACCCACACCAACACGGGGAGAACATGCAAACTCCACACAGAAATGCCAACTGCTACCCACTGCGCCACCGTGCAGCCCGACTACAATTTTATTCAGGCTAACAATGAAATACATTATATCCATTGAATTAAAGAAACAGATCATCAAATACTTCATATTTTGTCAGTTTACTCGCCCATACGTCCTTCAAGCCACAAAAAAACACAAAAAAAGACAGACTTACACAGAATGTAGGCTCTTTTCCTCACAACTAAAATTTTAAATGCTAGTGAATTACACTACAAAACTCATAAAAGTAGTTTATATAACAAAATAAAAGCATGCAGCATAATAGTTTCATATGATAATGTGTAGTATAATACAGTTCTAAAGACTGTATACAGCTTCCCATATCATTTTTAAGCTATACTGGGCAACCAGTTATTAAAATTCAAAGAAAACTTTTAAAATACTAATTCTAGACACCAATAAGATCATAAATATGACCTTAAATAGATCATATAAGACCTAAATATGGATATGTCTCTTGCTTATCCCTCAAAAATGCTAATTAAATAGTGTTTCACAAGAGAATTATGTTTCCAACTGTGCTTAAACTTGCTAAATCTTTATTAAAAGGTCAAGTTCAATGTAAACTCACAGATTTCTCATTCAATTATCCCAAACCCAAATCATCAGAGTTTCTAATCACGTTGATTTTTAGCTTCATGTGAGATTTTTTTATCATCACAACATCTTTAAGAGTTATAGGAGAGACGTTCAGAGACATTTAAATGTAAATTTAGCAAATAAATAACCTCCATGAAGTCGCGTGAGCTATAAAAGATCAACCTCTGAGCAATGACAATTTCTTTTGAGCAGTATATACTTGCAGTAAGTTCGTTTTCCATGCGCCACAAAGCCAAAAGCAGAAATAAATAACCTTTACTCCATAATAGAGATGGAGTCTCGTCTCATTAGCGAAACATGAGCCGTCTGTAAGTGCAGTCAGTTCAATTCACAATCACAGATTTACAACCAATAAAAGCTCTAGTGTTTTTAGATTGTTATTGTGAATCAACAGCACCAATTTGTTTTATGCCCACTCGGGGATCGTTTGATCTTACAAAAACGATTTATGACGGTCCATTAATGGCGCTAATGGTAGCTTTATAAACGTAAAACATCTTTGCCATTAAACCGCTACACACACACACACAACAAATAATGTCTGCAATTTCACATACCTTAAAATGATTAAGTGTCACCTGACGAGCAATAGGTCTCCCGACAGTCGTGTTTTAATAAAAAGCAACCAGACGATGAACTCTGCAGTGTTTAGCTTACGTTTGTTGCTAGCCGATTAGCATCCCTGACTTCTGAAAGTTCGACGTCCAAACGCGATATTTTTATAAAGTCTATTTTATACAGTTCTACTTTATACAATTCACAGTATACCTGACAAAACATTTTTTTTAATCCATTATGATTTCTATAATTATGCTAAATGAAACTTCATTTTAAAACGTTGTCATATAATTTAAAATATGTAAGAGATTTAACTGTAAGGATAAAGTTCAGCCAAAAACGAAAATTCTGTCATACACTATTCACTATCTGGTAAACACAAAAGAAGATACTTTGAAAAATGTTGAATCTCTGTAGCCATTGACTTTGAAAGACTGAAAGTCAAAGGCTACAAAGATCAAACATTTTTCAAAATATCTTCAGCAGAGAAAATAAAGGTTTGAAACTTACTGTGGGGAAGTAAATGGTTATTGTGACGTTTGCCTGAATTATAACATTCAGAAAGACAAGATAATGCTAATTATGCATCTCTACCCTTTTGAAACGTTCCGTTTTATATCACAGAATTATTTTAAGATCCTCTCCTGTTGACAGGAAAACAGAAGTAATTTTAAAAAGAGCATATTT
This sequence comes from Danio choprae, assembly GCA_903798125.1. Lineage (NCBI taxonomy): Eukaryota > Metazoa > Chordata > Actinopteri > Cypriniformes > Danionidae > Danio > Danio choprae. The sequence continues at coordinate 2,331,764 of CAIGQW010054212.1, forward strand.
AGGGGTAAAGTAAGAAGTTGGAAACATTTATGAGAAAAAAGCCAAACCAAAATCTCCCTGTCAGGGTAGGAAGTGAAAATACTACTACAGAGAAATCATAAAACAACATTACGTAATGCATCTTGCTTTGGCAGATGTCAGGTTAATGGATAAATCAGACAGTTTGGAGATGCTTTCAAGAAATCTCAGAATCAACTTCAAGAAGGTAACTTCAGAATAGCCCAAATATTACTATGACAATATGCATTGATTACGATATATATATATATTTTCTGAATATGCCAAATTGTAAACATACTGCCCATTTGATTAGGTTTTTAATGCAAATACCTAAATAGCCAATTAGATCACAGAAACTGAATGAATTTAAGCAGGTAGATGTGGTCATAAAGAACTGCTGAAACTAAAACCAAGCATCAAATCGGGGAAGAAAAGTCATTTAAGTGACTTTAAACAGAATGGCTGTTGGTTGGAAACCTAAACATTTCAGAAACACAACTATTTCATAAACAGAACTGAAACGCAACTTGTTTTCATATGTTTTTGACATAATACATAATATTTCACATACTTAAAAACTAATATGCTTGTATAGCTTCAGAATGCAGCCATTCCAATACAATGATATGCAATAATACACAAAATAGAGGACATAAATGTTTTTGTTCACCGCAGTCCATTCCTGTGTATCTGAGTAAATTACACAATGAGATCAAGAAGTTAATTTTGAAGGATGACCCAGTTTGAGTGGCCCATCAGGGTCCAGAAGAGCCCATCTGTGAGTCATTATTTCGACGTCCCGAGCCAAACACCCATTCCTGTAAACCAGATCAGACTCGATCCAAGAGCCTCAGATACTTCAAATGAGTCAGACTGGGGAAACCAGCAAACCCTCGGCCCAGAGGATCTTTAAATAAAGAGGAAACAGTAAACTAAAGGTGGAGAATCCTGTCTTTGGACAAATATTGTTTGTTTAATATTCCTTGGAAAAAAATTTTTTTTAATAAAATGTCAAATAAAATAAAATGATAAATAAAAAAGTGAAAAAGAAATAAAATGTAAAATAATAATAATAAAAATAATAATAAATGTTACCAGATATAAATTTACATATTATACAATTTTATCTACATTATATAATTTTTATAATTTTTTTAAATATGTGTGGTTAAAAAATATATGTTAATTGTCTCATTAATATTTTCCTATATGTATTAAATTGTATATTTGAGATGTCAGAGAAGTATATGTATTTATATATTTAATATGTATTCCATATATGTATATATTATGGGGTTACACCTACTAGTCGACTTTAATGCTCTGCCATGATACTTTATGATTGATGTCGACTAGTCACGCTGCTTTTGACCTGAACTACATGCAGTGATAAATATTAAATGTTAAATGCTAAGTAAAATTAGCCCAGGTGCTAATGTTGCATTATTAGCGAAATGAAAGTGTTGACAGTGCATTTGTTTTGCACTAAAATTAGTCATTGGTAATGTTGCGTTGGTTTTGCATGCAAATAGTGGCGTGTTGCAAAACATTTGCATCTTGTGTTTTATTGATGATGTCACCAGCGACTAGACAATGTCGACTCAACTTTGATAACATAAAAGTCGACCTCCAAAAATCTAAAGTCATTCAACCCCTAGTATATATATATATATATATATATATATATATATATATATATATATATATATATATTTAAAAAAATAATAACTTTTAATGTTTTTATTATGCCTCTTTTACACAATGTATGTGAAGTTTCAGCTCAAAATACCACACAAATGTTTTATAACTCTTTGAAACTGCCCCTTTTAGGCTTTTTTATCTTAGTTGTGTCGTTTTGGTGACTGTCGCTTTAAATTCAAATGAGATTGTGCTCTTTTCAAAAGAGGGCGGAGCTATAAATGCCTGCGTGTCAGCATAATGGCAGATTTAAAAACAAGATTAACATCCTATGCTAACGAGGGAGAGATGGTCACTAATGGGCGGGGCTTTCCCCCTCTGATGACACGTACAAAGTGTCAATCAAAGTGTTTCTGCAGACTGTTTTAGTCAAGTGTGATTATAAACATTTAAGTCAATCGATTTTTACCATTAGTGGCTGGCTGTATTCACACACTGTCAACACACAACTGTATTTAAACCCCTTATAAAATAGACTTTTGCATATTAGGTCCCCTTTAACTGCAAATCAGACAAAATTGTGCTTGCAAACAAAGAATAATCTTGTATGTGCTGTGAAATATTTTGACTAAAACATTAGATATTTTAAATTATACGCAGCATTGGGTGTTGAAAATTGTACATTGATGGTGACAAAGCATTTTTGATATGACGTGCAATGATAACACGAATACATACTTCAAAAAGCCTTCTTATTACTTTCCTACTTGCCGTCTACCGTTCAATCATGCCAGTTGGGATGCAGCCATAGCGTAAGAAGCATTCGTCTTTGGGAACGCCACATTCTTGGCAAGACTCAAAAGTGAAAACAAAATTAATGATGGAGAAACAGTTTGTACCAAAGGATGAACATGACGATTTGGCAGCAGACAAACTGATGAGTGTGTTTCAAATGCTGCACTTTACCAGTTTGGCTCCGGGCTTCTTTACTTTAAAATGTCTGACATTCCCAATCTGGACAGATAAAACTGTTTGCTCAACACTTCCACCTCTCTGAGTTGTGGAAATCCATCTTGTGTGTTTTTAGGGTGACGGTGTTCCTTATTGAACGTTGGCTGATTCGCCACTTTTCATTAGCCAGGAAGCCCCAGAAGTAACAGTGGAAAGGCATCTATCGTCTTGTTTTCTGCCTGATTTCTGTGTATTTTTCTCGTGCTTCTCATGTGGAGATTTGACGCCTCGCACGATAAAGAATCCACCTGAGTAAACGGGTGTTGAGTGTTTTACCCGATGCATAGATTTATGGTCCGTTTCGCCTCACGACTGAGGACTTCCACCCTGCATCAGCTGCTCTGGTCAAGTGTTTTGATGGGTGGGAATCAGACTGGAAATGTGACAGCCGTGCCTTTTAGAAAAGATAGCTGAGGTCAGGAGGTCAAAAAACTGCTACATGCACATAAATAAACATCAGCATGAATCACTGTACATGCTGTCAAACTAACAGGCAGAAAAGCTGTTTCACACATGTCACTGTGACAGGAAGAAAACCTCCGTCTACATGGACATGCATCAGGAACACATTATTTAAAGCTAAAGGAAATTTGCAGATAGCAGCAGCAACTAGACTTCGAGTGCACACTGCAGAAAGTTTTAAATAAATGTAAAGCAAAACTGAACTGATGAGAAAAAACTGATGAGACCAAATGTTTATACTCTTTTAAAAGCAAATTTATGCCATTAGAACAAAAAAATAAGCTTGTTGAAATTCATTCATTTGTTCATTTTCCTTCGGCTTACTCTCGATTTCAAAGGTCGCCACAGCGGAATGAACCGCCAACTATTTCAGTGTATGTTATACGCAGCGGATGCCATTCCAGCCACAACCCAGTACTGGGAAACACCCATACACACTCATTCACACACACGCTCATACACTGCAGACAATTTAGTTTATTCAATTCACCTATAGCGCATGTCTTTGGACTGTGGGGGAAACCGGAGCACCTGAAGGAAACCCACGCCAACAGGGGGAGAACATGCAAACTCCATACGGAAATGCCAACTGGCCCAGCCGGGACTCGAACCAGCGACCTTCTTGCTTTGAGGCGACAGTGCTAACCGCTGAGCCACCGTGCCGCCACTTTTTGAAATATTACAGAAAATATACGCTTGGATTACTTCTGAATATATAAATACAATTTTTATGCCATATTAAATTTGAAAGATGCATCAACGGAACAAGGCAAAACCAACGTAAAATATTCCAGAAAAAATAACTACCTGAAATACATTCACAACAAATAATATTCAAAATATAACTGAGAACAAATGGCTAAAGTGCACGTAAATGAAAACAAAATGTTTATGCTCTATTTAACTGGAAATATCTGCCCATATGAAAAGACGAAATTATTTTTGAGTCAGTTTTTCTCTCAAAATATGATGTAACATTTTTATTAAAATGTTTAGATATTCTTTCCCAGTGATGGGTTAAACATATGCTGGATAAGTTGGCGGTTCATTCCGCTGTGGCGACCCCAGATTAATAAAGGGACTAAGCCGAAAAGAAAATGAATGAATGAATGTTTAGATATTCCATTAGAATGCAATCAAAATTTTTCGATTGTGCATATTAAGTTAGTTTATTATTAAATATAAATAAGAACCACATGCATACTGTCACGATCACCAGCGATCTAGCCCTTATAGATTCCTGGAGGACATTTACTATCACCCGAACTACAATTCTACCACTGAACTGCATTACAACTCCCATCATGCACCTCACACACACCAGATCCGGATTACCAATGATTGCACACACAGTCTTGTTTTCTGTAACACTATGAAGTGTTCTCCTTGTTTAATCTTTCCGTGTTTCTTGTAGTGATGGTGAATTGAAGCTTTCGGAACCAGTGAACCTTTCAACTTAATTGAATCGGAAAAAGCTTTCCAAATCAGAGCTCGATGAGGACCCCTCCTGGTTAAAGTGTGGGAAAAATAACAAATGTTCACAACAGACCAACTCAATAATGTAGTAATACAATAGTAGTATAAACAAATTACCCAATTACTGTGTTTTTTTTACATATAAGGAATGTTATACACAACTGATGACTGTAGTAAAATCCAAGGTATTCAAAAATATTTACATTTATCATATTCCTACAGGTCCTGCACCCACTCCTTTCGAGCGGGGATCGAACCAGGGATTCCTGCATGCGAGGCTCTAAGGAGAGGCTATGGAATGAGGCTTTTGCGCCACACTCGTCAACTGGCCTCCGTTACACACTATACTACAATAAGCTGTGGAATATTGTAAATAATACGCTAATAAACTTTAGTATAGTTCAAAAGCTTTAACTATAAGTTACTATTGTATTTTAGTTGAATTAATGGTGCATGGGACCAGTGCAGTGCTTTGAAACAGTAGAAATATATATAATCGACGCCTACTCTCTCGCTATACACTATTCTCTCGCTACTCTGTCGCTATACACTACTCTCTCGCTATACACTTTACTAACTCATGAGGGTGTTTAAACCTTTGAATTAAAATTCGAAGCAGTCATGTGGGTATAGGCGAAAATGAAGCTTCGAACATCACTGATCACCTGATTATGCCAAAACGTATCAAGCACCGGTATACTGCTTCACTACGAGATGTATCATTTTTTTGATACATGCTTCGAAGCCTCGGTGCACGTCACATCACTAGTTTCTTGACCCTTGCCTTGTTTTCTCGTTTATGTTGTTTGGCGTCTGTACCGACCTCTTCGCTTGTGACCACGACTACTCTTTCGATTAGCCTCATGATACCATTTGTTCCTGTTTGACCACTGCATGCATGACTATTCTCTAGTCATGGATCTATCCTAAACTCCGTTGTACCCCGACTCCCCTGGTTACACATACAAAAATGAGTCGATCCTAATGATTGACGAATCTAACAACTGTCTTTACTGTAACTATCGATCAATTTAATGCATTTTAGATGAATGAAGGAATCCACTTACTTACAATTAGCATTTTATATATGGACTAATTTTATACCACAGCATTAAACCATAACAAAAATATGAAAACAGACTGAAAACATCCTCAAAAACTCCTTTTGTGCTCAGTAACAGCATGAGGGCCAGTAAATGATTTCGCGATATCCATTTTTTGGATGAACTACTTCCTTAATGTCAAAACAAAGAGAAAAGAGCAGTGTAATTCAGCAACTCTGCGGTGTGTCCCAGCGGCGTCTGCCAAGAGCACATCAGACTGCATGAACATGTCAAACTTTTGTATTTAGACGCTCCAAAATGGATCACAGTTGGATCAGAACCCCGTCTTCAAAACCCAAACTCGTTTCTTCCAACACAAGCACATAGGGCTCTGTGTAGTGAATAGTTTCTAATGTGTGTGTGAGTCTAGAGATGAACGTGTGAGCGTGTAAATACCTCAGTGGTTCAGGCACCTCTCCCTTTACCCAGAATTCCTCTGTCCCACTTCCCTTGACGTCACAGCTAGAGAAACTAGTGGTCATTGTGGAAGAGCAACCGCTCCGAAGCGACTCTGGGAATTTTAATGATGGAGTTGGAAACCACTGCAGAGAGAGAATCACTTTAGGGGTTTTGGACAGATGTGTCGGAAATAAGCATTTTTCATATGCACTGTATGTATGTAAGTGTTTCTTTCCCTCTTTTTTAAAGCTGATCTCCAGGCCAAACCTCTCCATCTGGAAGCATTAACACGATATACAGCTGTTAATCACAGGGCTTCAAAACATATCAGAGCAATCAATTTTTTTGCATGTAAGCATATCAATTTACTCACCGTCTTTGGCCTGGATGAGCCAAAATGGTGTATTTGTCCCTATATCCACTCAGGAAAGCGTTTTTTGTTAACAGACATCTTTATTTTCTGCGTAACATATGATTTACTCACACATTTCATCATGATAGAATAGTAGGCCAGCTTAAATATCAAATATTGCTTCATAATGCGCCATTTTTAATTAAATATCGATATAAATAATCATTTGTGATGATAAAACGTTAGTTATTCGTGTTCTACTCATAATAATACACTGAAATTGTTTAAATATGAAACGTTTTCGTAGCTCTTTATAACGTAAGGTGAACAAAATATCTCCCTCAGGAGGGACAGAGTCTAAACCGAGGTGATTCACTAAAGTATTCATCAGGGTGAGACAAAACTTGTAGATCTAGTTTGAACGTATCTTAATCAACGTATTAGTTATGCAGTATGTTTTTAATTTATTGACAAGAGACTAGTAAAAGTCATTTATTCATTCAAATGCAGTCTGTACTTTATCACCACAGCCACACGTCAGTACAATTATAAAAGAAGATGCTTCAATCCCGGTTTGTGGACGTTAAATCAGGTTTATTTTTTAATGTTTTGTGGATATTAATGTGTATCCTGTCACATTTACAGTGCAAAAACAGTGCAAAGTTAAACACGAGCGCTGTGTGTGTGTATGCTGTGTTGGTGTCTGTGCGTAAACTTTGTAACGACATTGTGTGTGACTCATCAAAAGGCTTGAATTAACTCCACAACAAATACATCAAATAATCATTAGGAAAGTTCTTACTGTAGTATTTCTCACAAACGTTACGTGAGATCTGCTTCCTTCATGTCTGTCACTGTGCTGTTTATCTGACGCAGCCGAGGCGGAGATTGAGGCACACTCTGACAGGCATGTGGGAACGGTTGGCGGGGAAAACTAGCATTAAAGGCACAGGCAACAAAAACAGCTACAAGATGCTCAGAGCTGAAAATTACAAACTTCTGAAAGGTATAATAAATAATCTGATGGGTGTTTTGAGCTGAAACCTTACAGACACATTCTGGAGACACAAAAGACTTATCTTAAATCTTGAAAAGGGTAAAATAGGTGCCCTTTAAAAATCTCTACACACTCGAAAAAATGTGTTGCTTGTTAAAACTACTTATTTAAAATGAGCTGAAACAACACAATTATTGAGATTTTGTTGAGACAACTTAATTTTTTATGTTCAATCCACTTAAATTTGGTAAATCTGTAAAGTTAACCTAGTCAATTTGTGTTGGGACAGTATGAATGAATTGTGTAGAACCCTGCAATTTAACAGTGAAGGAAAATATTTACACAATCAATGCTTCGAAAAAGTACAAGTAGCCTACAAATGCACTTTAAAGTCATTTGACGACGATGTAAACAATTACACTACAATACGTTCTCTTTTTTTCCTTCTTCAAAGAGATCACGTTATAATAATTTCATTATTTCTTCATAAAATTCATCATTCACGTTCCTGTTCGGACTGAGCACTGATGGCTGTCAGCTCCGCTAATTCTCCGTTCCTGACCGGGAAATGAATGCTGGCCCTGCTTTAAGTGGACGGCTGCTTTCTTTCATTACTCTAGGGGTTTGTTTGTCTTAACTGCCCGTTATTAGGACAGTGAACTTCCGAGCCCGTGCGGGAATGACTACCACATGTTTTGTGCTTTGAAATTCCAGCCAAAACAAAAGAATAAAAATTCCGTGCATGATTCCCATGAGGAGCGCTGCGGAAATAACCAGGCGGCCCCGTCGTGTATATATGGAAATCCATCTGTCCCACCCGAATTCTGCACCCGTTTTCTCTGATTCTGCCCTCTGGAAACATTCGGGAATAATACAGACCTGGAAATGAAACACTTTCCCTTTGGGGCCTACAAACTGCACCACCAAAAAAAGTCTCGACTACAAAGCAGAACTTCAGTCAGATCTCTTGAAAGGGTTAAAGCTAAAGGAATCTGCTGGTCTTTCTATGGCAGCCTGGGGCATTGGGTTTTGTAGGATCCAATCTAACCGTGTCTGGATGCAATGAATAGCGCTGATGCGGTGAAGAGGAGATATAAAACACACACACTACAGATAAAAGGACCTGCGAGCTGCGGCTTGAAGAGTCTCGCCGGGTGTGTCTGTGGACGTGCCAGTCATTCCTGCCTGGAAAAAAGTGAAACCAAATGAGGGTCTCTGTGGGTGGACTTGCGTGTGAATGTGTGTGTTTTATGATAAGGTCTGGTGGTGGTGAATGATTTCATGATGGATTGGACAGGAGGAGGAACTGACATCTGTGCTGTTAACGAGAATGACTCCGAGAAACAGAAATCAGTTTCATTAGTTCAGCAGATTTCCCTCTCCCTCGTTTCAGTGGTATTGTCAAAAACATGAAGGTTTTGCTTCCTGTATATATACTTCCCAATCCCAATTCTTAGCCCTTCCACTTACCCCTTGGTTTGTGCATTCACAGGAAGGGGTCAGGTGTCCTGATTCTCTTTTGATTGGAGGTTTGGTGTAAGGGGAACATTCATAATATTCATTCATTTATTCATTTTGGCTTAGTCCCTTTATTAATCTGGGGTCGCCACAGCGGAATGAACCGCCAATTTATCCAGCATATGTTTTACGCAGCAAATGCCCTTCCAGCTGCAACCCATCACTGGGAAACATCCATACACACCCATCCACACACATACACTACGGACAATTTAGCTTACCCAATTCACCTTTAGCGCATGTCTTTGGACTTAGGTTAAACTGGAGCACCCGGAGGAAACCCACGCCCACACAGGGAAAACATGCAAACTCCACACAGAAATGCCAACTGACCCAGCTGAGGCTCGAACCAGCGACTTTCTTGCTGTGAGGCGATCGTATTACCCACTGTGCCACCGTGAGGCCCCACATTCATAATATTGTCAATTTATTATGGTCATGCTCTTCAAAGAAACAGAAAAAAGCGGATGCCCTTCCAGCCACAACCCAGCACTGGGAAACACCCATACACTCTTGCATTCACACTCATACACTACAGCCAATTTAGCTTATTCAATTCACCTATAGCGCATGT
>CAIGQW010054212.1:2346293-2367520 GCA_903798125.1 Danio choprae
AGGGCATCCGCTGCGTAAAACATATGCTGGATAAGTTGGTGGTTCATTCCGCTGTGGCGACCCCAGATTAATAAAGGGACTAAGCCGAAATGAAAATGAATGAATGAGTGAAATAATATTTATAATAATAAAGCAAACAAATATTGCTTTAACAAACATCAGTAATGAACTAATCAGCATATCAAAATAATTTAGTGACTTTGTGGGGGTTTGGAATAAGGCAATATTTTTGCAGTAGGCCTACCGTTAGTTAATACTGGCAAACAGAAAACACTTGAAGTTGTCACCTGCCTGTTGTTTAAATTCAGGTTGAGAATAAGAACACCTCGCTCCTCATCTCGTGTCCTCTCCATCTTTCTCTCTCTTCATCAGTCTCTCTCTCTCCATCTTTCTCTCGCTCCGTCTGTTGTCCTCCTCTCATGTTTCCTCCAGATTTGCGTGCGATGGAAGCAGGAGCAGGAGGAGGGAATCTTTCATCAGCCTGAAGGAGAGACAGGAGGGTCAGACCGCTGAGAGAAGCTTTTCAAACCACTATCTCTTCATTTGTTTTCCCGGCCACATTTCACTGCTGTTTTACAGAAGACTTCAAGAGAAAAGGGGGCTGAGCGGCCATCCGTCATAAAGGGATCTTTCAGAGAGGCCAATTTAGCTTTGATATCAGGAGTTTTCCTCCCTTCGTGACAGAAGAGGACGGTATCTTAAACTTTTCCTCCCAAAATATCTGTTCTCACACGCTCAGACTCGAGGGAAATGGGTTGATAGGTTAACCAAGTCAAACGAGCCCACCGCTTATTTCAGATACAAAACGACAACATTTCCACTATCAAATGGTTAATATTGAGGAACTTACATTTTTGTCACAACGTTGTAAGTGGTTTTATCAGTTTCTCCACCGAAATACTTCCAGATAAGCCAAAACATAATCAAGTTTACTATCACGCGAGTCATGAATCATGACTCATCATGACTGAACGATTCAGTGATTCATTCATAAAGACGGTTACGATTTTCCCCGCCTTTCAAACGACTGAATGAACGATTCTTAAATGACGCTGAATCATTCCGAATCCCGAATCACACAAACAATTGAATGAATGATTCAGTGAATCATTTTGACGCTCCCATCCATTATTGCAAAAATACATAATTTCAACCTAAAAATAAACGTTTCTCGTGATATCGAAACAACGTTGATCACGTCAATTACGTCGGTTTCTATTTGGGTTGTTCAGTTCCTGAATGATTCGTTGTTGTTGTGGGAATCGTTTGAATTATCGATTCATTTCTTCCTAAATGATTTGGATTTGTTGAACTGATCTGTAAAATGATTATTTTAATCATTTCTTTAAACTTGTCTGATGTTTCATAGGCTATAGTATACATTTTGTTAGCTATTTGTTATATATTCTGTCCTGTGGCCGCCATATGCAGGGTTTATTTGACCTCGTCTGTCACTCCATTATGAAAACTGTTAAAACAAGACATTTCTCTCAAAAGTTAAAATAATGAATTTCCTAACAGTGCCATGTTGTTGACCTACCAGAATCAGCTGCATTGCTTCACTGCTATTCACAAACCCATGGCCTCATGCAATAGTAAAATGTACCCAATATGTACACCTCACACTCTTGCTAGCAAGTAGGCTACTACATAATTCAGGTACTTCTGTTTACTTTTATGAGTACTGGAATTTCAGATATACTTATTTAGTCACATACTGTTTTTCTATTTTACAGTAAGCAAGTGTATGATTTCTGGTAGCACCTTGTTACATCTGAATGAGTCCGTTCGTCTGAAAGGACAAATCAATAATTCACTCATAAATATGGTCACATGTCCACCTACTGTCATAACAATACAATTAAAAATACTATCTAACGTCATAATTGACATCCATTCTCTTAGAAAACGACTGACCTTATATCTCAGTGCAATAATCATTTAATTCATAACATTAGATGCAAACACTGTATGGTCAAAGATATGTGTGAGTGAGACAGTATGCACGTGTGTGTGTCTGTTTTGTAACCTCATGGAAAAGAGATAAAGACTTGTGCTTGTGTGTTTTTAGAGAGATGACCTCACAGATATTTTACAAGACCTGTGAACCACGGGGGCTAAATCTGGCATCATAAACCTTTAACTGTGACAGGTAGAGACCACCACGAAGACAAAACCCTACTGGCTTTCAGCAGACTCTCCCTAAATCACATCCCCTTTTTTTATTCCCTCCACTATCAGGTCTGCTTTTCTGCGTGAGCCTGTTATGCATCTTCCAAGAAGCCAGTGGGCGCTGTCAACAGCATTTTTCATGATCACCGTTGCACAATTTCTGTTTAAACAACATGATTCAACTGCAAACTATGGCTCATAGTTTCAATTGTGAAGGCCTCAACCCTATGTCCTATTCCCTATGACTTTTGAAGGGTTTAAAAGGATGTAGGGGACCAAAATTAATTGTTCTTTGGAAAACACTTCTGTGTCACCTTTGTCTGCATCACAACATAAATGTGTGAAGAATCATGGAGAGCAAAAAGTGTACACTTTTAAATTTTTAATTCAGTATAGCCCTTAGAAGTGGACACACTCTATTCAAGAGTTCACACTTAGCTGATGATTGGTTATAAAGCTTGTTTGGCATGCTGTCCCGGGAGAGAGCCCTGAGCTCATAGATCCTCGAGCCCGGGGCTCCCTCCCGTTTGCAAGGCGAGAGGGGAGTTTGAGCTCAGGTAGATCTCGAGAACTCCCCTGCTGTAGTAGCTAATGAACAGATAGTGATTGCTCTTGAGATGACTACTTACTAGGAGCATGTCTAGATGCAGAGTTGGATTAGTCAATTAACTTAAGTTGCGTGTTTTTGGACGGTGGGAGGAAACCGGGGAACCCGGCGGAAACCCACGTGAGCACGGGGAGAACGTGCAAACTCCACACAGAAACGTCGGCTGGCTTGGTAAGGACTAGAACCAGTGATGTTCTTGCTGTGAGGCAACAGTGCTAACCACTGGGCCACCGTGCCACCCATCTAGGAAAGGAGGAGTAGGGGTGGAAGGGGGGATTCTTCAAAACGAAGATGGCTGTGATATGAAACTTAGGGTATTTATAGTGGCTTAGGAATTGTCTGATTGGTGAATCATGAATTGGATAATGCGGGACCAGCCGCAGCAATCATAAGCTCGTGATCCTCTCGAAATTAGTTTATAAATAAACTTCACTAAATGCTGGGTTTTTGTAACTTAAATGTTGGGTCAAGTATGGAAATACCCAGCCGTTGGTTTAAAAATTGTAGGCCTAATTTAAGTGTTGGTTTACAACAACCCAGCATTTTTAAAGTGCATTTATATGGTTGCTGTCACTCAGAAGTGTCCTATGTATGCAGATTTCTAGAGGTTTAAGTGAGCATATATGCCCTTTCTGACATTCATTCATTCTAAATGAACCGCCAACTTATCCAGCATATGTTTTACGCAGTGGATGCCCTTACAGCTGCAACCCAGTACTGGGAAACATCCATATACACACTCATTCTCACACATACACTACGGCCAATTTAGTTTATTCAATTCACCTATAGCGCATGTGTTTGGACTGTGGGTTAAACCGGAGCACCCAGAGGAAACCCACCCCAACATTGGCAGAACATGTGAACTCCACACAGAGATGCCAGATGACCCAGCCAGGACTCGAACCAGCAACCTTTCTGCTGTGAGGTGACAGCGCTAACCACTGAGCCACCGTGTCGCCCTCTATTGTGACATATACAAGTTAAACTGCTTAGCGAACACAAAAAGATGTAGAGCAAGACTTGTTATTGTCAGAATTGATTGGATTGTTAGACCAAAGATCCATCAATGGCAAACCACACTTTAAAAATGCTGTTATATGATCCTGACGCTGGGTCATATATGGACAAACGGCAACCTGATTTCACCGAGTAGGACATGCTCCTGGATTAACATCTATGTTGATCCTAGAACAACATTCCAATCAGCCAATCAGAATTAACGAATACGTTTACCATTTATGTTAAGTTCAAGATTAGGTTTATGCTCTTCTACATTTCTACTATTGTTATCCAACAATCATGATTAATTCACAGTTATGGCTGGGTTTAGGGGTAGGGAATAGGTATGGATTACATTTTCGAACAAAAGTGATGTTCCAGGATCAACAGAGATGTTGATTCAAGATCGCATCGTGCTTGGCAAAATCGTGACAAACCCAACATTGGGTTAATTTATATACATTAAATATAGACTACATTTTTAACCCAGCTGTTGTATTAGGTTGGGTTTATACAACCCAGCATTTTATTGTGCGGTTTGCCATTGGTCGATCTCAAGTGAGTGACAGTTTGACCCCGCCCCCATTATTAATTGAAAATAGTGCCTATTTTGATTTCTTGGTACAGAGTTTATATTATATATTTATACTATATATTATATATAGGCCTCACGATGGCGCAGTGGGTAGCACGATCGCCTTACAGCAAGAAGGTCACTGGTTCGAGCCTCGGCTGGGTCAGTTGCATTTCTGGGTCACTCCACATTTCTGTGTGGAGTTTGCATGTTCTTCCTGTGTTGGCGTGGGTTTCCTCCGGGTGCTCCGGTTTCCCCCACAAGTCCAAAGACATGCGGTATAGGTGAATTGGGTAAGCTAAATTGTCCGTAGTGTATGTGTGTGAATGAGTGTGTGTGAATCTTTCCCAGAGATGGGTTTCAGCTGGAAGGGCATCCGCTGTGTAAAAACATATGCTGGATAAGTTGGCGGTTCATTCCGCTGTGGTGACCCCAGATTAATAAAGGGACTAAGCCGAAATGAAAATGAATGAATATTATATATAAGTTGACTCAACTTATAATAGTAAGGCAACTTGCTGAAGAGCTTTTTGAGTTGTAATGTAATGTAAGGTGTATTTATATATTTATACACCCAAAGCGTTCACAATCATGAGGGGCGGAGGTCTCTCCACACCACCAGTGTGCAGCATCCACTTCAATAATGTGATGGCAGCGCCACAGGACAACAGCGCCAGTGCACTCACCACAGATCAGCTATTGGTGGAGTGGAGAGACAGTGATAGAGATAATTCGGTGGATGGGGATGATTGGGAGGCCATGATGGGTAAGGGCCGATGGAGGGAATGTGGCCAGGACACCGGGGTTACACTCTTACTCTTGTGTAAAAGTGTCATGGGACTTTTAATGACCACAGAGAGTCAGGACCTCGAATTAATGTCTCATCCTAAAGATGGTGCTCACTGACAGTATAGTGTCCCGTTCACTTTATTGGGGCATTAGGACTCACACAGACCGCAGGTTTAGCGCCCCCTGCTGGCCTCAACACCACTTCCAACAGCAACCTTGCTTTCCCATGTGGTCTCCCATCCAGCCCTGCTTAGCTTCAGTGAGTAACCGGTCTTGGGTGACATGAGTTGACTCAACTTAAATTCAGTTAAGTGCAGTACATAGGGACAAAAAAAGCTAGGGACACATAACCACCTCAGTCTGGTTTATTGAGGCCTTAAAGAACCGAATCCTACACTTTTTACAGGACAAATCAGTCACACGTTTTATTTTCTTATGGGTAACTTTCTCTATTTCTCCGTTTATCATGGGCTGGACTGAAATCAGGCCACGCTTGTAATCCCGCCTAGAGTCTTCACATGCCAAACGCTCTCGGCTTCAGCTTTAAATCGACGGCATGTAGAATCCATCAGCAGTTTCTTTAGCGCTTTCCCACAAATAAAATCTCAAAGATTCCACTCGCAGCCCTTTCCAAGCGGCTCTCGACATAAACGCTTTTCCTCTCTCGAAAATCAGACGGCAAAGTTTATTTGAAGGAGGCTGAATGAGAGAAAGCGAGAGGAGAGTGCATGGAAAGAAGGATAAAAGGAGCTTTAATAACAGAAAAGTGCCATGGAAAAATCTGAGAATTTATATCTGGCCAATGCATTTAGAGGCAAAATTACTTGCAAAATTCATATTTATGACACCATTTAAAATGATGTAAACTACACCAGTGTCTGATATGTTTCAGAGATGCATTTTATTTCTTAAAGTAGACACTTTGGAAAGGCAAATGTTTTTAGCAGTTCATTTTAATTGTTTGCTCAAACAAACAAATCTGTGAATCGGTTTGCTGAAAGTCCATGCGAAGCCATTCTTGAAATCTATCTGTCTTTGAATTACAGACTCTCAAATAAAACACAGCTGCAACCCCAAGTGTTTGCTTTAAAACTGTTTCCATTCCTCCTTGAAGAGACGGCAGATGTTCCAAAAAACTCTTTTTCCCCCTATAACCGAGACACACGAAGCTCTTCATGCATCAGTGAGTGCTTCCTACAGCTTTAAGTAGGATATTAAAAGATGAAGGCTTTCACAGAAAGAGACCTAACATCCACGGATATCTGTCTGAACTTCCAGCGAAGTTCTTAACACAACACACTCAATGGGTGCTAAAAAAGCCCCAGGAGGTGTAGGGCTTCAGCGGAAAGAGCTCTCTGGATGATGGACGGGAGTTTATCCTGGGATAGACATGTCTTCCTGAGAATATTTTGGTGGTGTGATACTTCTCACTTCAAACACAGCAGGAGCTTAGAGACTGATTCACTGCCTGCCAGCCATATGCTAGAACTCGGCAGTGTTGAAGTATAACAGTTTGCATTATGATAATATTGTATGGTAATATTATTTTAACATTTAATTACAGCCGCTTTTGGTATTTAACGTGGTTAATACTATGATTTTTGTACTAATACATACTATGGTATTCATTGAACCTTGATGGCAGCATGTAAATACGATACAGTTGTATTAACAGTGATTACTCAGGATCATACTGACAAAAAAGTATCAAAATTATGCTACCTGTTAAGGCAGCACAGTAAAGGGTGAGTATATATTTGCAGTAATTTTTAACACCAAATACAAAGCCAATCTCAATCTAATCCCAATTTATAACCCAAAGAGAAAGAATTACAGAGGACTAAGGTTGTCACGGTACTGGAATTCGGTACCAATCGATACTGATATTTTAAAAACGTCAATTTCCCGTGAACATTTGAGCGCTGTTGAGCACGTTCTTAAACACTGCTGATTTCCCATTGTGTTCACGTGCTTAACAGAAATGACTGTGATTGACCATGAAGGTCATCAGTTCACCGAACTCACCACTGTTTACTGAGTGTAAACACGGTGAACTGATGACCTTCATGGCCAATCACAGTAATTTCTGTTGAGCATGTGAACTCAATGGCAAATCAGCGCTGTTTAAGAACGTGCTCAACAGCGCTCAAATGTTAACAGGAAATGGACATGTTAAAAATTTCAGTATCGCTTGGCACCAAATTCCAGTATTCTAACAACCCTGTAGAGGACATATAAACACAAGGCGATAACTAAACAAGACACAGGTGAACATAATAATTGAAACAAACTAGAAACTTGAATACAGGAAATTAAGGCTGTATCTAAAATCACTGTTGCCTACATTAGACCACTGGTATAGTCCATTTAACAGAGTAAATGAAAATGAGTGAGAGAATTTGAGCACAGAGTGCCATTTGTTCTTTGCTAAAAAAATTAAATAAAAATGTTGACCGTATTTGTGATTACTTTGTGCCACGCATAGCGCTTACATGTACACAGGGCCGGTGCATCCATTGAGGTAACCTAGGTGGCCCGCAGAGTAGTCAGAGCGGCGTTCACAACACCCCCACACCCCTCCTCTTCACTTTCATCTGCGACACCACAATACCCCCCTCCCCCCGCTCTTCACTTTCGTCCGTCCGCGACACTACAACACCCTCTTCGCCCCCGTCTTCACTTTCGCCTGCAACACCACAACACCCCACGGTCTTTACTTTTGGCCGTGACATCGCAACACTACCCTGCCCCCGCTCTTCACTTTCGTCCGCAACACCCCCCAACCACCACCCCCCCCCCCCCACCCTCCCCTGCTCTTAAATTTTGTCCGCGACAGACGTTAAGGGATGTACATCGATTGTACACTCGCTAGTCTGGTGCATTGTGGGATTGACCGATTGCAATTCAGAATGTTTACTATAGTTTGGACACCACTACAGATGACTTGTTCCCTCAAATAGTGCACTATTTAAGGTATTTCAGATACTACCTAGAACTACAGTAAGCAAAACAAATAGCTAAATAATAATTAAATAATATAAATAATATACATAAACACCATTCTTTCATGACTCTACCATGTTATACAATACAAGATAATATAAATATAATATAATATAATGTAATATAAGATAGGGGCAGCACGGTGGCGCAGTGGGTAGCACAATCGCCTCACAGCAAGAACGTCGCTGGTTTAAGCCCCGGCTGGGTCAGTTGGCATTTCTGTGTGGAGTTTGCATGTTCTTCCCATGTTCGCGTGGGTTTTGCGTGAAAGGGCATCCACTGCGTAAAACATATGCTGGAAAAGTTGGCGGTTCATTCCGCTGTGGCAACCCCAGATTAATAAAGGGACTAAGCCGAAAAGAAAATGAATGAATATAAGATAGTATATTTTCACTGCCATGGTATTTTTTAAAGTAGCAGTCTTAGCATTTAATGGTGTATGCTATATTTGGTGTTATTACTATCACCATGTTACAACCTATTTAAATGTAAGACTATATGATATCATGGTAACACCACACAACCTAAAGATAAAGGTGAAGTTTCCATTTTAGAACTGCTTATTTTCTTTTTTTTTACTGAGCACTTTTATAACAAAGCCTTTTAAGGTACCCCAAAAAACAATGTGGTAATCATTTTGTACCAAGGTAGCGCCAAAATACATTTTAGTAAGACTTCTTTCTTTCTTACTTTCATCAAATCCTCCTCGTCTCTATTTTTAGCCGCTGTCCTGCTATTCTGGAATTCATTGCTGACTGGCTGCTGCCGAGCGGAATCCTTTCAGGAATGTCTGGAACTTTCTCAAACCACTACAGAGAGAGAAAGCGAGTGAAAGCTTGAGCTGTGGGGAGGAGAAAGACGAGTGAAGAAAGCAGATGTGTCTGTTCTTCTGTTGTGGACCGGACTGTACAGTAAGCCTGAATATACGAACGAGTGCGATCGGGTTTTCGACTGTGCGCTAATAGCTAGCGTGTCTTGAATTGATTAGCGCGTGTGAGAGATGACTCGTCTTTCCGTGTGTGGTCCATTTAGCTAAATAATCAGCCATAATCTCTCGCAGATATTGAATCAGTGTTTCTGCTTCAAAGGAACAGTTCAGAGTGAAAGTAAGGCCATCCAGGCCACCTGGTGATCAAAACAGGAACGAGCATGATGAGTGTCAGGTTTGAGTAGATTTTGGAGGCTAAATAGGGCTATATGTGATTGCTCAACATTGCTCTACCTCAACTAATTCGTGTTTTATAAATATTCTTACATATTCACTATTAAAAAAAGGAGATAAAAAGAAAAGGAAAGAAAAAAGAAGACAACTTTATGAGAAATAATGACCATTCAAGCAGTCAATGCCAAGTGATTTAGTTCGGCTCTCTTTGTTTATTTGGTTGGTTCACTTAGCGTTCACACTGTAAGATTCACTGTGATAAATCTAAAGATACTTACTCTTACTTACTCCCAGGGCCATTTATATCGAAGTTGATATTTAGCCGCACCACACTGGTGTTTCGTAACATCTAGTTTTTATGAGGTGAGTTGTTAGCCCAAAGCTTAACCCCCAATCTGGAGGACCAGAACCAAAAATGGACTTTTGTGGTGTATTTTGCTGAAGTGCATCCCACATGAAAAGATACTATAGTAATGTATAGTAAATACTAAAGTGTACATTACTATAGTATTTTTTCATGTGGGATGCAAACCACTTCAACAAAATACACCACAAAAGCCCATTTTTACATATTTGTATTAGTTGAGAACTTGTGAAGAGCTTTAAATGGCTAAGGGGGTCTCAAAAGAGAGTAAGAATGCAGTATTTGATGCCTGTATTGAACTTATAGGCTATATTATGACTACGAAAAATGTTTTTAGATTTGTTGCATTCATATTCAAGTTGAACTACACAAGAATTAGTTTGGATGTTGACTGAGACGTGAGACCCATCACCAACCTGATTTTACCAAGTAGGACATGTTCCTGGATTAACATCTATGTTGATCCTGGTACAACATTAAGGGATACGTTTACCGTTTATGTTACGTTTAGGCTTACGGTTAGGTTTATGCACTTCTACATTACTTCTACATTACTTCTATGGTATGGTTGGGTTTAGGGGTAGGGAATGGGTATGGATTACATTTTTGAACAAAAATAATGTTCCAAGATGAGACCCATATAGGTAGTTTAAGTCCATTTGTTTGGTGCACACCAAGGTTTGGATGTCACGCTTATTTTAATCAACCACACCGAAAGGAGCAACTGCGCAAGAGTTTGTCTTATTTGAACAAAAACTGACTTGTGTGAAAATGCAACCGTGAAAACCCTGGGGACTATTTGGGATATTTTAGAAACGGGACTCCCTAGGAAGTGTACACACACACACATCCAGACTGTTTTAAACCTAGAAAGAAAAAAGAAAAAAATCAAGGACTGTAGTAGCACAACTGTATTTGGGTCGATTTGGTTCAAGCAGCAGGTCTGCTAAATTTCTCTTTCTCTCTGGCACACGGCTGAAACGCTCTCTTGTTCTGTTTCCGTGGGCCCTGGAGAGCAGCTCTGGATCAAATTAAAGCTGGCAAAGACAGCAGCTTCTCCTTTATATATTTCTCCCCTCAGATCTCGTCTCTCTTTTTTTTATGCGCACTTCTTCTGTACAATCTTTGGCCTGCTTAAAGGAATAGTTTGACCAAAAATGAGAATTGTCATGTCATAATAAACATGTTTACCAGACCAAATGACGGTCCAAATGGTTCATTAAAAGATTTGTGGTCTGCTAACTGAGAAATATTATTAGATGCACAGTCAAATAAAGCAGACACAGATATCAGTTCCTTTGAAATCAGTTTATTGAGTTGGTTTTACACAGATTTGGTTTTGTGGTACAAAACACTGCTGGTTAGCGAGATATCTCTACCAAACAACAACCAAAGCAGCTGAATACACAACCAAAGCTTTACAACACAGCCAACCACATGACCGCGATGCACCATCTTTGTTATTTTGCTCTTCCAGTTGTCTTTCAGTGTTAGTTTGCGTCTAAACACACACACACACACTCACACATGCACACTTCATATGAGTGCTGTTAAATGAAATGGCTTCACCACCAATAAATAGAGTATAAAAATGCAATTGTACTAATTTTATTATAAAAAATTAAACAAAAGATAGCAAAGGCACTGAACGAAAAACACCTTGGCAGTCCAGGTTTTACAAACGGATACCAAACCCCCAAAAAAGATTATGGCATTAACCAAAACAAAAAGTAATTAACCATAATAAAATAATGCATAAATAACATAATAATACTACCATTTCAGTACTGTCAATAAACAATATCCAGTCAAGTTTTCCGCCAATTTAGACTAATATGCACCAGGTATTTCCAGTTTGGCTGAAAGCATGTTTGCATTTGATTAGCAATGGCCGCCTCTCTGTTAATCTCAGTATTGATGGCACTATGGTTAGCGATGGCACATTTGGGTGGATGCTCAACTTTGTCCTAAGACAAATAAGGTTGATCGTGAATATCGTGACACCAAATATTGGGTCAGATCTGTGAGGCGGCGTTTGACATTTCTGCATCAAATGACCCTGACAAAACTGCAGTAGCTGTGATTGATCTTCTCTTTATGCCAATGCTAGACATTAGCATGTTTGCACTGAAAACCTGTAGAGACCAGGAGAGATTATACGCACAACGTTCTTCCGTATGGTAAATCAATAATAACAGTATTTTGGAGAATCAAAAACAAAAGCGCAATAACATAACAATACTAACATAGTATAATTTGATCACTGAATCCAGTTGACAATACAATGCAATACAGAAATGCAGTACGATACGATACACATTAGGTGTGTCTATTATGTCTGCCCAGGACCTCCTGTGAACACAATGCCTCCTAAATTTGTCCATTACTGCTGATACAACATAAAACATTTAAGCCAACCAGTTCTTTGAATCAAATCAAATCAACTTAAAACAGCTTGTATGAGTTTACAAAAATAAGTTCAAACATTGTTAACTTAATTTATTGAGTTAAATTAACATAAAAAAACATGCTGTCATGACTTAATGGTCATCATTTATCTAATGGTAACTTTACCTCTGCTGTATTATCTGACATAGTGTCCTTAAAAACCTTCTTTGGTACAAAATACTTCCCTCATCCTTTCATCTACTTTCTTCATCTCACTAATTCTACACTTGCACTAAAGTCTTTCTGAACATGCAGCAAAATAAACAGCTACCTCATCCTTTCCAGTCAACAATTCCACATGTCCCTCTTACTGGAAAAGCGTTCCTCCATCCATAAAAGCTTTCACGAACATACCTTAGTAAATACCTCTCTTCCTACTACAGCTACTTCACGCTTACCTTCTAAAAAGACAACAGCCTAAACTATAAATGCACTTTCATTCCTTGGAAATTCTGCAGGTTGATAAACAAAGGACTGAAGACTCTGAAACAATAAAGCTTCTGTCCTGGTAAACCTACGACACAGGGACGTCCTCTGGGTCACGGTGTTAAGATCTAGTCCAAACATGCCTCTAAAAGAGCCTTTGGAATTCGCTGCCTCATCACTGCTTTGAAGCTAATCGCTCTACTTGTTTTCTAACACGAGTGTTTTGGGCATCAAAGTTCAACAGAGAACCAATAATCCATTATTCTTAGAGCGAAGCAATTATAATCCCTAAGTATCAACATATAAACACCAGGAGACAATGTTCCTACAGTCGAATGGCTTTGGAAATAGTCTAACAAGCTTGTCTCCGCCTAAAACATTCTTTGGAGCTGAGATTGTGTCTGACATTTCTACCTTGTGTTAGACCTTGTAAAGGTGAAGGTTTCCAGAAACCCTAAACAGTCACCTAACCTACTCAAAAACCACAAGAGTAGCATTCCAGAGAAACATATGGCACATGCACACACGTTTCTGTCAGGACTCAATCAAAAACAACCAATCTCTTTCGAGGTGATCACAGATTGGCTATTCTTCATCTTGAATAACACACTGTAAAATACTGATCTGTCATCAGTAGTGGGGGCAGGTTGTAGTCCTATAGGGTAGGCTTTGCGCTTAGAGGTCCTGGGCCTCTTCTAAGCATTCAATACAAACTCAAAAATAATCAAATACAAAAATAATAAAATGCTGTTCATCTGATGACAGCTTCCTCTGCCATCTCTCTCCACCTCGAGGAAATGACATACATAATTAGATATGAATTACAAAAAAAAACAAAGAAACAAAAAAGGCACTTCTATAATTCCATACATATGATTCTACTTATAGGATCAATACGAGTTTGATCTTACATATGCAGTTTAAATGACATATAAAGAAAACTAACAATTATATATGTCAGTTCCAATCAAGGACAACGAGAGATTTCTTATTCTTCCAGTACTGCCAGACCACACCAGTTTTGTATCACTAAGTCTACCAAAAAAATCTTAATAAATAGTACACAACAACAGTTCATTTGGAGCAAGACCCTGGTTTCTTTTTTTGGAAGTAAAGACCACAAAAACGACATGTGCTCTGTGAGAGTTTTAAGGTGCTTGATCAACTCAGGTTGGCTCTTATTTTTGTTTCATTGAGGCTGCCATTATATGATGCCTTACTGTGATGCTATCTCACTTTTTACTTTACTTTTACTGTAAACATTTCATTTAATTTCTTGCCTATTGGGGAATAATGTCCTAGAGTACCAACTTCAAATTTGCTTACTTCAAACCCTTATATCCCCCAAGGCTGTAGTTCCCCAAGTTATATTTGATAGTCTGTGTATGAGATTAAGGAAAAGGTTAAGGTGAGGAAGGATCAGGTTTAAGGGTTAGATGTTAGGGTTAAGGTTTGGTTGCGTACAACCTCCAATATCATCCCAATGAAAAAAGGACTCACATTCATAGAATCCCAGTTTTGCACTGTTCGTCAACAACATGCCAAACAAACACCATCCATCTGCTCCCCCTTCTTTCTTTCTTGGCCCCTCCTAAATGGCCCCCTATCCCTATGACAGGTTGTTGCTGATATCCAGGGCTTGTTGGTACACCTGAGTCATATCATCAAGATCTCCTAACAAAGAGAAGCTGCTGTTATCCCCCGGAGAGCCCTGTGCGTCTCGGCTGAATTTTCCACTATGCATGGGAGGAGCTGCCTGGAGGCCTTTAAAGTTGGCAAGCTGGAGAAGGTTTTCTGCAGACAGACAGCTTCTGATGTTGGGGCGCGTTCTGGGTGGGGGCCAATCAGTGCTGCAGAAAGAACTGTTGGTGATGGTGTCGCTATCCTCCCTTACGATACTAGATGGACGACTCTGACTGCGGGATAAACCAGAATCTGATGGTGCTGGTTCCCCAAGGACACTCAATGGAGGAGCACCACTGTATGTGGAATACTTTCCGTTGCGCTTCAAGATGCCCTTTCTACCAACAGCTCGCTTTGGTGGTGAGCTTGCGGCAAGAGGTGTGATGTTGCCACCTAACAAGTCAGAGGACTCGCTGCGTTCTGGGGAAGAATAGTACCCTGATTCCCGTTGTTGGTTGTTTTTTAGGATTCCCTTCTTAGGTAGGATTGAGACGGACTTTGATGGAGAGTTCCCCTGTTCCTCCTCACCATCTTCACCATCAGGCCCAGATTCCTTCTCTGGGGTTCCAGCACCAGACTCGATCTCCTCCAAACTTGGAGAGCGTTGCTCTTCAGAGGTTCTTGTCTTCAGGATGCCCTTTGGTCTCTTGAGGCCCAGGCTGTCCTCTCCATTACAGTGGGACACTCCGACATCATTTTCCTTCTTGGACTTTTTGGGCCGTTGACGGACAAGCAGGAATGGTTCAGACCGGATGGCTTTAGTGGGTCGAGGCTCGGTCCTGTTCTGCCAGTCGATGAGACGAGCCAGCATGGGTGAACCATTATCCCTTTGCGATTCACAGTCACACACACTGTTCTTCCATCCCCAGTTTACCCACCAGTGATTGGCAATGTCTTCCACTGTGGCACGCCTCTCAGGGTTGACCATCAACATCCAGCGGATCAGACCACGAGCATCTAAATAAAACATCAGGTCTATTGTTTAACACAATAAAAACACATTTTTCTATTGAAAAGGCATTTTGCACTGTTTATAGAGTACTTAAGTCTAGTACCTGATGACTGGGATGGTTCTCGATACTCTCCATTGCTGATTTGCCGAATGAGATTTTTGTGGTCCCCTCCATCAAATGGCATACTGCCATAGACCAGCGTATACAGCAACACTCCCAGAGCCCAGCTGTCCACCTGCAAATAATGGATGACATTGATGTCAGCTGACTCTGAAAGAACATAGAGTTACTGCTAACTGTTAAATAAAAAACTCTTGAAATACATCCTGTCATATGAAGATAGGAATAGAGATCACATGAGGGTTGGTTAGCCTGTGCATTCATCCAAGAAACTATAGTTCATTTGACTCTTTGGACTTTTTAGGAAAGGAAAAAACAGCATCAGATGGTACCAATCTCCCTCTTTCGCTGGTTTCAGGGTGTTTTTCAGTATCGACTCTATACAATATCAGCCTGCCTTAAGACATTTTATTACACAACATATTACCCTGAGCAGTGAGTTATGTAAGTCCTGTAGAGGAGGAGGTGAAAGGGCAAGGTATGTAGGCCAGAAATCTCATGATTGCCCAGCAGCCTGGATGGGTTTGCAGGTTCTTGAATTGTCAGTTCACGGAAAAATCACTTTTAGACCCGAGTTGTTTTTCTCCAGGCAGCCACCATGGCGAGAAGTAATGGAGACTTTAGTGCTTTTATTGATTGCAACATTTGTCTTTTTCTCAAAAAGGTTTGGCCATTTTGATTACACTCTCTACATTGTAGTGTTTTCTAAACACTTAAGGAAAATTACACTGAACTACTCCTATTTTTAAAATTCCCTGGGTTGTGTACCACAAAAGAGGCACATGTGAAGTTCAAAAGAATCGTTCAACCCTGACCCAGGATCAACGTGTATATAAGGAGATACTTGGGGGGGAAAAAAACCCAGCTGCTCTCCATGCTCAGGAGGGAAGCACAAGGCGTGTGTTTGCCTGTTTCTTGGGGTTTGTGGAAGGATAATCCCATCAAAGTGCAGAATGAAGCTTCACTAACCACACAGACTCTCTCTGATAGATCACAGCCGCTCACAGTGGATTTCACACGCTAACATAATGAAACTGTGGGGTGTTTCATTTACGATGATGCAAACCTCAGGGGTTTATGCCTGTGCATCACGTCATGCAAGCCTGTAGTAAACCATTCCAGCATGTTCTTATGACCCTGGAAAGAAGTTCAACTTAAAGAACAGCTTTATACATGTATGTCTCACCTCTGGACCACGATACGGTCTGCCATTGACGATCTCTGGGGACGCGTACAGTGGGCTACCACAGAAGGTCTGGAGGAGCTTGTCTTTATGATACAGGTTGGACAACCCAAAATCAGCAATCTGAAGAAACAGCAAGGATTCTGTTTTAGAGATGCAATCAAACAGAGAGTGTATTTTCCTAGTTTGCTTTTAGACTGTTTAAGGACTCACCTTTATGTTACAGTTTTCATCCAGTAGCACATTTTCCAGTTTCAGGTCTCGGTGAACAACACCATTCTGTAAAGAAAACCAGAATGAATTTAAGGGATTGGAGGAAATAAAGTCATAGCCAGCAGAATACGATCAATTAACCACTGACATCTGTTCCACAAACTCTCTCTATAGTTACAGCTCTGTTCAGACACCAACTCTTGATTGAAACATGATTGTGCAGTTTGTCCATGTGTTTCCTTTAAAGTAACAAACAGCATTTGGGTTACAGCATGCCCGCAAACTCAGTCACAAGGGGTTTCGGATCTGAGGAAGTTCATTACAGATGTCTGATGGCCATGAAAGACGCATATGTTCAGCATGCACAGCTTTTAGCAGATGGTCTATAAATTGACAGGCTGCTTTCTTGTGTCGTCTGGCCGACCCCACCCAAAAATCCCCCTGCATTGTGGTTGCCCATGGTGATGATGACTCATTACCCTCCCCTCTGGTGTCTGGCAGCTACTCTGCCCTGAGATATGACATCACGTCATTTTCAGCTGCAAACCAGCCCACCCAGTGCAGCCCCACAGGGACCTTGACTGACTTGGAGCAGTGCATCATGGGGGAGCGGCACTGTCTTATTTATGAGATGTGATGCGAAACTCTGGCAATTCCTCGTGATCAGCCCAATTAGACAGCATTTTAATGTTTTGTTTTAAAAGGTGGGGATGTAATTCTATTGCAACAAGCTCGGTGACCAAAATGGTGGACAAAACAAGATTAACATCATTGGGTGTTGACCCATTACAGGGGTGTCCTGACTTGTTTCTTGAGAACCACTTCCCTGTTAACCTTCTACCCCAATTAAATACACCTGAACCAGGTAATCAAAGTGATCAGACTTAAAGTCTGTGTGAAATCTAAATTTACGATCTATATTTTGCTAGCACACATTGTTAGTCTTTAGGTAAACAATTCATCCATGCAAGATAATTAATTGAATAACTAATGTTTGTTTTGACAATCTTCAATCAAAATCTGATAATTTGCTTCTCCAATTAAAGTGGAGGACCTTCTCTGATGATGTCAGTTTGATGGTTTCAGCCACAATACTTTTAACCATGCCCCTCTTACCATTAGTTTTCTGTGAGGCAAAGGCCTCCTTAGCTGGATTGAACATCTCTGACCTGTTATTTGTGTCTGTGGATTTCTATGCTTCCCTTTGCACTATTCTAATTTAAAAATTCTTGGTCTGATTTCAAGAAACTGGGAAGCCCTTTTACACATTCACAGAACTTCACGGAACTGTACAGTTGGGTGGTTTATTACTTGACAACTCTGCTAAAAGCCGAAATGTGTGACCCATGATGCAAAGCTGTTTCACATCAGTTGTCTGTTCTAAGATTCCTCCCAAACTGACAAGAGCCAAAAATAATAGACTCACACTGCACGGCCCGTTTTTATCGAATAACAGCACGTGCAGCTCTGCAGGAAGCCTTGATGACACATGAGGCTCTCACTCGGAGGACAAAGAGATTGTGAAAGAGAGGAATGGATTGAGATAAGAAAGGTGCGTACCTTGTGGCAGTAGTGCACAGCAGAGACAATCTGCCTGAAGAAGTGTCGGGTTTCTCTCTCAGTCAGCCGACGGCGTTCGCTGATATAGTCATAGAGTTCACCTTTACTGGCGTACTCCATGACGATCACTATCTTGTCCTTGTTCTCAAACACTACAAAACAAAACAACATGCAGTCAGTTTGTATGTTGTGTGTATAGATGTTTAAAATATTTATTAAACTGACTTGGCCCAGTGGAAAAGTGTTTGCCAGATTGGAGTTTTACTTTAAATAAACTACTAATGTACTGCTTGTTAATAGTTAGTAAGGCAGTAGTTGGGTTTAGGAATTGGGCAAGATTAGTGTAGTTGTTTAAGTAGTTAAGAATAAATAGTTAATAAGCCAGTAGATAATACGTACTTAAAGTGTTACCAAATAAGATCTCTTTCATGTTATTTTTTTATTGCATATTTTGGATCTACACACCTTTTATTATTTGGCGACTGGATCTTTGGACAAGCGATTGGCACTATGACCTTTCTATTTCATTCATTTTCTTTTCGGCTTAGTCCCTTTATTAATCTGGGGTCACCACAGCGGAATGAACCGCCAACTTATCCAGCATATGTTTTACGCAGCGGATGCCCTTCCAGCTGCAACCCATCACTGGGAAACATCCACACACACTCATTCACACTCATACACTACGGAGAATTTAGCTTACCCAATTCACCTATACCGCATGTCTTTGGACTTACCCACGCCAACACAGGGAGAACATGCAAACTCCACACAGAAATGCCAACTGACCCAGACGAGGCTCGAACCAGCGACCTTCTTGCTGTGAGGCGATCGTGCTACCCACTGCGCCACCATGAGGCCACCTTTCTCTTTGTGGATTGTAAATAATATAGATAAAGTTGGAAGCATCAGCAATTGGCCAGTTGACTATCATGACCCATCTCCTGTAAACCCAAGGCTTCAATAAAGAAGAGTCCAGTCAAAAATAAACATGTTCAGTGGCGCCTTGTTTCTTTGGAATGCAGCCCGCAATGAAAAAGCACTGGATCTGTAAGACTTTGTTTTGTAGTGGCCAGTCCAGAAAGTTCAGAGGGTCACAGTGGAATCTGCTAATGACCAGGAGAAGCCGAAAAATCCAAAAGAACAAACACAGCAAATTACAGTCCGACACAGCAGAAAGTGGCTGTTTTTGCAAAACCCCAAAAATCCTCATACAGATCACCCCACCCAAGTGTTTGGCGCTGCCGGCGGCTCCTGTCACGCATCCAGAATTGGTTCTCATCTTTTTTTTCTTCTTCTTTTTTTTACTTAATCTCTCTTGTCTGCCACTGCTTTGCAGAGAACAGCAGGGAATGTAAGCGCAAGGACTTTTGGGATTGTGCAAATACAATTTAAGAGGGGGTTCAGCGGGGGGAGGAGGGAGTGTTGTCAACAGATTTACAGTGTCAAAGACAGTAATTCGCAGTCTCAAAGTGATGCTAAATATCGGAGCTCAGTGACAAATTTTGCAGTGATATGGGAATATCTACCTGGCAAATCCACTGCAGACTGTAGGAAAGGAAAATTCAAACCCAAATCAGTCATCTTTAAAAGCCTAAACGTTTCTTCTGGACTCATTTGCACCTGGTATTAAAATGCATTTTTGTCAGTCTGGTCTTTTTGACCTTGTTCGTTTCTGACCACTTTTGGAGAGCTGAAAATGCATTAGGTGAGATATAGCGTAAACACTCATGCAGTCAAACAGACACAAAGGTCACCTGTTCTCTACCTATTGACCTAACACATGATCACTATGGGACACGTTGTCAGAAAGCATACTAAAAACAAGTAGTATCCAAAACACACAGATTATACTGTACCTAAACACGCATCAAAAATAGTTGGCATCCACGCCCTTTTCATCCAACTGCTTTCCAACTCCCTCATAAGCTGCGTGATATGGGTTGGTTCATTCAAAAGTACCTGAGCATCACATTGCATGCTCCTGCGAAAGTGGTGTAGAGCATGACGAAAGGGAAGGGCTCTGATAAAACCTGAACAAAGATTTCCAACTGGAACCAGAGACCTTGATTAAATAGGATTAAATGCAAAATAAATAAAGACTTTGCTTAAGTATCTCAATATGAACTCATCTAGCTTTACCTTGTCTCAGCTGTGTGGAAATGTAGGAGTAACAATTGAAACATTTTTGATACTCGAATCATAATCTCTTGAGCAACGATACGGCAAGCTCGTAGCAATAAAAATGTTTCTCTGGGAAAGTTCAGGCAGCTAAATGAGTACGCAAGAAATCCACATTCATTCCTCCATCCGAAAATTTCCATGACCAGCCCAAACCCATAAACATAATTTAACACGGCACAAATTTAAAAGAGAAAGACACTCGAGCAATGAAAGACAAAGCCAGACATGAGGGAAAAAAACAGTCCCTGGAGACTCATTTAAAACTGGTAACTCCAGAGACCCATTTAAAGAGGTGTTCTCCCCTCTTCGAGTCGGGCCAACCACAACACAGGCGGAGCCATGACACAGAACAAAGATGAATACGGCAAGCCTTCAAAAATAAACTGCCCTATAAACCCAGACGGACTTTGAGAGGGGAAACCGTCGAGTCAGCGTGCCGAGAGCTCGCCAAGCCCCAGAATCAGCAGAAGAAACCAGACGGCAGCAAAAACGTCTTTAGAAATCATCAACACAGGATTTTTACCGGACATGTTGACCGCTGAAATGAATGCAGGTCAGGAATGGGGGGAGTCATAGTCACTGAGGCTGATCTAGTTTAATATTACTGCATGAATAAAACACAAGGCTTCGCGACATACGGCTATTAATAGTCAATGAAAGATTATCAATTATTCATTAACACTGCATGTTTTATTTACTTTCGAGGTTGAATGGATGGTTTAATAGATAGATAGATAGATAGATAGATAGATAGATAGATAGATAGATAGATAGATAGATAGAT
>CAIGQW010054212.1:2370010-2383179 GCA_903798125.1 Danio choprae
GATTGGGGAAAAAACAAACATTCTAGAACTGGAACAAACAAACATTCCACAACTGCAGATATGATGTGGGCACAGAGATGACCTGCTGGCTAACTGGTGGATGGCGTCATCAGGAGGAAAGAGGAAATGATATCTGGGTAGTGATTTCCTGTCTATTTTGGTCCTATCTCACCCTCCCAGGCGTGTGCTGCATGTCCATTTAAAGAACAAATGGAACAATGACAGGGCTGATGACAAACCTTAGTTAGAATAGAGGAAGTCCTTTGTCAGTGTTGTTTGTTTTATGATGTCATACACTCAATGACAGTCCCTAAAACATGTCTATGTGGCTTCTCATCATTGCAGTGGTTCTCAAAACAGCCTGTATGTTCACATTAATGGCGAACAAGCAGGCGGACCACTGCTTTTCTTGGAGAAACCAAAACCACATGTTTCCGAGGAGTTGAAGGTAAATCACTGACTATATCCTTAAAAGGAAAGCCCTAGCCGAATGCTTCAAAACTGATTATGTGGAGTAAAAAAGACATAAACAAATCCAGAAACCAGGGCCTGTTCTCTAAAAGCAGAATGGGCAAACTCTGCTCTTTATTGGAAAGCCATCACGGAGTGTTTTCCATGAGCTCATGAAGTTATGCACAGCTGAAGGTATTCACCTCCCGCCAGGTCCGCTGGAGACAGCAGGAATACTAATGCTGCAGTTTGGTCATACGCAGCAGGAGTGAGAGTTTAAAATAATCTCCCGGATGAAAAAAAAAACATTGTCCCATCGGAGGCAACAGGATTCCAACAAGAGGAGCCTTTTATTTATTAATCTGTGCACAACCCAAATGAACAGAATACAGTATCAATAAAAGTCCAGACAAGTTTTTGTACTTCATTAATGGTGTTTGCAAAGGGCTAGGGATATGAACAAGTATGATGCTGGCTTGTGCAACTTGAACAACTCCTCTTTATTTGTTAAATAAAATGGAAAAAAACAGCATTGGCATAGTGTGTTCTTTTGACATTGGACAAGAAATACACCACATCACAAAGCACATCAGCAACCACTAAGCAATCAGCCTGACTGCATTACAGCAGTAACCACTGCAAACATTCTAGCAACCACCCTAATAAATGCAGTAAAACTTCTCTAGCAAAAACACCCAAAACACCCTAGTATCTACCTACAAACGCCCAAGGAATTAAGTGCCTAACAACCACCTTAAAAGCCTCCAGCCAAATGGCGAAAAAACACTAGACAAACACCCTAGTAACCACCTAGCAACCCCTCATCATTCTGAATGCCATAGCAACCATCAAACCCCTCAAGCAACTACCCAAATGGGTCAAGCAACCAATTATACTTCAACAGCAGCCACATTAAAGACCACCTAGCAATGATTCTAGCAGCCACCCAAAATGGTTAAACAATGAATAAGGTCTTACACTAAATGCCATAGCAGCCACATTAGAGACCACCAAGAAACCACCTAAAATATTCTAGCATCCACCTTATATGCCCTAAACACTCTAGCAAAAACACCTGAAACACCCTAGTAACACCTAGCAACAACCTCACATACCCAAGCAATTAAGTGGCCAAGCAACTACCTCAAAAGCCTACTGACCACCCCAAACACCTAGCAACCACCCCAAACACCCTGACAGCCAGCTTGACTTCCTTTGCAACCACCTCAAATGGCAAAAAACAAACACCTTAGAAACTGCTCTAGAAAAAAACTGAATGCCCTAACAACCACCTTAACCCCCAACAATCACCATTTAACACCTAGCAAACACCATGTATGACCACGATGAACCATCAACAAGCAATAAAACCCAAAACACCACAGAAATGACATAATAATCCTATAGTGAAAACTTTAGCAACCACTCAATCCTTAATCCATCACAACCTAAAGCTGCCATAGCAACCATCAGAACCCCCAAGCCACTCTAGAGTCCACCTAGCAACCACTTACACCACCCAGAAACCACCTAGCAACCTCATGTCCTAATAACTACTTAGCATTCCCACATTCATAGCAAAAAAATTAAAACCCTAACAACCACCCCAGCCCTGCAACTACCTAAAGATCCTAAAACCACTTACCAAGACCCAAGCGACTGAATAACACCTCAGTTTCCCCCTGCAATGTTTTCTGATTGTGTATTTTTTTAATGAATTTACTGTCCCTGCCTACTCCTGCCACTAGAGGCCGCCGTATCCTTATAAAAACAGCCACGCAAACATCAGCTCAGTTTTGTTTGTTTTGATGACCGAGACTCACTGAACCAGGATCAGAATTTACAGCCAGTCGCATTTCTATCATGCAGCTTTGGCCCCCGTACAGGATATTAATTTTTTCCCCAACGTTTTCATTTCCTCCCCAAGATGGCCTTTAAAGTGTCTGTCTAGCTTTCACACTGTCACTGTGACCTTTTCACACACAGACGAACACATGCGCGGCACGTACAAACCAAACACACACTCACATGTCAGCAATTCATCACATACTGTGGAAGGAATGATGACATCCGATCTTGTTTGTACATTCGGATACACACAAACGCAACGCAAACACGACCTCATACGTGCGAGAGATCACACACACATGCTATCTGTCCGTCTGCTTGGGTCATTATGGTCAAACGGAGGCTGGTAAAGCCATGAAGAAGCAAAGGTTATGCGATTTCTTTGGTTATCTGTGCGGTGAGAGGTCACGGATAAGCAGTGCTGGATTGTAGCATATATCAACAATCAGAAGTTTGTGTTTGTTAACGTGATAACACACACTAAAGCTTAATCACGGTTGAATAAACATTGGGATCAGCAACAAAAGCCTGCTTGTTTATTAAGAGCCATAACAGAGAGATGCTAAACTGAATATAATCAACACAGGCGCATTGGAAATATATGCTTCAGCCTGCATTTTTTACGAAACCACAAATACATACTTCGACATATGTTTGACTGCAGATTATATGCAAAATGAACACTAGGGGGCAGTATGACGCCAACAGCTTTTGTTCCTTTTCACAGTAATGATATTTCCAGGGACATATTATTGACAGTATCTACTAGGGCTGCACGATATTGGAAAAATCTAGCATTGCGATATTTTTTATTGTGCCATATATATTGCGAAATGAATACAATTTCACCAGATGACTTAATATCTCTAATTGGAAAGAATTTATAATGTTAGATCGATTGAGATGATTCTGCAGTGGGAGTGCATCTCCATAAAATATAATAAACAATCTATAGATTTTCGCTGTGGTCTGTGCTGTTTGCAGCGCATTTCTGTATTTGCATGTGTTGTGAGTATTTTCATGCATAATCTATAAATACACTCAAGAAAAAGATACAACGAAAATAAAGTGTTTTATTATTTCTCATGTCTGAATGCTTTTAAAACCATTATCCAATTCCAGGCATCAGCAAATAATAACTTATAATACAAACTCAACATTGCATATATCTTGCGATGTGTCTATTGTGCATTATGACGGTGCGATATTGATGCTGAAACGATATATTGTGCAGCCCTAGTATCTATGATTCCTAATCGAATACATATGCGTCACCTGTCTATCTCTATAAGGACAACTTTTCTGGTGTGGTCAGTTTACTGTGTAGCACACTTTGCACTGTGTTACATTTAGGATGCAGAGTTCACAAGATTGGTGAGGCACGGCTCCACAAAAAGTGATATAAGCATTGCAAAATCAAGGTAAAACTGTGTTAGCGGTGCATTTTTCTCTTATGTTTGCTTTTGAAAACACTAATGACTGGGTTTAGGAAAAGGTTTAGGTCAGTGGTTCGCTACGTGGTCTGTAAGCCCCGCCTTCTTGTACAAGAAGAATGTATATCTGCTTGTTGAGTGTGATGTCACACGAAGCAGCTTCCAGGTCCAAGCGCTCTATCAAACTGTATGGGGAGACTCAACAAATGGTAATAATTAACGTTTACTAAGCGCTTTAATACTTTGGAAAATCACGATCGCAATATATAGATCCATGCCTATTATCGGATGGCCAGAAAGTGATACATTTTTTATAAATTGTTCAAATATTGGTGTCTGTGATGCAGCAGGTCCAGAGACTGTTATGTTTAATGTGTGATATGTCTAAAAAGTGGTCATAAACGAATATTTTCTCAATTCAAATGAGTAGCGGAGCGGCTTGGACCCGGAAATAGTAATTCATACATCACAACTTAACAAGCGAATATGAAACATACAAGAAAATGTACCCTAAGTAACATATTTTAGATTTGCAAAAATGGTGACAGTGCCCTCTAGTGGATTTGTCATCTGAAACATGCAACGAAACGTATCCAGTGCAACATATTTTCCGTTTCGCAAAAGTGTCGTTTGAGGCAGGCATTTCCAATGAGCTGAATATGATATGAGCTGCTCATTTATGGCCTAGAGTAATATTTTATTCCACTGAGGTTGATCTTTCATATCTCACAACAAGATTTAGTGGAAATCGCAGTTGTTTTGGATTTAAGTAGGAACTTTGTTTTTGATATTTTTGGTTTAATTTCTTGGAAGATATTAAAAAAAAGTGTCAATTAGATTATATTTGACGAACAGAAAGGCTTTTAATGCAATCTTTGCACACGTGTATGAAAACGCGTGTGTGCATACTTGTTTTCATGTATGATTTATTGCAAAAATGTGTCGTGGTGCAGTTCATTACACAGTAACTGCAATTTACATCATATCAAAACTATCTTAATGCAAGGCAATAAAAAATGCATTCGAAAAAATTAAGTGGCATTCACAAAGTTTATAACACAATCAGCATAGAATTTATAGTGCAGTGCAGGTATGCAAGCATCTAGACATGCAAAGACAGTAGTGCAACGCAATGTAGTGATGGATTTGTAATGCAATGCAAAACATGCAAGGTTAAATGCAATGGTGCATTCTGACATGTTTCAGAGCGCTCTCCATTACAATGCTACTACTGTATGTGAAAGCACATCAAATGCAGGTCTTTTTAAGTCAATAGAGCAATCCACGTACACCATAGCCATCAATAGCGATTAAAAAAATACAAGCTAATAAAATTCCAACACAAAAAGGTTGATTTATTGAGTTATTCTGAAATTCCTGCAGATCAATACGAGTTGGGATTGCGTTCTAATGAAAATGCTATGAATAAATGTTACAATTTTAGGCAAGTTTGTCAATTTAAAATGTGCTGCAAAATGTGATCGTAAACACATTCAAGTATATAAGTGTGTTTTCATGCGTCAGTATGCGCACCAACCTGATTTCACCAAGTAGGACATGTTCCTGGATTAACAGCATGTTGGTCCTGGAACAACATTCCAATCAGCCAATCAGAATTAAGGGATACGTTTATGTTAAGTTTAGACTTACGGTTAGGTTTATGCACTTATACATGATTGTTATCCAACTATTATTCCCCTCTGATTTTGGGATTAATATACAGTTATGATTGAGTTTAGGGGAAGGGAATAGGTATGGATTACATTTTCGAACATAAATGATGTTCCAGGATCAACATAGATGTTAATCCAGGATCGCATCATACTTGGCAAAGTCATTCGAGTGCAGGTTGCATTCTCAGTGAGGCCACAAGAGGGCGCTAATGCATGTTTTGTGTTCTGCATTAATAGAATAATATTATAATGGAGTAATAAACGTAAACAAAAACTATGCTAAATAAAACTAGGGTGACCAGAAGTCCTGTCTTCTGAGGACTGTTCAGATTTTTGCTATCTTGGCCCAGGCTGAAGCTGTTTATTTAAAAATAAAAACATTATCCCAGTTTTTTAATCTCGTAGATAATCATAAGTGATATTTCAATGCTATTTTAACCACCGAACTATAAAGATGTCTTCAGTTTTCCTCTCAGAAATCTGGTCCCCATAACTTTTGAGTGATATTTGACTTTAAACAATATCAGAAAAAGAATGAAAATACTGCTGTGCGATTTGCCTTTTTACGGGTGTAGGCGTAGGACTGTGATGTCTAATGTTTAGTCTCCATGGCAGTTATCAGTGGTTTTTATGTCTGTTATCTATATGTCTGTGCCATAACTCTTTACAGACAGTGCGTCCGGCCGGTTAACAGTTTTTCTAACTAATTCCTGCCAAGCGCACTAAAATGGTGCCAAAAAACAACACCGTATGTCTCCCTGAGTGACTTTATGTTTATGAGCCCACAAACACGCATGACAAATTATGTTTTACCATGCATCTGGGTTTGAGGTAAACGAAAAAACATGTATGAGTGTATGAGTGTGTGTGTGTGTGTGTGTGTGTGTGTGTGTGTGCCGTTTTATTTTTAGGTCTGTTAGCATGCGCTCATACTTTCTTCAGCAGCCTGCCAACACTCTGATGGCACGCTGCCCACCGATACACTCAGACCTGCGTGTGTGTTTGCATGACTCTAGGTGTTGTGAAATAGACTGTATTGTAAATTATTAAACTAGAAGAATGATATATACATCTACTCATAAACACTCACCATCAAATAGTTGCCATGGGAATTATAAAAGACAATAGGGTGTTTCAAATGAAAGTCATACCGAATGAGAAAAGCTACATGCTAATAGCAAAATATAACTATACTAACTCTAAACCTACTGTATTTTGGCCTAAATTCAGGTATGTTTACATGGTATTGCTTCCAACTAAAAACTTCTGTTGACATTCAAAACAGCAGCGGCAGACTACAGGACCATATGTGTGCTGGCACATAGTGTTTCTTTACAAAGGGACAGCGCCATCTACTGACCTGGAATGCAAAACACAGCATTTTTAGGCGGTTTTCATGTGTGATTCAGAATCTTTACATAGTTATCTTGATTCAAAAACTTGTCCAAAAACGCTAAGAAAACGTTTGTATTTATTGTTGTCATGTTGTAATGAAAACTTACCCTCAAATCAAAAGGATGCTAATTTTATGTACTCTAAACTAGCCATAAATACATGGTTTGTATTGACCACAAGATATTCTGAATACCAAACCTGGACTTACTACTGGATTTCTTCTTTTAGCACGGCACACCAAGGTTTTGGGTTTGATTCCCACAGATCAAATGTGCATCTTGAAAACAGAGCAAGTCGCTTTGTGTAGAAGCATCTGGCAAATGAATAAATGTATTCACCGAATGGACATAAATGTTTGGACCAAAAAAGACCACAAACGTTTTCAAAGTATCTTTTTTTTCCCTAAAAGAAGAATAAGTCATACATTAAAATCAATTTACTTTACATTTACAATGCATTTATGTAATTATTTGTGAAATTTACTAACAATTAATGAAAGAAAATGAGTTTCAAAGATAATCCCAGCATATATGTTTTAAATGAGGTTGTGTGATTATGTTGGAATTTCCCCTTTTGGGTGAACTTTAGCATAAAGGAAAGATCATTGCTCTTAGCAGCTGTTCCCGAGTTGTACTGTGACTGAGCTGTCGTTTAGAGGACAGTGTTAAACAACAACCAAAGCCACGTGCCGTGGCGAATGAATCGTGGACGTTTGATTAATGAACAAACGAGCACTAAAGCCCAGTCTGACCTAAATGGCCCCAAAAGAACTTGCAATCTAGGTCAGAGTTCAAGGACTTTACCACAAATGGCTCTTGCACATTATTATTTATGGCAAGCGGTCAGCGGTGACCTTTGAACCCAAATGCTACAGAAAAAGGGCAATTGGTTGAAGCGTGATGCGTTTCATTGGGGGCCATTAGAGCAACTTGACATGAGATTTAAAACATCTGTTCTTGCACAACCGAACGCGTGCGGTGCACACGCGTGGGGTGGAATTCCCATGAGACAAACTGAAGTGAGCCAAACACAACAACGGATTATAATAGCCGAGCTGACACCCTAAACGACAAACTACTGCCGGACCAAGTGTATATTTGCTGCGCATTCGTTTACCAAATGATTTGAAAGTTGAAACCACTGAAGCATATCAAGGAATCATGACATCATCATGGAAAAACCAAAGTACTTTTCAACTACAGGTCAAGAACATCCCAGGGATTGATCCTACAACCTTTTCAATGCCGTTTTTGTATATTTATGTTTATATATAAAACCAAAGTACATTTCAAATTACAAAGAGGCCAAGTAGCAGGGTCAAGGATTGAACCTACAACCTTTTCAACAACAGTGATGTATCTCAAAGGAATGCATCAGTGAATGATGGCTTTAGCATTTGATACCATCACAGTACCATGCTAAAACCCTTGAGGTGAAGCATCTTGCAGGAATTGAACCAATAACCTTTTTGATAACAGTTGAGATGTAGAACTATTACATTCCAATGATTTAGAAGATGCTTGAAGTTCTTACCTCTCTTCCAGAATGGCGTTCAATGGCCTTCCTGACTTTGCCATAAGTTCCTCTCCCCAGGGTCTCCAGCAGCTCATATCGATGCTTCAGGTTGTGTTTGTGATGATGTTTCTTCACACCAGAGTTGCTGCGCTTGACCTCGCCGGGGCCCCCAGGGGCCTCCGCCACATGCACCACTGAGGGGCCCGACGGGTCACCTGGCCTCTGTGTCTCCATCATGCGGGAGGACGATATTTAAAACCCCCCTCTATGTTTAAATATCTCCACTAAATGCTTTAAAATATTGATAATACAACACCTAATTGGTATAGCTAATCAGCATATTAAATAAATAAATAAATTACAATGTAAAATGTTTAATTAGGTTAACTTATTTATGATTGTCAATATTGACTCATATTTTAATGAGGTGTCTATCTATTCTACCTATAGCCGGCTATATCTAAAAGAGGGGAAAAAATTATAATAACCCCGCGGTCTAATTATGAAACGGGGATATAAACGGACTAAAAGGCATATCGTTAATAATAATAAAAAAGGAAACTAATAAACACGTGCCATGTGACACTTATTAAACTGCTACAATGTATCATTCACAATTAGAACGACGACGTATTCTATTGTGCGCTATTCTATTATGACGCGTTCTATTCCATTATGACGTATCCTACTCCGTTATGACGTGTTCTCTTTCCCGTGGCGCGTTCGGTCATGATTTCTCCGTTATTCCTTTGTTTCAATCTACCGCAGAAAATCTCGGGCGAGAAAGCAGCGACCACGCCGGCGTTCTGGACGTAAATCACCCTCATTCTGGCCTCGGATCCGCCGTGGTGTCAGTCAGCTCGGTTGCGGTGCCGGTGATCCGTGACGTGAGGCTTGGTGCGCGGGGATCGGACGGATGGATGTGCTGCGGACTCTGTGTGTCTGCTGTGGCCATGATTCGGTGTGTTCGGCCCGTCTCGTCTCGTCTCTCCTCCTGCTGCTGTCCTGATCTGTGATTCTTTCTCTCTCTGTCCTTCAGGCTCAGAAACACTGAATAAAGACGGAGGGGGGCGGAGTCACTGCTGTCTCTCTCTCTCTCTTTCTCTCTCACTAAAATGTTTGACTCAGATTTTTTGCTGATTTTCTGGTTCTGCATGTCTAGAAGAAGAAAAATGGAACGGCTAATAGTCATTTTATGATTAATAATCATACAGACGCTTTATGCAGAGAATATAACGCCCAAGTGTGCAACAAAACATAAAAGCCTTGTATGTAATTATTTTCAAAACTAAATAAAATAAAAAAAAAGATTTAAACAGTACACATATAAAAGTAAAAATATATGTTTAATTGCACTTTCTGGGGGGACACGGGGGCTCAGTGGTTAGCACTGTCGCCTCACAGCAAGAAGGTTGCTGGTTCGAGTCCCGGCTGGGTCAATTGGCATTTCTGTGTGGAGTTTGCCTATTCTCCCCGTGTTGCCGTGGGTTTACTCCAAGTGCTCCGGTTTCCCCCACAGTCCAAAGACATGCACTATAGGTGAATTGAATAAACTAAATTGGCCGTAGTGTATATGTGTGAATGAGTGTGTATGGATGTTTCCCAATACTGGGTTGCAGCTGGAAGGGCATCCGCTGTGTAAAACATATGCTGGATAAGTTGGCGGTTCATTCCGCTGTGGCGACCCCAGATGAATAAAGAGACTAAGCCGAAGGAAAATGAATGAATGAAGATAATATAATTAAATAATAAATCATACACGGGCAGCATGGTGGCGCAGTGGGTAGCACAATCAACTCACAGCAAGAAGGTCGCTGGTTCGAGCCCCGGCTGGGTCAGTTGGCATTTTTGTGTGGAGTTTGCATGTTCTCCCCGTGTTGGCATGAGTTTCCTCCGGGTGCTCCGGTTTCACCCACAGTCCAAAGACATGCACTATAGGTGAATTGAATAAACTAAATTGGCCGTAGTGTATGTGTGAATGAGTGTGTGTGGATGTTTCCCAGTGATGGGTTGCAGCTGGAAGGGCATCCGCTGCGTAAAACATATGCTGGATAAGTTGACGGTTCATTCCGCTGTGGCGACCCCAGATTAATAAAGGGACTAAGCCAAAAAGAAAATGAATAAATAAATATATCATAGTTTTCAGCAGATCCTCATGTCTAGAGCATGTGCACTCAAAGGCAAAATTTGCATCGAAACTACAGTATATGCTCATTTGTCTAGCATGGAATCATAATCATTTGCTTGTAGACCTTTGAACATCTGATATTCAAATCTCTATTGTCTTTCATAACTCACAGATGCCTCCAGCTTTATTCTTGAGCCAAATGTGGCCACGTATCCTGAGTTATGGCAGTCATAAATAAAACCATAAACTCTGACCGAGTTGATGTGAAACAACAAAGCCGAGCTCTTTCTTTTCTTCTGAATGCATCACCTGCAGCTCAAGCGCAGTCCGAAATGCCTGAAACCTCACATTCCGCCTCAGCCAATCAGCTCTGTTTTCTTTTGTTTGCTTCTGTTTGGATCCAGCGCGGTGTAATTTAGCCACTGATTGGTGCAGGGGAAGTTTGAGTCAAACAGACTCCAGCCTGTGCCGTTTGTCTTTGTTTGATCTGGAGAGCTCTGGGAATCTGGACGGGCCTGTGTTGTGGTGAAGCGGTCGGGCAGCGGGACTTCAGACCCGAACCGTAACTGCGAGCATGTGTTTTCCTGAAAGATTTGCATCTCAGATGAAACTTGGCCTCAGATGCACCCAGGAATCAGGTATCATGGGAGACAAGCCGCCCTCTTGTGGTGGAAATGCATTTGTAGGTCACTGTTATTTAGGTCAGCAGTGCCAAAATGCAATGGGTTTCAGTGGATCAAAGGCATTCAGAGCATTTGAATCCACATGATTTGAAGCAAAATTTGTTTGTATGTTTAAAATTCAAGGGGAGATCGATATAAATCTACTGTGTTATAAACAACAGGGAGAAAGACATATGCAAGAAAGCCAATAACATGTAACTGCACAAAAAAAGTGGCAATTTTGAGAAAAGACACAGAAATAAGCTCAAAAATGTTACATTAACTAATAAAATCCAACTTGCTATATATAAACTCAGAATTGCAACAAATCAAGCCAGAATTGCTACATAAACTCAGAATTGTAACAAAAAAAACTCTGACTTGCAACTTCATTCATTCATTCATTTTAATTTCGGCTTAGTCCCTTTATTAATCTGGGGTCGCCACAGCGGAATGAACCGCCAACTTATCCAGCATATGTTTTTACGCAGCGGATGCCCTTCCAGCTGCAACCCATCCACACACACTCATTCACACACATACACTACGGACAATTTAGCTTATCCAATTCACCTAAAGCACATGTCTTTGGACTTGTAGGGAAACCAGAGCAGCCGGAAGAAACCCACGCCAACACGGGGAGAACATGCAAACTCCACACAGAAATGCCAACTGACCCAGCCGAGGCTCGAACCAGTGACCTTCTTGCTGTGAGGCAATCGTGCTACCCACTGCGCCACCGTGAGGCCCCTGACTTGCAACTTATTAACTCAGAATTGGAAAAAAACTTAAGTCTGAATTGCAACAAAGTCAGAACTGCTAAATATGAACTCAAAACTCCAACAAATAAAAGCAAGAACTGCTAGATATGAACTCAGAATTGATACACAATCTCAAGAATTGCAACAAATGAAGTCAGAATTGCAACAAATAACATGTGACTTGCTACATATTTTCAGACTTGCTACAGGTCTGAATTGCTACACAAACTCAAAATTTCAACATAAACTCAGAACTGCTAGATATAAACTCAAAATTCCAACAAATAAAGCAAGAACTGCTACTTAATCTCAGAACTGCAAC
This sequence comes from Danio choprae, assembly GCA_903798125.1. NCBI lineage: Eukaryota > Metazoa > Chordata > Actinopteri > Cypriniformes > Danionidae > Danio > Danio choprae. The sequence goes on from CAIGQW010054212.1 coordinate 2,382,198, forward strand.
AAAGTCGGAATTGCTAGATATAAACTCAAGAATTGCAAATAAAGCCAGAATTGCTACATGAACTCAAGAATTGTAACAAATGAAGTCAGAACTGCTAGATATAAACTCAAAATTCCAAGAAATAAAGCAAGAACTGCTACTTAATCTAAGATTAAGAAACAAATAAAGCAACTTGTTAACTCGTAAATGCAAAAATTAAATTCTGAATTGCAACAAAGTCAGAACTGCTAGATATAAGCTTAGAATGGCAATAAATAAAGCCAGAATTGCTGCATATGAACTCAGAATTGCAACAAATAAACTCAGAATTGCAACAAAAAAACTCTGACTTGCAACCTATGAACTCAGAATTGGAAACATTTTGTCTGCAACAAAGTCAGAACTGCTAGATATAAACTCAAAATTCCACCAAATAATGCCAAAAATTCTCAAAAATTCTACAATGATAACTACATGATAACAGATCGCAACAAATTAAGTCAGAATCGCTTTAAAAAATTGGTCTGAATTGTTACACAAACTTAAAGTTGCAACAAAGTCAGAACTGCTAAATATGAACTCAAAATTCCAACAAATAAATGGAAGAACTTCTAGATATAAGCTCAGAATAGCAAATAAAATCAGAATCGCTACACGAACTCAAAAACTGCAACAAATAAAGTCAGAATTGCAACAAAAAATTGCTCGAAATTGTAAAAAATTAGGTCTGAATTGCTACACAAACTGAAAATTTTCAACATAAATGTAGAACTGCAAGAAATAAACTCAAAACTCCAACAAATAAAGCAAGAACTGCTGCTTAATCTCAGAACTGCAACAAAGTCGGAATTTCTAGATACAAACTCAGAATTGCAACAAATAAAGCCAGAATTGCTATATAAACTCATGAATAGTAACAAATAAAGCCAGAATTGCTACATGAACTCATGAATAGTAACAAATAAAGCCAGAATTGCTACATGAACTCAAGAATAGTAACAAA
>CAIGQW010054212.1:2388179-2422191 GCA_903798125.1 Danio choprae
AATGTTAATAACCTCTAATCAAAATGGATAGAAATTATACATAAATCTTACATTCATTCATTCATTTTCTTTCGGTTTAGTCTCTATTTCAGAGGTCACCACAGCGGAATGAACCGCCAACTCTTCCAGCATCTGTTTTACACAGCGGATGCTCTTCTAGCCGCAACTCAGTACTGGAAAACACCCATACACATTCACTCATACATTACAGCCAATTTAGTTCATTCAATTCACTTATACTGCATGTCTTTCGACTGTGGTGGAAACCGGAGCACCCGGAGAAAAACCCACGCCAACACGGGGAGAACATGCAAACTCCACACAGAAATGCCAACTGGCCCAGCCGGGACTCGAACCAGCGACCTTCTTGTTTATGAGGCGACAGTGCTAACCTTTAATAAATCTTACAATTCATGCCAAAATATTTGTACATGCACTTCTATTAAGCGCAAAACGGAATGATTTTTAAATGTAGCTCTGCTGACATCTTGTGTTGCATCCGGGTGCTGCTTTTAGCACTCATTTTATCCGATTCCCTGTCAGCCAATCCTGCAGAGCTCACTAATGAGCTGCTGTTGATTAATGAGAAACTGACTGACGAGTTTGAGTCAAATCTCTGCAAGCAAGAACACGAACACATGGCTTCAGTTCAGGAGAAAGTTGCTGTGCTAAATATAGTGGGGAAATTATACACTCCCCTAAACCCACCTCTCGGTAACAAAAACTATCTATAAATCTTTCGTTTTTATATATAGGGTTAGAGTGTGACATTTTATTGAGGTAAAAGTTGGTTTTATATGCACACAATTGTTCAGTGACAACTTTTGACGTGCTCCCTATAGCTATTGTTTACCATGCTAACGTTACTTCGGTCAGAAATCGCAGCAAGTACGACTTCAAAACAACATTAGCACTATTTAATTGACTGAACAATGTTGTTCGATAGTCTTTGGCTGCTAATTTGATTTTCCTATTTATAATTTGCTAAGGAATACTTATAGGCCTAATATTAAGGAGAAAGTCCGAACGTGCGGTTATAAAACCAACTTCACCCCAATTGATAATTTTGTGTTTCTTAAGATCACAGATTAATCAGCAGACCTCAGGATGTCCAAACCAACACCGTCCAACACAAAGATATGTGGAGGCAAATGATCGCGGCTCTGCGGGCTCGAGTGACCGTTAAAAAACGCCGGCAGAATCTGAAGACTCACGAAAGCTGCTTTCTGGGCTGTGAAGCGGTGGATGTTTTGCAGGTTTATCTCGCTCAAAATAAAGTTTTTGGAGATGTTTTGGTGTCCAGAGCCGTGGCTGTGCGTCTCTGCCAGGTGCTAATGGACTGTAGGGTGTTTGAGGCGGTGAGGAAGGCCAGTAAAGCGGGAGTTTTTCAGGACAGCAGCAGTTTTTACAGATTCCTGAACACTGAGGATTCGTCGTTGGATTCACTTGATTCTGTGATATTTACTTCCGGTGATGAGAGTTTGATGAACGTCACGCCATGCAGGTAATGCAGCACTAAGAGGTTTTATACCTTTTTGTAATTAATAACGTTGATAAAGACGTTAGGAAAATGTTTTGTTTGTTGATCGCAAAACAGAGCCTTTACGGTGGCGCAGTGGGTCGCTCTCGCCTCACAGCAAGAAGGTCGCTGGTTCGAGCCTCGGCTGGGTCAGTTGGCATTTCTGTGTGGAGTTTGCATGTTCTCCCCGTGTTGGCGTTGGTTTCCTCCTGGTGCTCCGGTTTCCCCCACAAGTCCAAAGACATGCGTTGTAGGTGAATCGGGTAGACTAAATTGTCCGTAGTGTATGTGTGTGAATGGACGTGTATGGGTGTTTCCCAGTGATGGATTGCAGCTGGAAGGGCATCCGCTGCGTAAAACATATGCTGGATAAGTTGGCGGTTCATTCCGCTGTGGCGACCCCAGATTAATAAAGAGACTAAGCCGAAAAGAAAACGAATTAATGAATGAATAAATTCATTCATTTTCGGCTTAGTCCTTTTATTCATCAGGGGTCGCCACAGCGAAATGAACCGCCAACTTATCCAGCATATGTTTTACACAGGGAATGCTCTTCCAGCTGCAACCCAGTACTGGGAAACACCCATACACACTCATACACTACAGCCAATTTAGTTTACCCAATTCACCTATAGCGCATGTCTTTGGACTGTGAGGGAAACCTACGCCAACATGGGAGAACATTCAAACTCCACACAAAAATGCCAACTGGCCCAGCCGGGACTCAAACCAGTGACTTTCTTGCTGTGAGGCAACAGTGTTAACCACTGAGCCACCGTGTCGTCTATTAACAAAATTCTATATACAAAAATGCTAATTAAAAAAAAATGTTATATACATTTTACTCTTATTCTCTTACAAAAAGGCTTTAAAAACAGCTGAAATGTGTAAATTAGCCTATATAATCTTTTGCTCTAGTGTGTGACATGTATATACGTTGTGTGTGTGTATATATATTCTTTATACTATATAGTAAGAAATGTATGACAATATATGGTCTGTATGAACTGTGGTGTCATTACGTTGGAATTTTTTTTAATAAAGCAAAAGGCCATGTTTGACTTAAAACATTAAGAGTTTAATTTGTGTTAAGTCGTTTTGAGTCAAGTAATTGCTTTTCAGGCTCTGTAATTAGAAAGTCATTTAAATACAATTTGTAATGACGTAAATAGAAATTGATTACATTTTTGAAGTAATTTACCCAAACACTGATTTTAATGATGATCATTTTCTATTCTATTTAGGCAGGACGTGCTGTTATTCTCTCACAGCACGCCTGTGAAACCAGACCAGGCGCTGGACCGTCTGATGGACAAGCTGGATTTGACTGGACTTGTCGGTTCTTCTCCTGATGAATGTCTGCCTCCATCTGGTAGGACTTTTATTGTGTATTCATAAGTGCCCAAAGAAACTGAAGTGGCAACTGTGTGCATATTGCAACATTTCATATCCAGTTTTGTTTCAAACATTTACGAAGATGTAAATTATCACTTAATACAGTTTTATGCAAATTAGCAACATTAAATGATTGATTTTGTATTAAAGTGGGTTCAAATTTTTCAATTCTTGCATGCTTCAAGGCTAAAACTTAAAATAATCGTAATATAAGTCAGAATTATTCTTAAAGGGGTAGTTCACCCAAAACAAATGCAATTCTATCAATTATGTTCTCATCTTCCACTTGATTTAAACCCGTTTTAGTTCATTTTTTCCTGATGAACGAAAAAGAAGATATTTCGAAGAATGTTGGAAACTTGAAACGGTAGACACCCGTAGTATTTGTTTTTGTTACTATGGAAGTTAGTGGTTACCGGTTTGCAACGTTCTTCAAAATATTGTCTTTAATGTTTAACATAAAATAGCAACGCTTTGAGGTTTGGAACAACGTGAGGTGGAGTTAATGCTGAGAAAAAGTAACCCATTTTTGGGTGAACTTTCCCTTTAACTCAACCCAGGAGTTGTGTGTTGCAACATTTTAATGTTTAAATTGTTTTTAAGTTTTAAATTTGGTTTCAGATGTTTAAAAGAGAGTATACCTCAATTAAAAAAACCTTAACCTTGGTTGTAGATGCTCATTGTCACTTATTGCGTTCTTAATTTGGCAATTAAGTAATGTCAGTTATGAAATTTTATAAAGTTCAATAAGTTCTTAAAAAAATACTCCTCTACACGTATGCAACTCTCCTTCAGTGGTCAGAGATGTGTGGCAGGAGCAGACGGTTCGGCGGTTGTCTCAGCTCATAGATCTCCCCCTGCTGGAGGGAGTGCTGAACTGCTCAAAGATAGTTTCTCCTCTGTCTCGGGGCAGTAATAATGAGCCTGACCTGCTCTACACCAGCAATTACCTGGACCGAGAGGTTCTCAAGGCCTTCAGAGAATCACAGTGAGACTTTCACTTTTTAAAGTGCTCATGGACTGGCTTATTTTACTGTTCCTACACGTGTAGCTTTTATTTGTTTTGTTTTTTTGCACAAAAATTCCCCCATGCCATGATCCTTTAACCCTTGTGTGCTGTTGGGGATGTTTTCATCCACTCTGGGGTGATTTTTGAGTCTCAATTTGGCCATAACTTTCTCTGTTTTTCAGCAAATTTAGTGATTTTTGGTGACCTCTTATTATGACAGTTTTGGGAAAATGTTTTGGAATTTTTCAAAAACTTAACAATACACTCTGGGCAAATTGACTACCTTTTCGTTATGTTCGGGGCTGTTTTTGCCCCATTGACTTCCATTTATAACAATTTTTTTATTGCAAAGCCATGACACCATATAACCATGCATTCTAGATTGTTGGTGGTTTTCTGTGTTGGGAAGAGGTCAAATTTGTCATTTTTACTGTTGATCATCAGTTACAGTGCAAAAAAAGCTTGGTTTCTGGCTTTTATATGGAGTATAGTGTGTGTGTGTGTGCGTGTGTGAGAGAGACAGTTTAAGAAAGGCCTTTTGCACGCATGGATTTGAGAAAATCAAAAACAGCTCAGCTCTCAGGACATAGTAAACATAGTAAGTATATTTACGCATCCATCTAATCTGCTGTTTTACTCCACAGAACTCCATATAAAAGTCTGAAACATTTTTACCCAGGTCTGTCTAAAGGGTTAATGCTGCCAACTGATGATCAACAGTAAAAATGACACATTTGACCTGGTTTCTGATGTGGTTATAGTGGAAGTCAATGGGGCAAAATCAGCCCCAAACATAATGAAAGCGTAGTCAATTTTAACAACACACAAGGGTTAAACTGCCAGGCAACGAAACTTAATGACACTCATCTAGGTTGTCTTCATCTTTCCAGAGATGATGATTGGCTGTCGGCAGCCATCGATCTGCTGGATTTCCTCCCGGATCATCTTGTTGTGGAGGTGAGCAGAGAGCTGCCCTCGTTCTCCTGCGAGGATGATGATGATGATGAAGGCCAGAGCTTGTGTGAATGTAAACTACTGCTGTTTCACGTACTGGAAAAACACTACGGACACATGGAGCGCAGGCCGCTTCTCTCTGACAGCATGGCAGACGTCTATATGGAGATCATGGAGCTCCTGGGTGAATAATGCTCCTGAAGTTAGACTCTATTCGTTTTCTTTGTGACCGAGCATGTGTTTATCTGGTTATTTAGTGAACGGGAGGTTTGAACTCGCTCTGGAAGTCCTTCAGCTGACATTGAAGCTTTTGTCGGCATCTGCACGTGAGGAACTGCGCAGACTGCTGGAGTTCATGGCAGTAGCTGCGGATGCTGGAAATGTTCGACTGCGCAAAGAAGTGAGGATTTAAGGCCAGTTCACACCAAGCACGATAACTATGAAGATAGAGTTCTTAAAAATTACACCTAATTTAAGGGCTGGGACCAAGCAACTAGTGCAGATGAAAACCAATTGTGTTGTTGGCACGCATCTGGACAAAAAGCTACACATGAACACCCCAAACAGACGGCAGCTGACTGATTTCTTTCTTCACCAGCAGGGGGCAGTAATCTTTTCTCATTCCACAAAGGGAAACTGTAAGATGAAATGCACACAGACAAGGCGTAAACTAAACATTTAGTACCATTATCACAGTAATTGTCAATTTCCACGGAGGGATTTGCTCATGCAAATATGCCTGATAATCTAATAATCTGTATTGTTTGCAAATTGTTGAGAAATGCAGCAAAATTACAACCAGCTTTTTTTGTTCCTCCTTGACTTCGTTTACTTGGGTATGTCACTTAAATTTTTGCGCTCGCACTTTGATACATTGTTGAATAACCAATCAGAGCGCTCTCTTTAGCCAACGGCCGATGCCAAATCTAAATACTGACGTTAACCCATCGAAAGGCGATGCTTGGAATGCATCAAACGTGCAACGAAGCCCAATGGGAGACCATCGGCTTAGTGTGTCCCGGCCTTAAAACAACAGCAGAGTTCAGACCACAATTACAACCATAAAGATATAGAGAAACGATATCATTGGAATAACTTTCCACACAATTTTTTTTTCTCGGCTAATAAACCTTAAAACACTGAAAGCCAGTCAGAATCCGTTGAAATATAAAGGGCTCGCGCAATTTAAAGCTACAGATGAGATTGTAGAGAAGACCTGCTTCATGTTAATCCCACTTTCAATGATTATTTAAAGGTAGACTATCTAAAAAACAATTGGTTATACTATAGGAAAGAATTATAAAAAATACGTGGAAGCTATGCAAGCCAGGCTCGCAAGTTGAAGTATAACACAGTGTCCTAACAACATGAGAAGTGGCACCATGACATGCGATAAAAGGTATCTTTTCCTTGTTAAAAATGTAAGGTGATGTAAAAAATCTGCGATGATGATGAGCAAAAATATTTAAAAAATGGCTTCCATTTCTGCAACTTTGCGGAAGAACAACAGCATATACTACTATGAATAAAGCACATAATCAGTACCTGAGGGGCTCATTGTCAGTGTTAAATGCTCCCAATGTAAGTTTGAACACCATTTACGTGATATTTATTGCTATACTACTGAAAGCAGCAGCAGATAGTTCACCTCGGATCTAAATGAAAGTCAGAACTGTGATTCAGTGCAAACTAACAACATCCGTCACTCGGTGGCCTATTAATAATGTTAAAGAGGTGTAATATGTATTAATTAGATTCAAAGCATTTACCATTTCATTGGAAGTGCTGTTGCTGGCATTTAAATGTTTCTGTCATATCGCTTCGCTTTTGGTTCAGACAAATAGGGGAATTGCCAACCTACCACAGCGCATGCCGGTTGCAAAAAAAGACCGGTTGCAATAGCAAACATGTCGTGTTGTGCGGTAGGATGCCAAAATCGAAAGTCCAAAAATAGAAAACTTAAATTTGACCGTACACCACACTGCTTTTAATGTCAACCGCAGACGTCTTTGGCTAGCAGCCATCAGAAGAGCTGAATGGAGTGAGAACCTAAATAAAAATGCTCGACTCTGCAGTTCTCATTATATCAGGTAAATTCACGCTGTGCTTAATCACACACATTACTCGTTTCTGATAGCAGCAATGATTTTAGCAAAAACAGTTAAATATGGTTAATTAAACTGCGGACACTGAATGCTTAGAATGAAATGTACAGATGTAAGTTCACATACCCTGCCGTACAGGTGCAGTTCGCTGTCAGAATGCAGTTGTTTTGCTTGATGATGACCCAGGCCTTGGACAGTTCCATCTACTTTCCTTGTCTTTGGCTAGGCAGAACCTCGGTTTTTAGCAATACAAAATTTTGAATCTGGTAATCATGGGACATTATTTCTTGCACATGACCACACAGAACAAAACTGTAGGCATCCAAAGACTTGAAGGACTTTAACTTCTCTCTTGTAAAATCTCTTGGAGTTTCAATAAGATAGTTGTATATTTCGGGCTGGATGCTTGGCCATTTCATCTTATCCAGTATCCATTGGGAGGGTGCTATCGCAAATGACAGGTCGTCAGACGAATGCCGCTCACTTTAACGTTAATGTTGCCGAATAACTGTGCTTATCACTGGGTGACAAGCTGTTATAATACGCTGAAAGCATTATGTTAATAATATATATAATCAATATAACATCTCTCTAATACAACAACAAACTCTGTACCGCATCGGATGTCATTCCCTCACTGTAAATGCTAGCGCTCCCGGGTTTTTTTTTCTGCAACCTCGATGCGCGCGCATCCTGAATGTTTACAAACCGGTAATTCGTCTATTGCTTGTCGCGTTGTTAGGACACGGTGTAAAAATAAAAGTACCTCAGGTATGTTTGTGTTGCCTCCTTTGAAAATACTGGGGGAAATGGTTTGTTGTTTTCACTGGTCAGGTGCGGTAGTACCACACTGAGGACATATGCTGGTTACAAGGGGATAATACCGAATGAAAAGCATAAACTAAAAATAAACATTTTTATTATTTGTCAGTGTGGATGCGAATATATTTAACAGTATAGTTATTGTCCTTGCTGTGAACGAGCCTTTAGAATGCATGTGTTGAATTATTTATGCACGAGCTGCTTTTTATGCTTCCGTTTCAGACTGAAAATCGGATGTTTGTGAAGAAGACGTTCACCAAAGCCGTGATCCAGAGCAAGAGTTGGACGAAAGGAAATATTGACCTGCTGGTGCTCTTCATGCTCGACAACCATCAGGAGATCTTCAAGGTTTGCTGATTTTATGAATGAAGACACTGATGACCAGTCCTGTAATAACACAGAGGATCAGTGTAAGCTGCTTTTCCTCACTGTTTGATCTCTTATTAGATTCCAGGGTCTCTTCACAAACTGGTCAGTGAGAAACTGGATGACATTGTAAAACGCAGAGATTCTTCCGCTACTGGTACGATATATACTTGAGTCCTTTATTTGTTTATAAAGGTGGCTGAGAGCTCAAATGCACTGCAAGCTGAGAATACAAATACATACACTAACAATCTCTAATTTAACCACACTCAAGCAAATTCTCACAACACATGCAAATACAGAAACATACGGCAAACAGTGCAGAGCATGATGGAAATGTGACGTACACGGCTGCTTCCTGTTTAGAGTCAGCAGTTCATTTAACATCAATTGTGAAATTAGTCAAATTATTAGGTTTAAAAATATACAAACAACAAATAATTCAACAAGCATATAGGTTATAGGGGATCATCGATGTTGTTCTCAGTTTGTTAGCGTTTATCTATTTGCATGTGTCCTAACTTGCAGTGCTTTTTTATTTTTTATTTATATATATATATATATAATTACAAAATTATTTAAAAAAGGATATGTAACAAGGAAACACATTTTGTAATGGGAAATGTATAGTAAAATATATATATTTTAAATGGAAATTATATAGTAAAATATATATATTCCATTTAAAATATATATTTTACTATATATTTTCCATTACAAAATGTGTTTCCTTGTTACAAATCCTTTTTTTTTTAAATAATAATACTATATGGCAGTTTTTTTAATTTATATTTTGAATTTAAAATATTTTTTTTCATTTGATTTCATTTAGTTTTTTTTTCTCACCTTTTAATAAAATTTGAATGACTAGTATTAGTTTAAAAGCAATAATCTAGGTATTTTATTATTATGTGATGATTTAACCTAAATGCTTTAATTATTTAGAGTTTTTCTTTCTGTGAATACACTAGACATCCCATTTTGTCAGCGAGTGCCGAGAGACGTGTACACCGAGACCGTAAAGGACTCCACTAAGAATGAGCTGTACCTCCTCCTGAAAAACATTGATGAAAACAGCAAATATTCCCTGAAAGAGAAGAAACGACTCCTGGCCCAGTTTTATAAAGGACACCCTGACATCTTCATGCAGTACTTTGGGTCTAGACTGAGCACACTAAACCTTCTAGAAGTTTAAATTCACTTTATTTAAATGCTTTTTGTGTGTGTGTGTGTGTGTGTGTGTGTGTGTGTGTGTGTGTGTGAAAATAAATTAAAATAAAGTCTCTAAGTGTTTTTTTGTTTTGTTTTTATCCACTTTTGTGTTTGTATTATTAAAAAAAATCTATTGCAAATACCTTTTCTGTTTTCTTTATATAAATGACTTCCCTATTAACAACTTATTTTCTGTTTCTCATTTACTGCGTATTATAATGTTTGCTGCTTGTTCAAACTACTTATTTAAAATGAGCTGAAATGGCACGATTCTTGATTTTTTTTTTTTGGGACAACTTAATTGTTTTAAATTCAATTTACTTGCATTTGCGACCTTAATTTAAACTATTTGTGTTGGGACAACATGCATGAACTGTGAAGAGCCCTGCATATTTTACAGCGTGTAGGAATAGAAGTTATAACCAGGGCCAGCCCGAATCTGCGGATATTTTTTGCTATTTCTGCAGAGAATTTTATTTTAAAAAATCTGCGGATTTATGTGGAATTATTTTGGGAGTATTATAACTAAACTTAATATATGACAAAAAATGATAGCTTTTTAGCTTTTATTTAATGTTTACAATGCAAATCCATCGAAATCCACTTATTTGGTAAACAAAGCAAGTCTCTTATATAATAGATCTACTAAAAGAGGGAAGATATTATTTTAGAAATTGTATTGTAAATAAATCAAATGAACACTTTCATATTAGACAATATTACTGAAATTAATTTAAAAACTGAATTAATATAAATTTACACAAGTAAATATGTAGACTCGATGGGCTAAAAATCTGCGGATTTCTTCACGCGCAGATTCCGTGTGGGCCTACTTATAACCAGCGTGCAAATTATACATTGAAGATCAGGGGTCAGTTGGTCAGCATGTTCTCCCCGTGTTGGCGTGGGTTTTCTCCGGGTGCTCCGGTTTCCCCCACAAGTCCAAAGACATGCGCTATAGGTGAATTGGGTAAACTAAATTGTCCGTAGTGTATGTGTGTGAATGAGTGTGTATGGGTGTTTCCCAGTGATGGGTAGCAGCTGGAACGGCATCCGCTGCGTAAAACATATGCTGGATAAGTTGGCGGTTCATTCCGCTGTGGCGAGCCCAGATTAATAAAGAGACTAAGCCAAAAAGAAAACGAAAACGAAAGAAAAGTGTCTTGTAAACGTTTACCATGTCTATTGGCGTAGACTGATTGACGAAATTATGAATTCACAATGGTATAATCCATTATAGGAGTGGTCAAATGTATATTTATATTATCTATTATTTTAATTAGTAATATTAGTATTTAAGATACAGATCAGAACAAACTAGGCAGCGTAGTGGGTAGCACTGTTGCCTTACAGCAAGATGGGTCAGGCTGGGTCAGTTGGCATTTCTGTGTGGAGTTTGCTCGTTCTCCCCGTGTTGGCGTGGGTTTCCTCCGGGTGCTCCGGTTTCCCCCACAAGTCCAAAAACATGCGCTATAGGTGAATTGGGTAAGGTAAATTGTCCGTAGTGTATGTGTGTGAATGAGAGTGTATAGGTGTTTCCCAGTGCTGGGTTGCAGCTGGAAGGGCATCCGCTGTGTAAAACATATGCTGGATAAATTGGAGGTTCGTTCCGCTGTGGTGACCCGATTAATAAAGGGACTAAGCCGAAAAGAAAATGAATACATGTTGTTTTAATGTCCTTCAAGGGGGAATCAAGCATTAATTAGGGGTCGTAACCCACCTGTAATTCGCACCCTGGTAATAACCTAGGTAAGAGTAAAGGAGTAGCACAGAAATGAACTAACACTATATTAAAAGCTGCTAAAATACTAAATCCTGCATAATAAGGATTGTTTCTCTTACGAAATTTACCCCAAACTCAAGTTGTGAGCAACGTTTTTTAAGCACTACAGCCTTATTGTTGGTCTTTATTGATTAAAACGTTGTGTTTACGCATCATTCGACGTTTTATTTGTTTTATACAGAAGTTATTGTATTAATTTTGTCTTCATTATCCAATATTTGCTAAATTCGTGTAATTACCTTTTGTGTTTCAAGCGTGCTGCGTCTCCTTAACGGTAAAGTCTAGATGGGATACACATGGTAATGGGAAATTTAATAAATAATACAAATAATTCTCGTTAACTTCCGGCCGCAGCTGTATCCCTTCTAGCAACAACCGCTGTGGCTCCGTCCATTCGGTACGCGTTTCAAATTCTGATTGGCTCCTAAATTCTTAACGGACATACGCTTATCCAATCGGCGTCCATGAAATCAGGACACGTCATACGGAACAGAATGCGCTGCTGGCTCCTGTTCTCAGACCAGTTTTTAAAGCTCACTGCGCACATCATTCCAGTTGGCTCAACCGTTCCTGGATCAGCTCATATCAAGCTCGGGTTTCATACAGAAGTCTGGGCGCAGCTCGAATCTCCTCCCCGGATGCCCCAGAAACCTTAACACACAGTCATCGCCACACACTCAGTTTTTTTTCGGGTTTTCATGGTGCGGATCTGCGAGAGGAGGATGAAGTTTTTGGTGGCAGTCACCTTGATCGTTGGCTCGGTGGTTTTCCTCCTTTTCCCGAGTGAAACGGAGGCGGATGAGAAGAAAAAGGGACCCAAAGTCACGGCCAAGGTATACAGAGACATTCTCTGCAGCGCTGCACCGGCCTATTGCGTGCAAAAATCATCATACGATTCGAATTGCAATCCGAATGTAACGTTAAATCTTGCGTTTACACTTATATTCCGGATGTAGCGTGTTTTTTTGTAACTTTCATACGCTAAAGATGTAATGTTTGTGTAAAATTGAGTGTATAAGCAGCATTATAAGGCTGATTACACACTACACTTCTGTAATTAATTAATTAGTTATTCATTGTTAATCAACTGTTATTGCTAAAGTCTGACGATGTAATTGTGTTTTTTTTGGCCTCCTCGTGTCGTGAGGTGGATTCACCATAATGAGCTGCAGATGTTCTGTCGTGACTCTGGATTTGTTCTTTTCCAGGTGTACTTCGACATCAAGATTGGAGATGAGGATGCAGGACGGATTGTCATTGGGCTGTTTGGAAAAACTGTGCCTAAAACGACAGAAAATTTCCTTCAGCTGGCCACAGGAGAGGTGAGTTTTTTTTCTTTTCACCTTCCACTGGTGGCTAATGGTCATAATTCATAGTTAAATGAGACCAAACGAATTCTCATATGATTTCCAGAAAGGATTTGGTTACAAGGGCAGCAAGTTTCATCGGGTGATTAAAGATTTCATGATCCAGGGAGGAGATTTCACTAGAGGAGATGGAACCGGAGGTATTGAACTACTAAAAACCCTTATCTTCAGTTTTGAAATCGCATTTTGTTGTTGGTGTTAAGAGTAAACTCAGTACGGTTATTAAACCTGCATGCCTTTCTGAGGTGTTGAGGTCTCTCAGGCCTTTTTTTGTTAATCTGTTTTGTTAATCAAGTGGATAATGGTACATTCTGTATATGTCTAAACATGGTTGAAACACTCTTTGAGCTCTAAAACACATTTAATTGCTATCATACTGTAAATGCTCATGTAATAGACCGTTCAAACTCAGTGTATTGTTGAACTGCCATACCAAATCTAAAGTTTGGCTGAGGCTAACATAAACTCTGTTTGGTGTAGTTTTGTTGCTATCAGAGCGTAAACCAAAGATGCTGCACTCTGTATCATTTTCCATGGTCTTTTTTCACATTCATACGCAATTCGTGCAAGCATATTTTGCTATGTTAAATCAAAAGATCTCAAAATCCCATTCATAAACCCATATATAGACCCTTCCCTCATATAAATCAGCCGAGTGGACCAATAGAGTGATTTGTAAACATGAGATGTCAATAAAAATGTGATCTGATTCACCAAAACGCATCTTAAAAGGATAGTTGAAACTAAAATGAAAGTGACATCACCATTTACTCTCCCGTATACGGTTGTACACCTTTGAGTTAAACACAAAAGAAGATATTTTGAAGAACGCTCACTGATGGCCATTGACTTCCACAGTAGGAAACAAAATACTATGGATGTCAATGGGTGCCATCAGTCAGCATTCTTCAAAATATCCTCTTATGTGTTCAATAGATAAAAAGAAAATTACATTTCTGGCTGACCTATTCCCTCAACACCAAGTCTAAATATGAAAATGAACTCAGTTTATCAGCTCGTACTATACTGTAAGATTTCTGACATCTCCGTATTGTAGGTAAGAGCATCTACGGAGATCGTTTCCCTGATGAGAACTTCAAGCTGAAGCATTATGGTCCTGGCTGGCTCAGCATGGCCAATGCTGGCAAAGACACCAATGGCTCCCAGTTCTTCATCACCACAGTACAAACACCATGGTTGGACGGCAAACATGTGGTGTTTGGCAAAATCCTGGAGGGCATGGTGAGTATCTCCACTTCAGTGTTCTTCTTTTTAAAGTCAGCATGAAACGAAAGTTGAGGAGAAAGAAAGCGTATGATTTTGTCCTTTGGGAACCGATTGGATCAATGGAAGATTGGTGTTGCTAACAAAATGGAGGAAGGTTGACAAATGGACGAAAGCAGGGCGGAAATGAGACGCCCTGATAGTCCCGCCCCCTAAAGGCATTCCAGTCCAATATATTTTTTTTATGCCCTTCACTCTCTAACTTCTCTCCGTTTCATTCACTCGAATGTCCGTCCTTGATTACGTTACTCAAGTGTCCACTATTGATGGAGCATCTGAATGGGTTTAAATGCAAAACCATAAACCCTTGAGCACTTGGTAGTAGTCAACATTTGAAGAGAATCAAACTAGTCCTATGGCAGCAATGGGTGCTGTTCAATAAATTTAGGACAACTTTGATCCACTTCAAATGTTGACCACACTGTAGTGACGTCACAATCGCATTGCATTCTGGGACATGTAGGTGCTGGAGTGGATTTATGACGCAGACTCGTATTCTCAGTCCAAATCAAGGGATCGAGGGTACGTCCATGTAAGCTTCCCTTGTTCACTTGATGAAGTGGAATGCACTTAAAATGGCGGCAGGGATTCCCCCCGAGGGAACAAGGGAAGTTTGCGAGTGCATATCTAGACGTGAACTTAAGTTATTTCAAGGAAGGGAGAGAAGGTTTTGATTAAAGATTATGAAGGCAAATCAATGTTTTACAAAATAACAAGATGCATCGATTATAACAAGCACGATATTGGAAAAATCTGATATTGCAATATTTTATTTCTCTACGATAAATATTGCGATATGAATACAGCTTCACAAGATGGTTTGAATAGCTCTATTTGACGGTTTTCTGGGGAGTCTAATAGTAATCGGGTACGGAAATTAAATAATCACAATGCAAAAAATGCTTTTCTTACTTTGCTTTGTCTCGTTTCTAGTCCAAATATCAAAAACATTCTTAGATCAAGTAAAAATATTGTTTTAATCCCAACTTCAGAGGAAATAAAAGTCAAAATTGAGTTTTGTTTTTTTTTCCTTAAAACAAGAAAAATTATCTTGTTTTCACTTTGAAATGTAGATATTTGGACTAGAAACATGACAAAGTCTAAGTGAAGAAAATCTTTTTATTTTTTTTTCCTTGCATAACTCGTATAAATTCCATATAAATACAGTCATTTAAATACAATTCTGTAGCTCCTGGTCAACTATAATCCAGACTCAAATCTTTCGATGTGACTTGCGGATGAGCACATTGCTACATCGATGCTGAAACCATATATTGTGCAGCTCTAACAAGCACTAATTCATTCATTGTCCTTCGGCTTAGTCTCTGATTTATCAGGGCCCACAGCGGAATGAACCACCAACTATTCCAGCATGTTTTACGCAGCGGATGCCCTTCCAGCCGCAACCCAGTACTTGGAAACACCCATACACTCTCGCATTCACACACTCATACACTGCGGCCAATTTTGTTTACCAAATTCTCCTTCAGCGCATGTGTTTGGACTGGGAGAAACCCACGCCAACACAGAGAGAACATGCAAACTCCACACAGAAATGCCAACTGACCCAGGCGGGACTCGAACCAGTGACCTTCTTGCTGTGAGGCGACAGTGCTAATCACTGAGCCAGCTATATATACACATATGAAAATAAATTGATTTCATGCTGTCTATTTATTTGTTATTTCCTTCACCTACTCCAGCTGCTGTGCTAAATTTGTGGCATTTCTTCTCTTCATCTTCAAGGATGTGGTGAGGAAGATCGAGGCCACAAAGACAGACGGGAGAGATAAACCTCTGAAAGACGTCAGCATCCACGACAGCGGGAAAATCGACGTGGAGAAGCCCTTCGCTGTAGCTAAAGAGTAATTTAAAGTCTGGGGGAACAACAGAACTCTGGGTGTAACGGGGTTGAATTTGGTGCCGCTGGAGTTCTAGTGGATTTAAAAGTGTGTGTTTGGAGCTTCGTCCATCTCGAGGGACAATCACACACACAACAGTCCCGATCCGCAGAGCGGCACTCCTGGGTCCAGATCAAACTATCATTCCACAAGGTCACGCCAACCTGCTTTTGTAAACGAATCTTCAATAAAGGATCCAGGTTTTCTTAAAGGATGTGGTCGTGATTTAATTACAAGCGTTTTTTCAATACCCATCAACAAATCACCTCTTATTTGATAGAAATACTTTAAATATAAATGCAGGTTGATTTTATAATATAGAAATGTTGTGGCACAATCAAACAAAATCAGTGATAGTAAACTCTGGTTTGTGGTAAAAGCTTTAAATAATAATAATAAACTCAAATTCATAATGAAAGTTTGACCATTTAAAAAAAAAAATTAAGGTGGAAAATATTGATTCAGTACAACATAATAATAAAAAAATCATAATAAAATCAGTGATTGCTAAAATATTAATTTCCCCAAGTTTTAAAAGAAGTCTGGGTTGTTTGTACCTAAAATTATAGCGGCTTAAATAAATTGTTGTATTTATTACCACCTTATTATATTTATTATTACTATTAGTCATGTATATCACAGGATACTAAAATGTTAATGCTTATTTAAATTATTATAAATCTATAATGTTAGTTAAGTTTTTATGCCTTCTGTTTAGTATCATTATGATTTCTGTTGGTCAAACATTAATATTCTAACATGGTAAAAAGCTATGAAAATGATTACAGCTGTGCTTCAGGATTTAATAATTTTTTTTGTGGTAAATATGATTAATGGGGCTATTTTTAAACTATTTTTGTCATGTTGAGAATAAAAACATCTAAACAGTTGTAATATAACATGAGAAGAACTCGATCAATACTGTACAATCATGTAAAGGCACATTCAAATGAGACTAGGTTGCCAGGCATTGCTCATACTGTCTGCGACTCTGAGCTGCCGCTGCTTCTGTTGATGGTAATAATGGGGATTTTGGGATGCGCGGGCAGCGCTGGTGCACAGGTGACCCCGCTGGGTTTACCGCAGCTCTTTTTGAAACTCACTTTGACATCTTTAGGGTAAAAACCCTGCAGGACACCGGCAACCACAATATCAGGTAGGTCTGAGGGGAGGAGAAACAAGCACAACGGGAATTATCGTAATCATTCGGGTGTAATTAAATGTATATATTTCTGTAATGAGGTTTACCTGATCTGGAATCAGGCTGGTAAGGGTCAGCTGAAAAGCCAACTACTCGCTGATGAAATAACTGAAATCTATATATATTAAAAAACAAAACATTATTCAATAATCAAAAATGTTGAATGAAGGTTAAATGAGATTAGAATGAATTTACCTGTATTCCTGTTCCCGACAGTAATCTGACTGGTTTTCACTGAAAATGACAATTAGGATATTATTTATCAGCCTGAAAATAGTGTTTATTTTAAATATTTATGTATTAAATTAATAAATTATTAATTGATTGAACATATAATATCCTAATGGTTGTAAACACATACTCAGAGCTGCAGTTCTTGCTCGCCGAATGAAAATGCTTGACCTCCAGGAAGTCCAGAAGTTCTTGAGGAACAACATCGTTCTGATAGAGAATCACCTGCAAATGGCAGCCAATGAAAGAAACGTTATAATCTCGGTACAGTTGAAGTCAGAATTATTCGCCCCCCTGTATATTTCTTTCCCCAATTTATGTTTAACGGAAAGAAGATTTTTTTTCAACACATTATTTAGACATAATAGTTTTAATAACTCATTTCTAATAACTGATTTCTTTTATCTTTGCCATGATGACAGTACATGATATTAGACTAGATATTTTTCAAGATACTAGTATTCGGCTTAAAGTGACATTTAAAGGCTAAACTAGGTTAATTAGGCAAGTTAGGGTAATAAGGTAAGCCATTGTATAACGACAATCGAAAACAAATATTGTTTAACTGGGCTAATAATATTGACCTTAAAATGGTTAAAAAAAAATTAAATGTGAAATATTATTAATTCATTCATTCATTCATTTTCCTCAGCTTAGTCCCTTTATTAATCTGGGGTCGCCACAGTGGAATGAACCGCCAACTTATCCAGCATATGTTTTACACAGTGGATGCCCTTCCAGCCGCAACTCATCACTGGGAAATTGTGAAATAATCATTATTTTTAAAGTAAACATTCTATTCAAGTGTATCATTCATTCATTCATTTTCATTTCGGCTTAGTCCCTTTATTAATCTGGGGTCGCCACAGCGGAATGAACCGCCAACTTATCCAGCATATGTTTTACGCAGCGGATGCCCTTCCAGCTGCTATTCAAGTGTATCTTGAAATGTAATTTATTACTGTGATGTCAGACGTGAATGTTCAGAATCATTACTCCAGTCTTCAGTATCACATGATAGTTCAGAAATCATCATTTATTATGATTATTATTATTATTATTATCATTAATGTTGAAAACAGTTCATTTTTTGTCAGAAACCATGAAATCCATCTATTTTAGGACTCTCTGATAAACAGAATTGTAAAAATAATAAAGCAATTTTTGGGGAAATAATTTTTACTGTCTTTACTGACTGAATAAATGCGTTTACTTCTTGCTGAATTAAATGATAATTTTATCTTATTTAAAAAAAAACACGACTGACTCAAAAACGTTAATATTTTATGTGTTGCAGTAGTTTATACAGTACACACTACACTTGAGGTCAATATTTCTTGTCAAGATGCTCACCAAGGCTGCATTTTGATTAATAGAAATACAGCGAAAACAATAATATTGTGAAATATGAATTATTTTTTAAAATTAACGTTCTATTCAAATATATGCTGAGATGTAATTTATTACTGTAACTTCAAAGCTGAATTTCCAGAACTTCAAAGCTGAATTTTTCTGATCCTTCAGAAATTCATTCATTTTGTTTTCGGCTTAGTCGCTTTATTAATCTGGGGTCGCCACAGCGGAATGAACCGCCAACTTATCCAGCATATGTTTTACGCAGCGGATGCCCTTCCAGCTGCAACCCAGCACTGGGAAACATCCATACACATTCATCCACAAACATACACTACGGACAATTTAGCTTACCCAATTCACCTATACCGCATGTGTTTGGACTTGGGGGGGAAACCGGAGCACCCGGAGGAAACCCACACCAACACGGGGAGAACATGCAAACTCCACACAGGAATGCCAACTGACCCAGCCGAGGCTCGAAACAGCGACCTTCTTGCTGTGAGGTGATCGTGCTACCCACTGCGCCACCGTGAGGCCCCTGACTTGCAACTTATTAACTCAGAATTGGAAAAAAAACTTAAGTCTGAATTGCAACAAAGTCAGAACTGCTAAATATGAACTCAAAATTCCAACAAATAAAAGCGATTGTGCTACCCACTGCGCCACTGCGTCGCCCTCCTTCAGAAATCATTGTCTTAATTTTTTTTTTTTCAATTATCATTATAATTAATGTTTAAAACAGTTAAAATTTTGTCCGAAGCCATAAAAAAAATCCATCCATCCATTTTAGCATTCTTTTAAACAACCGACTGACTCAAAAACTTTGGAGCTGTAGTTTATAATAATAGAGAGCATATAAATATCTTATTTATTCCATTTTATTATATTAATCAAATCGCATACTCGTACTATTGTGGTAGCAAGTGATTTTTCTGTATTTTCTTTCAGTATAGACCATTTTGAGGGAATTGAACAACAACAATGGTCCAAACCTGTTTCCTGTTTTAGATTTTTACTTTCCATAGCTTCTGGAAATCCAAAAAGGTCCACATATTGATAAACAGACAACTGTTTACATTAGTTATGACTGAATTGTCTCCAGTTACAGTTCTGAAATGGGAAGGAATAATATCGGCAAACTTTCTCAGGTGAAAAACTAAATGTAGACTTAGAATAGAAATGTGTGAGTAAATATACAGCCATTTACTTTACGTTTGTGTTTCTATTTCTAAATATTAACAAAATGTGAACCAGGGACGTTTTCTGAAATTTGGTTGATATGACCCAGCTTCATTAAGGTTAAAACCCACCAGACTGTGTGCAAAATATATCCCACAATGCAGTGTGCTCAATATAAACCCTCCGATTTATGATATGTGCTATTTAATATGTTATAATATGCTACATATACTCAAAACACCTTTAGTAATCAATAAACAGTATATCACAGTGTTGATATTAACTAAAATTATTCAAAATATAATTTCATAATTAATATCTTCACATTTAAAGACATTTAAAAAAATAAACACCAGAAATTATGTTCATGGCAACTTTATAGTTTCGTATACAAGTAAAATATATAGACTTTTTTTATTCTGTAAACTACTGATGACATTTCTTTCAAACGTAAAATAAAAATGTAGTTCAGATGGCCAAATCCAAAACTAATAACTATAGTAAATAGTATTATGCTGTATATATTAATCACTAAAACAAATGATACGACAAAAAAAAGTCATGACTACAAATGGTTTTTATGTTACTTTTACTTATTTTGATAAGTTAATCAGGTTTTAACTACATTTTTTAAGCTATGCAAAGCTTAACTTAATATTTTTAGTTGGTTTGACTGATATAAGTTGAGATGACTAGAAAAGTTAACTAAAACAACTAAAAACAATAAAGGCAGCAAGATGTTTTTACAGTAGCATTTACAATAATTTGCTTCATTATGATAAACTGTAATAAATACTGTAGTATGCTTATGTTTTACTACAATAAAACGTGGGTGTATTGTAGTATTATATATACAGTGGACGAAAAGTAGGCCTTCAGCTTCGAGTAATTTGTTTATATTACTATAGCTGTTGTATTACCAGCAA
Organism: Danio choprae; assembly: GCA_903798125.1. Taxonomy (NCBI): domain Eukaryota; kingdom Metazoa; phylum Chordata; class Actinopteri; order Cypriniformes; family Danionidae; genus Danio; species Danio choprae. The sequence goes on from CAIGQW010054212.1 coordinate 2,408,790, forward strand.
CTACACAACAGTGCTACGACGTTATGGTTCAAAACTCTATGGTATTTACAATAAATTACTATAGTGTTTTTTCATGCGTGTGTTTGCAGGCTATATTAACTTTTAGACACCCACAATACCAATATTTTCACTTCGAAAGAATTAGGAAATAAAAAATGAGTGGAATAATCCTGAAAATATTAAAGAAATGGCTGCTAATTCATTACCCTATAGCTTAACCTTCAGCACATGTACAGTTTATAGCTCTTTTTTTTGGTGTAGAATTGTTTTTATATATTATTTGTTAGTCATTTATTCTTTAGTTTATCCTTTTTATTTTTTTACTATTATTGTTGTTGGCATTATTATTATTTAACAACCTCCTGTATTTGTTTATTACGTGTATTTTTTACGCTCACTGTTATATGCTGATCGTCTACGTCATATTTTTGGTGTTCACATAATTTAACTAAACAAAAAAAATTAAATAACAGCTATTTCAAAATGTGAACGATATTAAATATAACTCTACCTGGATGTAGTCCTCGAGCTCCTGCCGTCTTTGCTCCAGCGGTTTGGTTCGCAGATGTTGGTTTCTCTTGCTGGGGAAATCAGGAACTCGCAGAATCTTCTTCACCTTCCTGTGAAGCGTCTGAAACTCACCGTGTCGCCGTAAAACAAAGTGCTTCCTTCCATTGAAGAGAATCTCCACCCTGAAGAGCTGAAATACGAGAGAGTCCATGTCACAAAACCAATAGTATGAATGTAGAACTTTGAGAACGCTGTGTAGTGGCGATTATCCGCCAGCAGGAGGGGCCAGCGCTCGTTCAGTAAAGTGCATTAGCGGATATTTTAAACGAGCCAGGGTTGCCAAGTCAGTATTTTTAATACTTGTTGTAAATAGATAAATAAAAAAATATGAATATATTTTTAAATATCCTTAGTTTATTATTTTCTGCTTTTATTTTTTAATTATATTTTTGTTCTTTTAAACTTCACAGACACACTATCCTTCGGCTTTAATCGCCCATAGATTGTAAAACAAATGGGGTCACATACATACACGGGGTCTCACAGTGGCGCAGTGGGTAGCACGTTCGCCTCACAGCAAGAAGGTCGCTGATCGCTGGTTCGAGCCTCGGCAGGGTCAGTTGGCATTTCTGTGTGGAGTTTGCATGTTCTCCCTGTGTTGGCGTGGGTTTCCTCCGGGTGCTCCGCCAGTGCATGTCTTTGGACTTGTGGAGCTCGAACCAGCGACCTTCTTGCTGTGAGGCGATCGTGCTACCCACTGCGCTACCGTGCTGCCTGTGTATGTATTCATTCATTCATTCATTTTCTTTTTGGCTTAGTCCCTTTATTAATCTGGGGTCGCCACAGCGGAATGAACCGCCAACTTATCCAGCATATGTTTTACGCAGCGAATGCCCTTCCAGCTGCAACCCATCACTGGGAAACATCCATACACTCATTCACACACATACACTACGGACAATTTAGCTTACCCAATTCACCTATACCGCATGTTTTTGGACTGTGGGGGAAACCGGAGCACCCGGAGGAAACCCACGCAAACACAGGGAGAACATGCATACTCCACACAGAAATGCCAACTGACCCAGCCGGGGCTCGAACCAGCGAGCTTCTTGCTGTGAGGCGATTGTGCTACCCATTGCGCTACCGTACTGCCGCTTTCCATTAAAAATAGTTTACAAACACCAAAGACGCGAATTAAATCATCAGAAGTGACAGCTCAAATGTGTAGTCTGAATGTAGGTCATGTAAGTTAAGTTTACACAGGGTAAATCAGCACAGGCGTGGCAGTTCTTCAGGTAAGATCACACCCTGAAGCATTCAAAGATCTTTATATACTTTCCTGGGTCTTCATTGTCTCTGACACAAAGAAATGTCAATGTGACGAATCTAAAACCTCCATCTCTAAAGACCCTGAAAAGAGCAGCAGCATTGCTACTTATTATATCTGAGGCATTCACGTACATCCCCAATTTCATAATTCACTTAAACTTGTATTACGTCAACAGAAGCAGCCAAAGAAAAGATTTCCAGTGTTTCGACGGACAAATTTAAAAGTATTTGGCAGATATCAAGAAATGTGTATTTTGAGGGCTGCAACTCGCTACTAATAAATTGCGAATGAGACAAAATACAAGTGAAAAGGTCAGAGGATATCCTAAATATACAGTAAATTAAAAAGCTATGTGTACTTTAAAGAGCAAAATCATTTAATCATGCATTTTAAAATCATCAAATCACAAAATCATGTATTTGAAAGATTTATTTTTGGCTTTTTTTATTTGACAGGACAGTAGGTTGACAGAAAGTGAAGTGGGAGATAGAAGGGTGTTGGATCGGGAAAGCTCTACGAGCCGGGATTCGAACTCGGGACACCCAGATCGCTTCTACAGCATATGCTGGCCCACTAACCACTGGGCTATTGCCAATTGCATAAGAATCATGTTGTTTGAAGAACAAAAGCTATTTTATATTTTAAAGAACAATGTGTTTTAATGAACAAGATCACTTTTTCTTGATTTTATTGTACACTGAAAAAAATGATTCATTGTATTCACTATATTTTTTTAAGGTAAGTGGTTGAAAACAATTTATATGGGTAAACAAATTAAACGTAGTAATCAAAATTCATTCATTTTCGGCTTAGTCCCTTTATTAATCAGGGGTCACCACAGCGGAATGAACCACTAATGGATGCCCTTCCAGCTGCAACCCAGTACTGGGATACACCCATACACTTACATAAACGGCCAATTTAGTTTATTCAATTCACCTATAGTGCATGTGTTTGGACTGTGGGGGAAACCGGAGCACCTGGAGGAAACCCACGCCAACACGGGTAGAACATGCAAACTCCACACAGAAATGACCCAGCAGGGACTCGAACCAGTGTCCTTCTTGCTGTGAGGTGACAGTGCTAACCACTGAGCCACCGTGGCACCCTAAATGTAGTAATCTTTAACTTATTTTTGTTTGTTTTAATTCAGCTTACTTAAACTGTTCGCAACAATTTGCAATGAACCATTTATATCAGTGTACATTTTTCGGTTTTTGCTTTACTGGGGCTGTGAAATCAGAAATAAAAAAATCATATATCTCTTATTATGTGGAGCCTCACGGTGGCGCAGTGGGTAGCATGCTCGCCTCACAGCAAGAAGGTCGCTGGTTCGAGCCTCAGCTGGGTCAGTTGGCGTTTCTGTGTGGAGTTTGCATGTTCTCCCTGTGTTTGCGTGGGTTTCCTCCGGGTGCTCCGGTTTCCCCCACAAGTCCAAAGACATGCGGTACAGGTGAATTGCAGTAGGCTAAATTGTCCGTAGTGTATGTGTGTGTGAATGAGTGTGTGTGTGTGTGTGTGTGTGTGTGGATGTTTCCCAGTGATGGGTTGCAACTGGAAGGGCATCCGCTGCGTAAAACATATGCTGGATAAGTTGGCGGTTCATTCCGCTGTGGCGACCCCAGATTAATAAAGGGACTAAGCCGAAAAAAAAAATGAATGAATGAATGAATATTATTATGTGCAGTATTATTTTAAAACATGCAGTAGGTATTAGTATAACTCTGAATTATCTCTATTTAATCTGATCAAGAAAAAAAACTTTTAATTTTGATTATGTGACTGAATTGTTCAAAATGTTGCATATTGCTGGGATAACGGGAAGCAGAATGTAAATAGGCCTGTCACGATATCCATGTTTTGTTGTACGATATATTGCACCAAAATGTATCGCGATAAATGACATTATTGTCGTTTTAATATCACTCCTTATATAATGCCTGAATGACAATATAATATCATCACAATGCAAGAACACTCTTCCAAAGGACACATCATATTTTATTCTTAAGCTTATTTCATTTAATTTTAGTTAATTAAACAATGAGGCATTGGAATCAGAATGTGAAGACGCATATCCTAAATCAATAATAATTAATGTTAACAAAAAAGTGCAAGGTAAACAGTAACAGAGGCTGCGATATGCTACCAGATCTATTATCAGCTGTCAGACACCAAAATGAAACTATACTACAGTAATTTCAAGTAAATACTATAGTGTTTTATTAACCATACTGACACTGACAGCTCCAATAGAGATCGAGATGTTGCACAATCAGCTGAGACGTTGCTAGAATTGGTTTTTATGTATGGCCGATATATATTGCATCACCAAAAACGATTGAGGTCATGTCCATGTGTTGTGTGGTAAGTCGATATATTGATTATTGTGACAGGCCTAAATGTAAGTGTATACTATTAAGTGTGCAGTAATCTTGCAGTCGTGTGTGTGTGTTTAGGCCACAGTGTGTGAGGAGATCTGAGAATGAACAGTTTCCCGTTTTCCACCCATAACAAAAGAACACAGAACATTCAGTTCCACCAAACGTTTCCCGCTGTGAGCTCCGTCTTTCACTTCTCAAAGCCTCAAGTGTTTCTCTGGCTAAAAATGTTTGTTTCTCAAGCGTGTTTTGACAAGTCGTGTTAAAGCAAGTGTGTTCAACACGGTAAACAACCATCTACTGCGAAGACTTCAAAACTTAAGAGCTGTTCAAGCATTAAAAAGCACAGTTCAAACAATCCCAAAGATTCATTTTTCATTCCCTAATGCTCCTCTAAAACTTTAGGACATTCAAGCTGATCTTATACGAAAGTCAATAGGCTGTCAAACTATATAAATGTCTTGTGTGAGCAATATATACACAATTTATAGATTACAAGCTATACATTTATATACATTTTTATATTATATATGCATTTTTATATTATATTTATAATATATATATATATATATAAATAAATAAATAAATAAAATAAATGCAATCATTTTAAATATTGAAAAATTATAAAGGAAAGAAAACAAAAAAAAAAGTACTATACAATTTACAGTAACTTTTGGTTGCCAGAAAAATGGTACATTTTCAAGCACACTGTACATTAATAATTACAATTTGCTTTAAAATTAACAGTAACGTACCAGCAATTTTGGTTGGCAGAAAAACTGTAAATTTACTAGCACACTGTAAATGAATAATTACAGTTTACATTAACTTACCAGCAATTTTGGTTGCCAGTATGACTGTAAATTTACAAGTGCTCTGTAAATGAATAATTTAGGGATGCTTATAATAACCGATTCACTGTTAACCAAAAGGGTACGTTTGTAACCAATTAATGGTATCAGTTAAACGGTTAAAAATATATATATTTTTTTTTATTTGGCTGCATGAATGTGCAACATATTTGTTAACTCGCGAGATCGTAACACATGCAACCACACTCATTCACACTCATACACTACGGACAATTTAGCTTACCCAATTCACCTGTACCGCATGTTTTTGGACTTGTGGGGGAAACCGGAGCACCCGGAGGAAACCCACGCAAACACGGGGAGAACGTGCAAACTCCACATAGAAATGCCAACTGACCCAGCCGAGGCTCGAACCAGTGACCTTCTTGCTGTGAGGCGAAAGTGCTATCCACTCCCCCACCCCCAAGCTTAATTTTATTATTAAAAGCAAGCAAAATATGAACACTCACATTGTGTGAAAGACATATATCTACCAATATATAGCTTTAAATCAGTGAGTTTGACCCAATTAGCTGTAAAATGCCAGTCTATACATCGTCTGCGTTTGTGTTTGTGCAGGGCTTTCTGGGTGAATTGAGTTAGCGCAGAGCATTCCTGCTCAACAGAGACACGAGTCTGTTTTGGCCAGCAGATTGTGTTCTCGGGGTCATGAGGACTCAAATTAAAGCCGGGGTTTCTCGCTCTCTCGCTCTGATAGAGCTCTTATTGTTGCTGATGTTCAGATCGGGATATTTCCGCTTGGATGAAGAGTTCGCACACAAATCACTCTATTCATCTCTAGTACAGTAATACTCATATGAATCGACTGTGACCTGCGACCTCTATTCTTCTGCAGTTCTCTGTGTTGGGAGATGTTTTCATGGCCTGTTGAGTCTGACAGGTGTGTGTGTGTGTGTGTGTGTGTGTGTGTGTGTGTGTTTGACTGACATCAGCATGTTGTGGTGTGGTTGTGATTCAGCTGTGATTTAACTCTTCTACTTTTAGCAACACACACACAAACAGCTGCCCCTGTTAAAGTCGCTCATTCAGACTAAAACCCCCATGCACAGCTCCATTTCTGATGATACACTACATATATAAATAAGCAAATCACACAGAAGTACATTTGGGTGGGAGTGAAATGGCCACATTCTAGTTTTGGTCTTTTTGTGACTCTTGATTTTGAGCTTTTCTCAGTTTAGAGTTGAAATTTCATTACATTTGTGAGTTTTTTTAACCTTTATTTGCATTTTATTGCTTTTTAATCGACATTTTATTGCTTTTATCGAAATTCTGAATTTACATCTTGCATTTTTTGATTTCTGTTTATGGAATATTATTAAGAATCTCACAAATCTCAAGCGTCTCTTCTGAATTCGGGGATCACATTTTGTAGTACTGATTTTTGTTCTCTGAATTTGGTTTAAATTCAAATGAGATTGGGCTCTTTTCAAAAGAGGGCGGAGCTACAAATGCCTGTGTGTCAGCATAGTGGCAGATTCAAAAACAAGACTAACGTCCTATGCTAATGAGGGAGAGATGGTCACTAGTGGGCGGGGCTTTCCCCTTCTGATGACACGTACAATGGGAGAATGTCAATCAAAGTGTTTCTGCAGACTGAGTTAAAATCGTACATTTTTACATTCATCATGCGAGTTCACATCTGACATTTTTCACTCTCTTCTACTGAATTCTGAATGAACATCTCTTTCACTGAATGTTTACATCGTTTAAAACTTATTGTAGCAGTTTTTTGTAACCCATTACATAACCATACTCCTCATGTCACAATTTAGAATTAATTTCCGCATATCTAAGTTTAGGAAAAATTCTGAATTGTGACTCAGAATTGCGAAGGAAAAATTATTTATTATAACTACTTTATTATTATTATTGTAATTATTATTAAGGGTGGCACAGCAAGAAGGTCGCTGGTTCCAGTCCCGGGTGGGTCAGTTGGCATTTCTGTGTGGAGTTTGCATGTTCTCCCCGTGTTGTTGTGGGTTTCCTCCGGTTTCCCCTACAGTCCAAACACATGCGCTATAGGTGAATTTAATAAACTAAATTGGCCGTAGTGTATGAGTGTGAATGAGTGTGTATGGGTGTTTCCCAGTACTGGGCTGCAGCTGCAAGGGCATCTGTTGTGTAAAACATATGCTGGATAAGTTGTCGGTTCATTCCGCTGTGGCGACCCCTAACGAATAAAGGGACTAAGTCGAAGGAAAATGAATGAATGAAAGATAATTATTATTAATTCATAATGTAAATAAGCTTCCATTTCATCATCTTATAGAGTAATATCTGCATCACTTTAACTAGAGGACACACAGGACAAGCTGGACTCCTAACACACTGCTTCTACTATTTACAGAGATCTCACAGCACTACAAGTGCTGTAAAACCCTCAAATCATCCAGAACCAACAGTAATAACACATGGATCCCTTGTTTAAATCAGCCGAGATGTCCTAAAACACGTTGTGCCTGACATGTTCTGTCCTATTCCTGCTCCATTCATTCCTGTAAGTGACGACAGCAGATCAGTCTCTTCTCGCGAACTGCATATGTCATTATTTTTCCTTAGGCGTTATAAAAAGTGAAGACACACCTTTAAGGAAAGCGCCTAAATACCTTGTTAACATTGCATTTAAAAAGAGATTTGGCTACTGTTATACATGTACACTACCTGACAAAAGTCTTGTCTTGGATCCCAGTTGCAAGAGCAACAAATAGTAACTTGACTTCTAGTTGATCATTTGGAAAAGTGGCAGAAGGTAGATTTTTCCAATGAATCATGTGTTGAACTGCATCCCAATCATCACAAATACTGCAGAAGACCAACTGGAACCCGCACAGAGCCAAGATTCTCACAGAAATCAGTCAAATTTGGTGAAGGAAAAATCATGGTTTGGGATTACATTCAGTATGGGGGCGTGCGAGAGATCTGCAGAGTGGATGGCAACATCAACAGCCTGAGGTATCAAGACATTTGTGCTGCCCATTACATTACAAACCACAGGAGAGGGCAAATTCTTCAGCAGGATAGCGCTCCTTCTCATACTTCAGCCTCCACATCAAAGATCCTGAAAGCAAAGAAGGTCAAGGTGCTCCAGGATGGGCCAGCCCAGTCACCAGACATGAACATTATTGAGCATGTCTGGGGTAAGATGAAGGAGAAGGCATTGAAGATAAATCCAAAGAATCATGATGAACTCTGGCAGTCCTGCAAGAAGGCTTTCTTTACCATTTCAGATGACTTTATTAATAAGTTATTTGAGTCATTGCAGAGATGTATGGATGCAGTCCTCCAAGCTCATGGAGTCATACACAATATTAACTCTTTTTCCACTGCACCATGACTTTATGTTCTATACTGTACATTATTTCTGTTCAGTGACAAGACTTTTATCTAAGCAAAGTCAGACCTTACTGTCCTAATTAAATAATTAAAAATCAAGGCATGATCATATTTTATTTTGGTAAAATAAGCGTAATCTAGAGGCCTTTGCCTTTCATATAAGCCACTTCTGATACCAAATGATCAACTAGAAGTCAAGTTATTATTTACTGTTCCTAAAACTTGGATAGGTAACAAGACTTTTGTCAGGTATTGAAGTGCTCCAACATAATTACGGCTTGTGTTGTTCACAATTTTTGCTTCTTAGTCTGTGGAAAAAAAACATTGCTACAATGCAAACAAAACCTCTAACAATATAGTCTGTCAACAAACTGAAAATAAAAGCACACAAAAGTATCCATCCGCATTCAGAAGGTCATTTAAGTTATCCAGTGCAATAATGTTGCTAAAGCCCGCTTGCATATTATATTTCTACACTGTAATAAAGTTGCAGAAGTACAAACGGAACATGCCAGCAAAGCTTTTACTCTTTTTGCATTGCTTGCTACACCTTAAAAAAATGCTGCGTTGTTTTAACTCAATGCTGGATCAAATGTAGACAAAACCAGCAGTTGGGTTAAAAAAAATTATTAATGTTTAATTAAAGAATATTATCCCAACATTGGGTCCATATTTGACCCAACGTTGGTTTAAAACAACACAGTATTTATTTAGTTTTGTGTATTTACATGTAATACACTGTAAAAAATAAAAATTAAAAAATAAAATATATAATTCATTCATTCATTTTCATTTCGGCTTAGTCCCTTTATTAATCTGGGGTCGCCACAGCGGAATGAACCGCCAACTTATCCAGCATATGTTTTACGCAGCGGATGCCCTTCCAGCTGCAACCCATCTCTGGGAAACATCCATACACACCCATTCACACTCATACACTACGGACAATTTTAGCTTACCCAATTCACCTATACTGCATGTCTTTGGACTTGTGGGGGAAACCGGAGCACCCGGAGGAAACCCACGCCAACACAGGGAGAACATGCAAACTCCACACAGAAACGCCAACTGGCGAGGCTCGAACCAGCGACCAGCGACCTTCTTGCTGTGAGGCGAACGTGCTACCCACTGCGCCACTGTGAGGCCTAAAATATATAATATTAATTATAATTATAATAATTATATAAAATTGTAAATGGGATCTTGATCTCTGCTTCGGCAGCTTTGATGTTGTAAATGTAACTCCACAGTTTAACAATGGCAACCTGATTTCACCAAGTAGGACATGTTGCTGGATTAACACTTATGTTGATCCTGGAATAAGTTTCAGTTTCAGTTTATGTTAAATTTAGACTTACGCTTAGGTTTATGCACTTCTACATGATTGTTATCCAACTATTATTCCCCTCTGATTTGGGGAATAATATACAGTTATGGTTGGGTTTAGGGATAGGGAATAGGTATGGATTACATTTTCCAACAAAAATGATATTCCAGGATCAACATAGATGTTAATCCAGTATCCCATCGTACTTGTCACAATCATGACGTGCGCTTAAAGTCGACTTTCAATATTACATTTCACACTATAACATTTCCAGTAGTTTTAAAATCACTTTTGTAAAACTTTTCAACATTAGAAGCTGTCGAAGCAGAGATCAAGTGTTCAATAATGTTCAATAATGTTCAATAATACAACTCGAAAGCGTAAAGAAACAGAAAAAAAAACAACCTTAATGACAAACTATGGAAAACTGTTAATTAATGGATGTTTTTTAACCATTACAATATTAAATAAATCAAATGTATATAACAGTTTTTAACTGTTTGCTTACAAAGTTGCCACCTACTGGCCTGGCCTTTATAAAACAGCCTTTTAAAATCATTTGTTGTCAGTATAAGACACAGCTTTCCTGTTTAAATATACCACTGTCATGTAATTATGATAAGAATTACTGCACTGAGAAAAAATATATAGGTTTTAAAGTTGTAAATAGATTAATGGAGTTCACCATTTCATTGTATCCACTTCCAATGTTCACATTTAATGTTATATTTAGCGTGCTTTTTAAACTGCGATTTCTTAGTGAAAATTACACCTATTTTTTCACCATGAAGACATAATCTAAAATACAAGGAACTTTACAGTACCAAACACAAAACTGTGAACGATATCTCATAATAATGGACTGTAGTTCACTTAAGTAATAACAGTGGCTGAATGGGAGTTTGGCTGCACCTGTATTTACCATGGTAAGTTTAATTGTGGGAAAGCTGGTTTTATATTTGCACATTTCTTCAGTGACAACTTGTGACACGCTCCCTATATTGTTTACCATGGTGCTTTGAATATTCGGTCTGAAATCACATGCAGGTATGACTTGAAAACAACATTAGCTCAATTTATTTGCCTGTGAACAATGTTGTAGGCTACTTTGCTACTAATTTGAGTTCACTAATACGTTTCTGAAGTTATATTATTAAGGGGAAAGTCCGAATGTGTGAATATAAAACCAACTTTACCTCAATGTAAGATTAGCCTACTTAAATGAAGACGAAAGAAATGGAAATAAACGAACCAGCTTCAAAAAAAAAAGAATGACAATTACAAAATCAATTGCTAAAAATAAACCAGTTTAAGGAACCACAAATATAACGATATAAAGTTTATGTCTGACTTACTTTGCGCAACTTTCCCGTCTCGTCCACTTCCCTCATGAGAGACGGAATGAAGACCTCGATGACAGGAGACACACACTGATGGTCCAACATCTCAAACACACACACACACAGAGAGACTAACTAGACTGAAAGCTCAGCTCGACTCCGAGTGTTGTGAATGATCTCTGACGAACAATCCAGCGTGGATCTCCGGAGCTCCTCCCTCTCCAAACACACCACACATACAAACACGCGCGAACACACACAGCTGAGGGTAATAAATAGTCATTCATTCAGAACGACACGCTGATAAGGGTTTATGAACATTGTTAAAGATGGTTTAATGCATTAAATAATTAATTTGTCCGATTTTGCATATTTAGAATGCCCCACCCACAATTCTGCTAGCGAATCACGATGCGTCACGCGCTGTGACATTAAAATATTCATGACTTATTTTTAGATTTTCCCATTCATAGGCATTAAAAAGTATTTTTTTAAAGTTATAAGTCAAATCAAACCGCTATGAGGAGAAACACTATACAAATTATGCTTTTAAGTGAAGTAAAAGATGAACGAATGAATAAATAAATAAATAAATAAATAAATAAATAAATAAATAAATGAAAGAAGGAAGGAAGGAAGGAAGGACTGAAGGACGGGAGATCCCCTAAAGATCAAATACAAATAATGGAGAAATATAAAATGTAAAGTTGTTAATGGAATCTATAGGAAAAACTATATAGTATATAATATAGTATTGCTTAATGTTCGTATATAGTGCATATACAAATAATTATTTAGAGAGTTTATTGTAAGACAAACACAATTAGGCTACTTCAGTCATGGTTTATGGGAGTGGGCGGAGCTAAAAGCACTCTTTTGGCACTTTGCTCATTGCGACTCTATGATTGGTGGAACGTTCTGTACAGCATCATGGGTAATGTAGTTTTTCTGCACGAATTTCACTATGAAACATGGTTGTTGACATAAAACCCCATAATTCCAGAGTCCAAATATCTAAACATACAACATCTCTATAGAAAGTCACATGTTGGAAACACAAAATTAAGATTATTAACTATTTTGTTTATAGATTATGCCCCAGTTCTGACATACATTCCACATTTCTGACATATTTTGTAAAAGTCTATGCAAGATATAAACTTTTTAAAAATATATTAATTTCCAGATTTAAACCCTTAACAAATGTCCAGAATAGCTTATAAAGCATAAGGTTCATAATGTGGATTTTTTCCCCTTATTTTTAATGGGTTATACAAGGAGCCCAGAATTTGTTATTTAGATTTGGCTTATTCACGGATCATAAGTCTGTCATATGATCTCTCGTTTATAAACCCTTGTCATTCTTCATTAACTCAACAAATTTCGCTAAACTGATGTAAAAGAACATCTGAGTGTCTACTCCAGTACAAACAAAGCCTAAATTAATTTATTGATCAGGGGTTGCCACAGCGGAATGAACCGCCAACTTATCTAGCACGTTTTACACAGTGGATTCCCTTCCAGCTGCAACCCAGTACTGAGAAACACCCATACACACTCATACACTACGGCCGATTCAGTTTATTCAATTCACCTGTACCGCTCGTCTTTGGACTGCAGCACCCGGAGGAAACCTACGCCAACACGGGGACAACATGCAAACTCCTCACAGAAATGCTAACTGACCCAGACGGGACTCGAACCAGCGACCTTCTTGCTGTGAGGCGACAGTCTAAGCCTAAATATGTGAATGAAATTACAAGATACTGAATGACCAACAAAATAACCACTGTATAATTTCCCTAATAAGTCATATTTTTGGTAAAGGTCAGTCAGTCAGCGGCGAGCATCAGCAGTAAAGCTGATGTCCTCATCTCTTCTGTCTGAAAGGAGAATAAACGAGGACCACATGATTTCCTATGACACACGAGCATTCATGCGTTTACCGCTGACTAAACACACACATTCCAGTCTGAAGAAAACACACACATTCCTGATGCTCAAGTGTTCCTCAGCTCCAGCTCTTGACCATTGAAGCGCTGGAAAATAAACAGGGTGTGACGTTTAATGATTAATCAGATTATATTGAAAGGATTTCGGTAAAATATTAATTTTGCAATATTTTTTTACCACAGTAAATGTTCGCTCAGATGAAAATTTACAAGCAATTTGCCATTTACGATAAGAGTATTGAATGAGGTCAAATAAATACTGAAATAGGGAAGACCTGCTGGATCACTTCCTCTTAAAAGCCAATGTGTGTGTGTGTGTGTGTGTGTGTGTGTGTGTGTGTGTGTGTGTGT